>JAKSXO010000101.1:666021-768521 GCA_024509115.1 Crotalus helleri
AATGGTCGTTCGACCCCAAACAGGTTGAGAATCTAGACCGAAACGGTGTGTGATTGGGAAATGGGGAAATAGAGCTGGTCCTCCAGCTTACGACCATCCGTTTTACCACTGTTCCAAAGTTACAACGGCGCTGTAAAAAGCCCCTCCCGATGGAGTCCTCGCACTTACAACGTTGCAGTATCCCATGCTCTGACAAATTTCCTAAGCCGTCAATCTTGCTCAGAAATTATCCATTTTTCATTTTAGGGAGTGAATCTACTCACCGCCAAGGAACAGAATCAGCTGGTTTTCTTCGAAGGCCTGAAATCGGCTAACCAGGTTCTGTTTAGCGACGGACAAGAATCCGAGTACGCCAACCCTTTCCAATTTATCAGGTATCCGAACGTTTTTTCCCCCCGACGGGATAGAAGTAATCCTCGACTTATGACAGCTCATTTAGCGACCATCCCAAATTGCAACGGCGCTGGAAAAAGGGACTTAGGACTTTTTCACACTTTACGACGGTCGCAGCATCCCAGGGTCACGTGATCAAAATTCAGACGCTGGGCAACCGACTCATATTTACGACGGTCGCCATGTCCCAGGGTCACGTGATCAAAATTCAGACGCCGGGCAACCGACTCATATTTATGACGGTCGCTGCGTCCCGGGGGGTCACGTCATCCCCTCTTGCTACCTAATAAGCAGGAAGCCAGATTCTCTTCACAACCACGTCACTAACGTAACAACTGCAGTGATTCACTTAAGAACTGGTGACGAGAAAGGTCGTAAAATGAGGCAAAACTAACTTAATAATGTCTCACTTAGCAACGGAAATTTGGGGCTCCCTTGTCGTAAGTGTAGGGCGACTTGGATAGGGGATAAATCCAATCATTTTGGTTATGTTATGCACATGTACCTTGTCCTCGTTTTGCGACCAAAACCGAGTCCCAAATTCCTGTCGCTAAGCAGGACTTATACACGTAATCCTTGATTTAACAACCAAAAGAGCCCCAAATCTCATGCTAAGAAAGGCAGTCGTTAAGTGAGTTTTGCCCCATGGTACGACCTGTCTTTCTATATTTCTTGAGCGAATCCCTGCGGTTATTAAGCTAGTCACACAGTCGTTAAGTGAATCTGGCTTCCTGCTTTTCAGACGGTCGCAAAAGGGGATCGACTGACCCTGGAATACCGCGGCTATCAGAAATACGAGTCAGTCGCCAAGCCTTTGAATTCCGGTTAGGTGTTCGCGGCGACGGCCGTCCGGGTAAAAATGGTCAGAAGTGACTTCTTTTCATGCCGTTTTGACTTGGAACGGTCACTAAGCGGGACGCCGTGAGTGAGGAATACGTCTACAACTCAAACTCGGGCCGTTTGGCGCTGTCGACGTCAATTCTCCGTCTCTCGTTTGCAGTGGAGATGGCTCGGATCTGAAAGGTCTTTACGAGTTTGTCCGGACATCCGTGAATCCTCCGGTTGGTGGACATCGGTGGAAATTCTCCGTTCTGATCGTGGACGATCTCAGCGTCCTCTTGAGTCTCGGGCCGCGACTGGTGGACCTTCTGAACTTCGTTCATTATTGCCGGGTGACCGTGACCGCCGAATTGAAGGTACCTCTCGACCCCAGTTACGGCGGTTCGTTTAGTTACGACAACACTTTGACAAAAGGGTCTTGCGATCGTTTTTTTTTTCCACACCTATGACCGTTGTTGCCTCCCCGGGCTCATGCGATGGAAAGTCACAGTGCTGGGCGGCTGATTCGTATTTATGACGGTCGCAGGGTTCCAGAATCACGTGATCCAAATTCGGACGCTTGGGAACTGACTCGTAGTTATGACGGGTCGCAGCGTCCCGGGGTCCCGTGACCCAAATTCAGACGCCGGACAACCGACTGGTAGTTACGACGGTCAAGTCAATGGGGAAAGCGAGTCTCACTTAACGACTGGGTTCTTCAACGAACCGCCACTGCGATTCTCTTAGCGAAAGGTTGTCAGACGGGGTCGAAAGCTGACGTGACCGACGGTCTCGCTTCGCCACGGCCGTTTGGGGTTCCGCGGGTGGGTCGTCCGCCCGAGGACGACCTGTGTTGCGGAAAGGGGAACGAAATCAGGAATCGTGGTTTGCGTCTTTTAGGGGAACCTGGTTTTCATGGTGCACAGCCGGGAAGATTCGGAGGACGAAGAGAGCGAGACGTTGGTGGCGGCCCTTCGTCATCACGCCAGCCGCCTCCTTTGCGCCGAAGGTCTGGCCACCGGCCCCTGCCAAGAGGTGCACGGACAGGTGAGCCCACCTGTCCCCTGGACCTCTGGTAGGGGGGCTTCAACAGAACGCCTCCCTCCTTCCTTCCTTCCTTCCTTCCTTCCTTCCTTCCTTCCTTCCTTCCTTCCTTCCTTCCTTCCTTCCTTCCTTCCTTCCTTCCCTTCGTTCCTTCTCTCCTTCCCTTCGTTCCTTCTCTCCTTCCTTGTCTTCCATCCCTCCCTCCCTCTCTTCCTTCCCATCCCTTTCTTTCCTTCCTTCGACTTTTCTCCCTCCCTCTCTTCCTTCCCACTATCCCCTTTTCATCTCTCCTTCCTACCTTCCTTCCATTTTTCCTCCCTCCCTCTTCTTTCCTTCCTTCCTCCCGTCTTTCCTCCCTCCTTTTCCCTTTGTTCCTCTGTATTTCCTTCCTTCCTTCCTTCGTCTTTCCTCCCTCCCTCCCCTCCCTCGTTCTTCTTTCCTTCCTTCCGTCTTTCCTCCCTCCCTCCTTCCTTCCTTCTTCCCTTCTTCCGACTACCTTCCTTCCTTCCATTTTTCCTCCCTCCCTCTTCTCTTTCCTTCCTTCCTCCCCTCTTTCCTCCCTCCTTCTCTTCTTCCCTTTGTTCCTCTGTATTTCCTTCCTTCCTTCCTTTGTCTTTCCTCCCTCCCTCCCCTCCCTCGTTCTTCTTTCCTTCCTTCCGTCTTTCCTCCCTCCCTCCTTCTCTTCCTTCTTTTCCTTCCTTCTTCCCTTCTTCCTTCCATTTTTCCTCCCTCCTCTTTCCTTCCTTCCTCCCGTCTTTCTTCCCTCCTCTTCTTCCCTTTCTTCCTCTGTATTTCCTTCCTTCTTTCGTCTTTCCTCCCTCCCTCCCCTCCCTCGTTCTTCTTTCCTTCCTTCCGTCTTTCCTCCCTCCTTCTCTTCCTTCCTTCTTCCCTTCTTCCGACTTCCTTCCTTCCTTCCATTTTTTCTCCCTCCCTCTTCTCTTTCCTTCCTTCCTCCCCTCTTTCCTCCCTCCTTCTCTTCTTCCCTTTGTTCCTCTGTATTTCCTTCCTTCCTTCCTTCGTCTTTTCTCCCTCCCTCCCCTCCCTCGTTCTTCTTTCCTTCCTTCTGTCTTTCCTCCCTCCCTCCTTCTCTTCCTTCCTTCCTTCTTCGTTCCTTCTTCCCTTCTTCCTTCCATTTTTCCTCCCTCCTCTTTCCTTCCTTCCTCCCATCTTTCCTCCCTCTTCTTCCCTTTCTTCCTCTGTATTTCCTTCCTGCCTTCCTTCGTCTTTCCTCCCTCCCGCCCCTCCCTCGCTCTTCTTTCCTTCCTTCCGTCTTTCCTCCCTCCCTTCTTCTCTTCCTTCTCTTCCTGCTTCTTCCGACTTCCTTCCTTCCATCCTTCCTTCCTTCCTTCCTTCCTTCCTTCCTTCCTTCCTTCCTTCCTTCCTTCCTTCCTTCCTTCCTTCCTTCCTTCCTTCCTTCCATCTTCCCGGTTTTTCGTTCCTTCCATCATCTCTATTTTCCCTCCCTCCCTCCCTCTGTCTCTCCGAGGGTCTTGAACTAAAAAGGATCTCTCCTTGCCCGCAGCTGACCATCCTGGAAAAGGATTCCCGGGAATCCGGCGCCGCGAGGGATCTCCGGCGGGTTTACCAGTACAAGATCCTGGATCGGAACGTCGCCTTCTTCGCCCGGGGGATGTCGCCCGCCGTGCTGTGACCTGGGGGGGGGGCAGAGAGGGTCAGGGGCCGTCCAGAAAGACGCCGTGGGGGATCCAGGAGGATCTGGATCGGGGATCTCCAGGGGATCCGATTCGATCTGGTCTGGGGCTCCCGGCCTGGAACCCCGCTCGATCCCGGCCGGTTGATCGGGAAGAAGGATGGGAAGAGATTGGGAGGCAATAAAGGAAGCCTAATCCAACCCGAGGCTGTTTCCGTCCTTCCTTCCTTCCTTCCTTCCTTCCTTCCTTCCTTCCTTCCTTCCTTCCTAGTCCTACATTCCTTCGTATGTTCTTCCCTCCTTCCTTCCCACCATCCCCTTTTCATCTCCTTCTTTCCTTCCCTCTTTCCTTTCTTCCTCCTTTCCTCCCTCCCTCCCTTCTCTCCTCCCTTCCCTCGCTCCTTTTTTGTTCCTTCCTCCAGTCTTTCCTCCCTCCCTCCTTTCCTTCCTTCTGTCTTTCCTCCCTCCCTATTTCTCTTTCTTCTCTGTCTTTCCTCCCTCCCTTCCTTGTCTTTCTTCCTTCCCTTCCTCCCTTCCCTCTTGTTTCTTCTCATCTTTCCTTCCGTCCCTTCCTTCCTTCTTCCCTCCCTCCCTTCCTTCCCTTTTCCTCCTTCCTTCCTTCCCTTCGTTCCTCCCTCCCTTCTCTTCTTCTGTCTTTTCTCCCTCCCTCTCTCCTTCTCTTCCTTCCTTTCCCATCTCCCCTTGTCCTCCTTCCTTCCTTCTCTGACTTCCCTCCCTCCCTAACTTCCTTCCTTCCTTTCCTTCCCCTTTTCCTCTTCCTTCGTTCCTTCCCGGTTTTTCCTCCCTCCCTCCCTCTTCTTCCCTTCCTTCCTTCCTTCTGTCTTGCCTCCCCTCCCTATTTCTCTTCTTCCCTTTGTTCCTCTGTATTTCCTTCCTCCCTCCCTCCCTTCCTCCTTCTTTCCTTCGTCTTTCCTTCCTCCCTCCCTCCCTCCCTTCTCTTTCCTCCCTCCCTCTTTCTCTTCTTCCTTTTGTTCCTCTGTATTTCCTCCCTCCCTCCCTCCTTCTTTCCTTTGTCTTTTCTCCCTCCCTCCCTTCCTTCCTTCTGTCTTTCCTCCCTCCCTCTTTCTCTTCTTCCTTTTGTTCCTCTGTATTTCCTCCCTCCCTCCCTCCTTCTTTCCTTCGTCTTTTCTCCCTCCGTCCCTTCCGTCTTTCCTCTCTCCCTCTTTCTCTTCTTCCTTTTGTTCCTGTGTATTTCCTCTCTTCCTCCTTCTTTCCTTCATCTTTCCTCCCTCCCTCCCTTCCTTCTGTCTTTCCTCCCTCCCTTTCTCTTCTTTTGTTCCTCTATTTCCTTCCTCCCTTCCTCCCTCCCTCCCTCCCTCCTTTCCTTCATCTTTCCTCCCTCCTTCCCTTCCTTCCTTCTGTCTTTCCTCCCTCCCTCTCTTTCCTCCCTTCCTTTCCTCCCTCCTTCTCTTGTTTCTTTCTTCTCATCTTCCTTCCTCTGTCCCTTCCTTCCTTCCCTTTGTTCCTCTGTATTTCCGTTCTTCCCTCTTTCCTTCCTGCCCTCTTTCCTTCCTTCCTTCCTTCCTCCTTTCCTCCCTCCCTATTTCTCTTTCCCTTTCTTCCTTCTCTCTTTCCTCCCTCGTCTTTTTTCCTTCCCTTCCTCCCCTCCTTCCTTCTCTTGTTTCTTTCTTTTCATCTTTCCTTCCTCAGTCCCTTCCTTCCTTCTTCCCTCCCTCCCACCCTTCCTTCCTCCCTCCCTTCCTTCCTCCTTCTTTTTCGTTCCCTCCATCTCTATTTTCCCTCCCTCCCTCCCTCCGTCTCTCGGAGGATCTCAAATCCCAAAGGATCTCTCCTTGCCGCCGCTGACCCTCTTCGAACAGGATCCAGAAAGACGCCGGATGGCATCCCGGGAGGGTCTGGATCTGGGATCTCCAGCCGATCCGATCGGGCCCGCGAGATCCCTTCCCACGACCGCCCGACGATCTGCTCCGGGCGTCGGGTGTCTGGGCCTCTGGAGATGGGGTCCGGGGGAGTCCGGGAGTCGCGGTCCGCGGATCGGAAGGGAGTTTGCGGAGATTGGGCGAGACGGGGACCGAGAGTCCGGCGGGAGGGGGAACGGGGGCCATTAAGCCAAGTTCAAGCAGACACACACACACACACACACACGCACAAATGCACAAAGACCGTCTGAAAGACGAGGACCCGCGAAGACGCCAAGGGGGCTCCCTCCCCTGCCGTGGTCCTGGGTTCGAATCCTTTCCTCCGGTTGCGGAATTAAGTTCCTTCTTCCCTTCTCGTTCCTTCTTTTTCTTTCTTTCCTTCCTTTCCTGTCTTTCTTTTCTTCCCCCCCTTTCAAGTCCTCCCTCCCTCCCTCTCTCCCTTCCCTTTTCCTCCCTTTCTCCCTTTCATTCCTTTCTCCCACCCTCTCTCTCCTATCTTTCCTCCCTCCTTCTCCTCCTTTCCTTCCTTCCTTTCTTTCGTCCCTCCTCTTCTCTCCTTTCCTCCCTTCCTTCTGTTTCTTTGCTTCCTCCCTCCCTTCCTCTCTCCCTTCCTTGTTTCTTTTCTGGCTCCCTTCCTCCCTTTCTTCCCTCCTTCCTTCCGTTTCTTTCTTTCCTTCCTCCCTTCCTTCTTTCTTCCCTGTTTCCTCCCTCCCTCCCTCCCTTCCTCCCTTCCTTCCTTCCATCTTCCCGGTTTGATCCGATTTGATCTGGTTTGGGGCTAGAGGTGTGGAATTCCGCTCCTTCCTTCCTTCCTTCCTTCCTTCCTTCCTTCCTTCCTTCCTTCCTTCCTTCCTTCCTTCCTTCCTTCCTTCCTTCCTCCCTCCCTCCCTCCCTCCCTCCCTCCCCTCCCTTGCTCTTGTTCTTTCCTTCCTTCCTTCTCTTTCCTCCCTCCCTTCCTCCCTCCCTTCTTCCCGGTTTGATCCGATTCCATCTGCTTTGGGGCTGCCGGCCTGGAATCTGGCTCCCTCCCGGAAGAAGGACGGGAAGAGATTGGGAGGCAATAAAGGAGGCCGGATCCCACCCGAAGCTGCCTGGCCTGCGAGATCCCTTCGCACAACTGAACCATCCCCTCTGGGTGTCGGAGTCTGGGTCTCTGCACACACACACACACACACACACACACACACACACACACACAAACACAGACCTAAAGAAAAAGACCCTCAAAGACGCCTGTTACAGGCTGCCGGGGGGGGGGGATCGCTCCCCTGCCGTGGTCCTGGGTTCGAATCCTTCCTCTGGTTGCGGAATCAAGTTCCTTCTACCCTTCCCTCCCTCCCTCCTCTTTCCTCCCGTCCCTCTTTTCTTCCTTCCTTCCTTCCCTCTCCTTTCTTCCTCGCTCCCCTTTTCCTCCTTCCTCCCTTCCCTTCCTTCCTCCCTCCCTTCTCTTCTTCTATCTTTCCTCCCTCCCTCCTTCTCTTCCTTCCTTTCCTAACTCCCCTTCTCCTCCTTCTTTCCTTCTCTGACTTCCCTCCCTCCCTAACTTCCTTCCTTTTCATCTTCCTTCCTTCCTTCCCAGTCTTTCCTTCCTCCCTCTTTTTTCCTTCCTTCCTTCCCAGTCTTTCCTTCCTCCCTCTTTCTCTTCTTTCCTTCCTTCAATCTTTCCTCCCTCCGTTCTTTCCTTCCTTCCCTGTCTTTCCTCCCTCCCTCTTTCTCTTCGTCCCTTTGTTCCTCTGTATTTCCTTCCTTCCTCCCTCCCTTCCTCCTTCTTTCCTTCCTTCTGTCTTTCCTCCCTCCCTCCCTTTCTTTTCTCCCTTCTTTGTCCTTCCTCTCTACCTTTCTTTTTCTCCTCCCTCCCTTTCTCTTTCCTTACTTCTTTGTCCTCCTTCTCTCCTTTCTTTGTCCTCCCTCTCTCCCCTTTGTTCTTCCCTCCTTCCTTCCTTCCTCCTTCCTTCTGTCCTCCCTCCCTTCCTCCCTTCTGTCTCCCTTCCCTTTTTCCTTCCTTTCTTTTTTACTTTCCTTCCTTCCTTCCTTGTCCTTCCTCCTTTCCTCCCTCCCTCCTTTCTCCTCCCTCCCTTTCTTCCTTTGTTCTTGCTTTCTTTTTCTCCTTCCTCTTTCCTTCCTTCTGTCCTTCATCCTCCCTTCTGTGTGTCCTTTCCTTTCCTTCTTTCCTACCTTTCTTCCTCCCTCCCTCCCCTCCCTCGCTCTTATTCTTTCCTTCCTTCTGTCTTTCCTCCCTCCCTCCCTTCCTTCCTTCCTCCCTTTCTCCCTTCTTTGTCCCTCTCTTCCTTTCTTTTTCTCCTCCCTCCCTCCTTTCTCCTTCCTTCCTTCTTCATGCTTCCATCCTGCCTTCTTTCTCCTTCCTTTCTCCTTCTTTCCTTTCCTTCTTTCCTACCTTTCTTCCTCCCTCCCCTCCCTCGCTCTTATTCTTTCCTTCCTTCTGTCTTTCCTCCCTCTCCTTCCTTCCTTCCTTCTGTCTTTCCCGCCTCCCTCCCCTTCCTTCCTTCCTTCCTTCCTTTCTCCCTTCTTTGTCCTTCCTCTCTTCCTTTCTTTTTCTCCTCCCTCCTTTCTCCTTCATGCTTTCATCCTCCCTTCTGTCTCTCCTTCCTTTCTCCTTCTTTCCTTTCCTTCTTTCCTGCCTTTCTTCCTCCCTCCCTCCCCTCCCTCGCTTATTCCTTCCTTCCTTCCTTCCTTCCTTCCTTCCTTCTGTCTTTCCCCCCTCTCTCCCCTTCCTTCCTTTCTCCCTTCTTTGTCCTTCCTCTCTTCCTTTCTTTTTCTCCTCCCTCCTTTCTCCTTCATGCTTTCATCCTCCCTTCTGTCTCTCCTTCCTTTCTCCTTCTTTCCTTTCCTTCTTTCCTGCCTTTCTTCCTCCCTCCCTCCCCTCCCTCGCTTATTCCTTCCTTCCTTCCTTCCTTCCTTCCTTCCTTCCTTCCTTCCTTCCTTCCTTCCTTCCTTCCTTCCTTCCTTCCTTCCTTCCTTCCTTCCTTCCTTCCTTCCTCCCTCCCTCCCTCCTTCCCTCCCTCCCAGGTGAGCAGATCCGCGCAGCGACCCAGCGCTAGGACCCAGAAGAGCGGTAGCGACGGCGGGGAAGGAAAGGCGGGGCCGGGCTCTGCGGCGCATGCGCAGGGCCGGCGGAGGAAGCCGCGGGGCGTGGCCGCGCCTACGGAAGCCGGGCCGGGCCTCGAAGCGCGGGTGGCGGGGAAGCAGCAGCGGCAGCAGCAGCAGCGGCGGCCGGCGCGCCTTCCCTCCCTTCCTCCGGCCGCTCTCCGCTCCTCGGCCCCGCGGCTCCGGCCGAGGCTTTCAAGGCCGCTTCGCCGCGCCGGATCCGCCCGCCGGGCCCTTGCAGGTGGGTAGGACTACAAAGCCCATCTCCCGGGGTTTCCACCGCGGTGTCCCCCGTCGCCCCGGGCGGGCGAGACTACAAAGCCCATCTCGCCAGCTGCGGATCCCACCGCCCCCGGGGGGGGGATTGTCTAGCAGGGGGGTAGGACTACAAAGCCCATCTCCCGGGGTTTCCACCGCGGTCGCCCCGGGCGGGCGAGACTACAAAGCCCATCTCCCCAGCTGCGGATCCCACCGCCCCGGGGGGGGGTCTTTTGCAGGTGGGTAGGACTACAAAGCCCATCTCCCGGGGTTTCCACCGCGGTTTCCCATCGCCCCCGGCGGAGCCTTTCTCGCGTGGGCGAGACTACAAAGCCCATCTCCCGGGGCCGTAGCTGCGGATCCCATCACCCCAGCAGGTGTGGGACTACCAAGCCCATCTCCCCAGCTGGGGGGGGCCTGTAGCTGCGGATCCCACCCACCCCCCCAGCGGGGCCCTGCAGGTGGGTAGGACTACACAACCCATCTCCCTGGCTTTTAAATGTGAACCCCATCATCCTGGCGGAGCCTTCTTGGGTGGGTGAGACTACAAAGCCCGTCTCGGGGCTGTAGCTGCGGATCCCATCACCCCCAGAGGGGAGGGGCCTTGCAGGTGTAACACTACAAAGCCCATCTCTCCAGCTTGGCGGGCCTATAGCTGCGGATCCCATCACCCCCAGCAGGGCCCTGCAGGTGGGGAGGATTACAAAGCCCATCTCCTGGGTTTTTAATTGCGGATCTCATCCTCAGCAGAGACTTCTCAGGTGGGGAAGACTACAAAGCCCATCTCCCGGGGCTGTAGCTCTGGATCCCATCAGTCCCAGTGGGGGGCCTTGCAGGTGTAGGACTACAAAGCACATCTCCCAGGGCTGTAGCTGCGGATCCCATCACCCCCAGCAGGGCCCTGCAGGTGGGTAGGATTACACAGCCCATCTCCCGGGTTTTTAACTGCGGATCCCATCATCCCTTGCGGGGCCCTGCAGGTGGGTAGGATTACAAAGCCCATCTCCTGGGGCTTTAAGTGCGGATCCCATCATCCCCAGTGGAGTTTTCTCAGATAAGACTACAAAACCCATCTTCTGGGGCTTTAGTCACGGATCCCAGCATCTCCAGCGGGGCCCTGCAGGTGGGTAGGATTACATAGCCCATCTCCTGGGGTTTTAACTGCGGATCCCATCATTCCCAGCGGGGCCCTGCAGGTGGGTAGGATTACACAGCCCATCTCCCAGGGTTTTAACTGCTTATCCCATCATCCCCAGTGGGGCCCTGCAGGTGGTTAGGATTACACAGCCCATCTCTCGGGGTTTTAACTGCGGATCCCATCATCCCCAGCGGAGCCTTCTCAGATAAAACTACAAAACCCATCTTCCGGGGCTTTAGCCGTGGATCCCAGCATCCCCAGCAGCGCCTTGCAGGTGTGCAGGACTACAAAGCCCATCTCATGGCGCTTGGTGGGGCTGTGACTGCAGATCCTATCGTCCTCAGCTGCCCCTTTACCGCCTGCCTGGACCACATTTCCCATCCTTCCCCGGCCAGCGTGGATAGTAGCCTCCTTGGTGGTGGGGAGATGGGAGTTGTAGTCCAATCCCCCCATGCTTTGGACTGCATATCCCATGCTTGTCTCGCTTGTGGGGGAAAGGTGGTGATGTACTGCAGGGCCCATCATCCCTAGCCACAGCTTACAGCCCTGCTGGACCACATCTCCCCTCATTCCCGGCCTTATACACACTTTCTGGCTGGGGGAGATGGGAGTTGTAGTCCAACCCCTTCCCCCAGGTATGTTGGACTACCTCTCCCATCGTCCCCGTTGCTCTAACTTGCTGGGGGGAAAATACCTTGTACTGAAAGTCCCATCATCCCCAGCCATTGCTTGCAGGCCTGCTGGATAACATCTCCCCTCATGCCCTGCCCAGGGCCTTATATTCCTGGCTGGGGTGGATGGGAGTTGTAGTCCAATCTTTTCCCACCCTTGGAATACATCTCCCATCATCCCCGTCTCTTTGCCTGGCTTGGGAAGAGGGTGTGGGAAGTGCCTTGTAGTGTGGGTCCCATTATCCCCAGCCACTGCTTGTAGGCCAGCTGGGCAACGACTCATCTTCCTGGCTGAAGGGAGATGGGAGTTGTAGTCCAAGCTACCCGTGCGTTAGCCTACATTTCCCATCGTCCCCATTGCTTGAACTGGCTGGCGGGAGATGGGAGTTGTAGTCCAACCCCTTCTCCCACTTAAATGCTGCACTACATCTCCCATCACCATTGGCTGAGGGGACTGGGCGTGGGAGCCCTACCTTGTTCAGCAGGCCCCATCATCCCCAGCCACTGCTTCCAGGCTTCCAACTTGGGGGGATGGGAATTGTAGTCCAACCGCTCCCCCCCACATGTTGAAATACATCTCCCATTATCCCCCGTTGCTCTAAATGACTGGGGGTGATGGGAATTGCAGTCCAACCCCTCCCCCCTGTTTATGTTGGAATACATCTCCCATCATCCCCGTCGCTCTAATTAGCTGGGGGAGATGGGAGTTGTAGTCCAACCCCTCTCCCCACTTACGTTGGAATACATCTCCCATTATCTCCCGTTGCTCTAAATGGCTGAGGGAGATGGGAATTGTAGTCTAACTGCTCCCCCCCATGTTGGATTACATCTCCTATCACCCCCGTTGCTCTGACTGGCTGGGGGAGATGGGAATTGTAGTCTAACCGCTTCCCCTCACTTATGTTGGAATACATCTCCCATCATCCCCGTTGCTCTAAATGACTGCGGGAGATGGGAGTTGTAGTCCAACCCCTCCCCCCCATGTTGGATTACATCTCCTATCACCCCCGTTGCTCTGACTGGCTGGGGGAGATGGGAGTTGCAGTCTAACCGTTTCCCCCCACTTATGTTGGAATACATCTCCCATCGTCCCCGTTGCTCTAAATGACTGTGGGAGATGGGAGTTGTAGTCCAACCCCTCCCCCCCATGTTGGATTACATCTCCTATGACCCCCCGTTGCTCTAACTGGATGGGGGAGATGGGAGTTGTAGTTCAATCCCTCCCTCCCTGTTGGATTACAACTCCCATCATCCCCGACGCCCTAACTGGACGGGGAGAGAACGGGAGTCGTCGTCCAACCCCTTCCCCTACGTACGCAGTACTACATCTCCCATCATCCCCATCCCTTGAATTGCCGGGGGGGCAGGCCCCATCATCCCCAGCCACGGCTTCCCATCGCCGGCCAGCTTAGCTCATAAGCCTCCCTGGCCGGGAGGGCGATGGGACTTGTAGTCCGAGCCCTGACGCTCCCCCACCCCGCTACCGAACTCCAAATGTGGGTCTCCCTTGCCGAGGGCCACCCGTAGGGGCTTTGGAGCATGGGCCTCGGAGTGCACGATCCCCACGGACTCGTTTGGAAATCCAGTTTTCCAAATGGAAAATATTCTTGGCAACTTTTTCACCTGGATTTTCCCAACCTGGCTCAACAACCTTTTCTCGGCGACCGGCTGAGTCACCACAACCCACTTTCTCTCGGTGACTCAAAAAGTGTGCGTTGGGACACAAGGCGCTCGTTGTGACCTGGAGCCTTTCGGTTGTGCAAACGTGTCGAGCGACTGCGGGGGGGGGGGTGTTTCCTGTTTTTTTTTTTTCAATCTTTTGCGGGTTTCCCCTCCTTGGCCCACGACTTTGTGTCGCAAGTCGAGAATGAGCTGCAGGGTGTGTGTGTGTGTCTGTGTTTGTGTGTGTGTGGACATATTTACATATACTGGTATACATATGTATAAATATATATATATATATATATATACACACACACACATGCGTGTGTAGTGTGTACATATATACACAGACACAGACACACATATATATACACATACATATGTATATGTATAATGTATATGTGTGTGTGTATATATTTGTCTATATTTACATATACCGATATACATGTATGTGTGTATATATATATTTGTGTGTCTATATGTATAATACGTATATGTGTGAGTGTACATCCGTCTGTATTTACATATACCGGTATACATGTGTATGTGTATATGTATGTATGTCTATCTGTCTATCTACACACACACACACACACACACACACACACACACACACACACACACACACACACACACACACACACACACACACACACACACACATATATACATATATATATAAGTTTTTAAGAAGAGACTGGACAGCCATTTGTCCGAAATGGTTTAGGGTTCCTGTCTGAGCAGGTGGTTGGACTAGATGTTTTTATGTGTGTGTGTGTGTGTGTGTGTAGGTCTTTGGTTGTTCGGGTTTTCTCCCGCGTAAAATTGGAAGTGTCTTGGCGACATTTCGACGAAGTCCCATTCGTCATCTTCAGGCTGGTGTTTTCAGCTTCGTGCTTCTAGGAGCAATATATATATATATATACACACATGCGCGCGCACACACACACACACACACGTATATGTATATGTGTGTGTGTGTGTGTATAACTGTCCATAGTTACATATACCGGTATACATATGTATAAGTACATATACCACACGCACATACACACAAACACACACAAACACACACAGACATGTGTATATGTATAATATATATATATGTGTGAGTGTATGTCTATATTTACATATTTACATATACCGGTATACGTTTGTGTGTGTGTGTATATTTGTGTGTGTATGTATGTATGTATCTATCTGTATGTGTGTATGTGTGTATGTATGTATACACAAACACACACAGACACATATAGTATAGTATAATATATATGATTCATAATATATAATGTAATGTAATATGTTTGTGTCTATATATATATAATATACTATATAATATATAGTATATAATATATAATATTATATAATGTACAATATTATATAATATGTAATATGTAAATGTAATATATATATAATATATAATTAATATTAATATGTGTGTTTGTATCTGTGTCTGTCTGTCTCTCATACACACACACACACACATATTTATATTTAATTTACACATACTGGTACACATAGATATATAAATACGTGTGTGTGTGTGTACGGCTGCAAATGCCTTTTTTCCAATCCCGTTGTAACTTTGAACGCTTGTGAAGCGAACCGTCGTAAATTGAGGACCGCCTGTATCTTCCCCACGCCTGTCATTCTATGATTGACGTCGTGTCTATTTACTGTCAGAGTTGCTATAAGTCTGCCAGGGAGTACTGTATGTTACAATAATATATATATATGGCATCATCCCTGCGAATCTTGGATTAAACTTTCTTTCAACGTTAGATATCCCTTCGCTTTTCTTAGCGTCTAAACTTTTTGGTTTTGTTTGTTTTACTCCGTGTGTGCGTGTTAATAGCTAACCGCCGCTCGGCGTGTAAATCAACCCCCCGAGTAAATTATAAGTAAAGGAAGTATTACCTCACGCATATTTTCCTGTCCAAACAAAGGCAGTAATGCGCTATTTATAGGCCTGTTGCCCAAAGGCGTTCGCAACCCCGGTTGGGTTGGTTAATCTGGGTAATCGTGGTTTTCTGCGGAGCGGGATCCGAACTCGCTTCCCCAGTGTTAAAGATGAAACCCGACCCGTGGCATCACGCTTGGATTGATTGCATTTACGATTTGTTTGTGGGTTTCTTTGTTTAAAGTGCTTCGTGCGAAACCTTTTGAACGTGCGTGCGAGTGTTAAGAAGAGTTGTGAGTGCGGTAATTTTTTTTTTTTAAGTGTGTAGCAACTCCCTTCCTGCTCTCCCCTCTCAGCACTGATGATGTTCCCTAGTTGGGTCGTGAGATGTCCGCAAGGAAACCTCCCACTCAGAGAGCACCAAGGATCCCACAGTCTTTTTGCCTCCTCCTCCACCTCCTCCTCCTCCTCCTACTACTACTACTTCTACTACTACTACTACTATTACTCCCTTCTAATGATGGTGTTCCCTAGTTGGGTCGTGAGATGTCCGCAAGGAAACCTCCCACTCAGATAGCACCAAGGATCCCACAGTCTTTTTCCTCCTCCTCCTCTTCCTCCTCCTCCTCCTCCTCCTACTACTACTACTACTATTACTCCCTTCTAATGATGGTGTTCCCTAGTTGGGTCGTGAGATGTCCGCAAGGAAACCTCCCACTCAGATAGCACCAAGGATCCCACAGTCTTTTTCCCTCCTCCTCCTCCTCCTCCTCCTCCTCCTCCTCCTACTACTACTACTACTACTACTACTACTACTATTACTACTACTACTACTACTACTACTACTGATGGTGTTCCCTAGTTGGTTCGTGAGACGTCTCCAAAAAAAACACCCAATTTGGAGAGCACCATGGACCCCATAGTCTGTCCTTCCTCCACCTCCTCCTTCTCCTCCCTTCTAGCACTGATGACGTTTCCTAGTTGGGTCACGAGACGTCTGCAAGGAAACCACCCAGTTCGGAGAGCACCAGGAACCCCCTCTGCAAGTTGTTAGCTTAAATATCTTCCAGTAAGTTTCCCTTTGGGAAGGGCTCTGTGTGTGTGTGTGTGTGTGTGTGTGTGTGTGTGTGTGTGATTTTGTGTGCGTGCGTGCTGCCGTTAGTAATTCAGACCGCAACAATACAATTAATGCCAATAACTAACTTACTCGGGCTTGAGGAATGAGAGGAGAAGCGACACATTCGTCCAGATCTCCGATTTAAAAGAAACGAGACCGATTGTATGCAAATCTCATGCACATTTTATGCAAATCTCATGCAAATTGTATGCAAATGGACGCACAACATCCCTTTTCTTCCCAAAAGACGTCTTTCTCTCTTTTCCAAAGTTCTGCGTTCCCTCCTTTTTTTTAATTTTCTTTTTCTTTTTTTTTTTAAAAAACCCGTTGTGGGTTGTCAACCGTTGCCGAGGTGTGTCATCAGGAGGGTTGTGTTGCATCAGCTTTGCGATATTCTAGGAGAGGTTGATTTCCCACTTGTGAGCGAGAATGGGAGCTGCCGGATTGAGAACGCGGAGAACCCGATGGGAGTTTTTTGGGCTCACACGGGCGGTCCTCGCTTTACGACCGCGAGCGATCTTGAGCGAAACTTTGGCGGCATTTTTGGCTGCTGTGGTTCAGCCGTTAAGTGGTCGTTAAGTGAATCCGGCTTTCGCCCTCCTGTGTGATCAGCCCCCCCCCGGATGCTGTGACCGTCAGAAGTATGAGTCAGTTGCCGAGCGGCTGAAAATTGAGCCCCTGACCCCAAGAATGGTGTGTCGGGCATAAGGGGGGGGGGAAATGGCTCCGTTGTAACTTTGAACGGTCATTAAACAAACTGTTATAAACTGAGGACTTTCTGTACAACTAGTCTTCAAGTTATGACGGTTCACTTAGCATCCTTCCTTCCCTCCCCTCTTTTCCCCTGTCTTCTCTTCTTTCTCCCCTTCTCCCTTCCCTCCCTTCCCTTCGTCCCCTCCTCTCCTTCCTTTCTTTCCTTCTTCCCCTCCTCTTCCTCCCTCCGTTCTTCTCCTTTCCCTCCTTCTCCTCCACCTCCCCTCCTTTCCCTATTCATGTACTCCCCTTCTTCCCCGTCTTTCTTCCTCTCCTCTCCTTCACTTCCTTCTTCCCCTCCTCTCCTACCTTCCCTCCTGCCTCTCTCCCTTCTTCCCCTTCTTTCTTCCTCTCCTTCACTCCCTTCTTCCCGTCCTCCCCCTCTCCCCTGCCTTCCCCATTCACGTACTTCCCTTCTTTCTCTTCTTTCTTCCTTCACTTCCTTCTTCCCCTCCTCTCTCCCTCTCTTCTTCCCCTCATTTTCTTCCTTCCTCCCTTCTTCCCCATTCATGTAGTCCCCTTCTTCCCCTTCTTTCTTCCACTCCTTCCATTCACTTCCTTCTTCCCCTCCTCTCTCTCCTTCCCTTCTGCGCCTCCTCTCCTCCCTCCCTCCCTCCCTCCCTTCCCCTCCCTTTCCCTCCCCTGCCTTCCCCATTCATGTAATCTCCTTCCCTTCTTCCCCTTCTTTCTTCCTCTCCTTCCTACCTTCACTTCTTTCTTCCCCTCCTCTCCCTCCCTCCCTCTCCCTCCTGTCTTCCCCTCCCGTCTTCCCCTCCTCTCCTCTCCTTCCTACCTTCACTTCCTTCTTCCCCTCCTTCCCAAACTGAGGGAGCCCCCTCGCCCTGGGCGGCTCATTCCTCACAGCTGGCACGCCCTCAGTGCAACATGGTTTACGGCATCCGGAGGAGGGGTGGGGGCAGAAGAGAGAAGAGCAATGTTCAAAGTCACAACGGCGCAAACAAAAAGGGACGTACGTTTTTCACACTTAGCGACTGTCACAGCGTCCCCCTGCGGTCCCACGATCGAAAGTCTGGACACTTGGCTGCCGACTCGTAGTTATGACGATCGCAGTGTCCCCGTGTGTGTGTGTGTGTGTGTGTGTGTGTGTGTGTGTGTGTGTGTGTGTGCGCCACGCAATCCCCTTTTTGTGACCTCCGGACGAGCAAACTCAGCGGAGGTCTTAATGACCGGGTGACTGATTTAACAACCGTGGTGATTCATTTAACGTCGACGGCCAGGAAGGGTCGAAAATCGGGGCAAAACCCGCTTCCCGGAGGTCTCCCTTTGTGACAGAAACGTTAGGGCCCGTTGCGGTCGTAAATCAAAGACTGCCTCTAATGCTTTGAGATTTGGGGTTGGACCGGCTTAAGGTCCCTCAATTTCAAAAATGCTGAAATAGCAGGAACAAAAATTGCCCAAAGACTGGGTTTTTTTTTAAAAAAAAAAGAGAAGGGAGTTGGACTAGATGACCTTCCAGGTCCCTTCCAACTCTGATACTTTATGATTCTGTTAGGGTCTCCTGCTTGAGTAGGAGGCTGGACTAGATGACCTCCAAGGTCCCTTTTTTATTCTACAATTCTGTAGGCAGGGTCTCCTGCAGGAGCAGGGGGTTGGACTAGATGATCTTTGTGGTCCCTTCCAACTCTGATACTCTATGATTCTGTAAGGGTCTCCTGCTTGAGCAGGGGGTTGGACTGGATGACCTTTAGGGTCCCTTCTTTTATTCTATGATTCTGTAGGCAGGGTCTCCTACAGGAGCAGGGGGCTGGACTAGATGACCTTTAGGGTCCCTTCCAAATCTGTCCTATGATTCTGTCAGGGTCTCCTGCTTGAGCAGGGGGTTGGACTGGATGATCTCCGAGGTCTCTTCCAAGTCCGTCCTTCCATGATTCTGTCAGGGTCTCCTGCTTGAGCAAGGGGTTGGACTGGATGACCTTTAGGGTACCAACTCTGTCCTTCTATGATTCTGTCAGGGTCTCCTGCTTGAGCAGGGGGCTGGACTGGATGACCTCCAGGGTCCCTTCTTGTATTCTACGATTCTGTAGACAGGGTCTCCTGCGGGAGCAGGGGGCTGGACTAGATGACCTCCGAGATCCCTTCCATGTCTGTCCTTCCATGATTCTGCCAGGGTCTCCTGCCTGCGCACGGGGCTGGACTAGATGGCCTCCCAGGTCCCTTTCCACATGCATTCAGAATTCATCCTCTCCTTCGCCCTCTCTCGTCCCTTCCCTGTCCCTCTTGTCCTTCTGCCTGTTTCCCAAGGCTGTGTTTTTGTTGCCGTTTGCGACAAACGCACGCACCCAGAGGTTGAAGGTTGAAGGCTGTGCTGATAACACAAATGCGTTCCTCCAGAGAGAGAGTTGCGTGTTTTGACCTTCCTCCCTTGCTTTGACCAGCCACCCGTCCTTCAGAAACTGTTCAATTTTGGGCACAGTTGCCACACCATATGAGTTGTGTGATCCTGGAATCCTTGGGCTGGACGGGACCTTGGAGGTCATCCAGTCCAACCCCCTGCTTGAGCAGGAGATTCTTACAGAGTCCTAGAAGGACAGAGTTGGAAGGGACCTCGGAGGTCATCTAGTCCAATCCCGGGCTCAAGCCAGAGACCCTTATAGAATCATAGAATTGGAAGGGATATCGGAGGTCATCTAGTCCAGCCCCCTTCCCAAGCAGGAGACCCTGACAGAATCACAGAATAACAGTTGAAAGGGACCTTGGAGGTCATCTAGTCCAACCCCTTGCTCAAGGAGAAGACCCTGACAGAATCACAGAATGACAGAGTTGGAAAGGACCTCAGAGGTCATTTAGTCCAACCCCGGGCTCAAGCCGGAGACCCTTACAGAATCATGGAAGAATAGAGTTGGAAGGGATCTTGGAGGTCATCTAGTCCACCCCGGGCTTAAGCCGGAGCCCCTGACAGACTCACAGAATGACAGAGTTGGAAGGGACCTCAGGGGTCATCTAGTCCAACCCCGGGCTCAAGCCGGAGACACTTATAGAATCACAGAACGACAGAGTTGGAAGGGACCTCGGAGATCATCTAGTCCAACCCTCTTCCCAAGCAGAATCATAGAATAATGGAGCTGAAAGGGATCTCGGAGGTCATCTAGTCCAACGCCGGGCTCAAGCCGGAGACCCTTACAGAATCATGGAAGAATAGAGTTGGAAGGGATCTTGGAGGTCATCTAGTCCAACCCCCTGCTCAAGCCGGAGACCCTGACAGAATCACAGAATGACAGAGTTGGAAGGGACCTCGGAGGGTCATCTAGTCCAACCCCCTGCTCCAGCCGGAGACCCTGACGGAATCATAGAATGACGCAGTGGGAAGGGACCTCGGAGATCATCTAGTCCAGCCCCTCCCTGCCCGAGCAGTCGACCCTGACAGAATCACGGAATGACAGAGTGGGAAGGGACCGCGGAGGTCGTCTAGTCCAACCCTCCTGCTGGCTGGGGGGATTCTGGGCGTCGAAGTCCATCCCCTCTTAAAGCAGGCTAGCTGGGGGATTCTGGGAGCGGACGTTCACCCGGCTTCCCGTGGCTGCGAGGGAGCCACCAGAGCGCCTCGTGAACAACTTTGATTTGTTGTTGCCAAGAAAGGTGTTAGACGCGCCCTGTCTGATTCATTTCTTCGATGTGCAAGTTGCGATAAGATCAGCCGGTTGTGTATAAATTAGCCTGCTGTAATTAGGACATAATGTACGGTATAACTTTCCGCCCTCGGCGTTAAAGCGGGATTTCCGGGAGAATCCGCTTTGCAGGGCCAAGCGCAGCGAGCACCCCAAAAAGGAAAGCAAAAGAAAGGCAAGGAAACAGGAAGGAAAGGGAAGAGGGAGAGAGCAAAGGAAGGGGAGGGAAGGGAAGGGAAGAGGGGAAAAAAGGAGAGAGGGAAGGGAAGGGAAGAGGAAAAAGGAGAAGGGGAAGGGAAGGGAAGAAAGAGGAAAGAGGAGAGAAAGGAAAGAAGGAAGGAAAAAAGGGAAGGGAAGGAAAGGGGAAAAGGAAAGGGGAGAAAAAGGAAGGAAGGAAGGAAAGAGGAAAAGAAAAGGAAGGAAGGAAAGATAAGGGGAAATGGGGAGAAAGGAAATGAAAGGAAGGTGGGAAAGAGGAAAGGAGAAATGAAAGCGGAAGGGAAAGAGGGAAAGGAAAGAAGAGAATGGAGAAAGGAAAGGAAGGGAGGAGGGAAAGGAAAGGAGAAAGGAAAGAAAGGAAAAAGGAAGGAAGGAAAGAGGAAAAAGAAAGGAGAAAGGGAAGGAAGGATGGAAAGCAAAGGAAAAGGAAAAAGGAAGGAAAAAAGAAAAAGAAAGGAAAGGAAGAAGGAGGGAAAGGAAAGAAAAAAAGGAAAGGGGAAAGAGGAATAAGGAAGAAAGGAAAGGTGAAAGAAAGGAAAGGAGGAGGGAATGGGAAGGAAGGAAAGGAACGAGAACAAGGAAAGAAAGGACAAAGAAAAGGGGAAAAAGGGGGAGAAAGGAAAGAGGACAGGAAGGAAGGAAAGAAAGGAAGGAAAGAAAGAGGAAAAAGAAAGAAAGGAAAAGAAAAGGAAAGAAAGGAAGGAAAGAGGAAAAAAGGAAAGGAAAAGGAAAGAAAGGAAGGAAGGAAAGAGGAAAAAAGGAGAAAGGAAAGGAAAAGGAAGGGAAGAGGGAAAGGGAAGAAAGGGATGAAAGGAAAGAGGAAAAGGAAAGGAAATGGGAAAAAAAGGAAGGAAAGAGGGAAAAGGAAAGAAAGGAAGGAAAGAGGAAAAAAGGAAAGGAAAAGGAAAGAAAGGAAGGAAGGAAAGAGGAAAAAAGGAGAAAGGAAAGGAAAAGGAAAGGAAGAGGGAAAGGGAAGAAAGGGATGAAAGGAAAGAGGAAAAGGAAAGGAAATGGGAAAGAAAAGGAAGGAAAGAGAGAAAAGGAAAGAAAGGAAGGAAAGAGGAAAAAAGGAAAGGAAAAGGAAAGAAAGGAAGGAAGGAAAGGAAAAAAGGAGAAAGGAAAGGAAAAGGAAGGGAAGAGGGAAAGGGAAGAAAGGGATGAAAGGAAAGAGGAAAAGGAAAGGAAATGGGAAAGAAAAGGAAGGAAAGAGGGAAAAGGAAAGAAGAGGAAGGAAAGAGGAAAAAAGGAAAGGAAAAGGAAAGAAAGGAAGGAAGGAAAGAGGAAAAAAGGAGAAAGGAAAGGAAAAGGAAGGGAAGAGGGAAAGGGAAGAAAGGGATGAAAGGAAAGAGGAAAAGGAAAGGAAATGGGAAAGAAAAGGAAGGAAAGAGAGAAAAGGAAAGAAAGGAAGGAAAGAGGAAAAAAGGAAAGGAAAAGGAAAGAAAGGAAGGAAGGAAAGGAAAAGGAAGGGAAGAGGGAAAGGGAAGAAAGGGATGAAAGGAAAGAGGAAAAGGAAAGGAAATGGGAAAAAAAGGAAGGAAAGGGAAAAGGAAAGAAAGGAAGGAAAGAGGAAAAAAGGAAAGGAAAAGGAAAGAAAGGAAGGAAGGAAAGGAAAAAAGGAGAAAGGAAAGGAAAAGGAAGGGAAGAGGGAAAGGGAAGAAAGGGATGAAAGGAAAGAGGAAAAGGAAAGGAAATGGGAAAGAAAAGGAAGGAAAGAGGGAAAAGGAAAGAAGAGGAAGGAAAGAGGAAAAAAGGAAAGGAAAAGGAAAGAAAGGAAGGAAGGAAAGAGGAAAAAAGGAGAAAGGAAAGGAAAAGGAAGGGAAGAGGGAAAGGGAAGAAAGGGATGAAAGGAAAGAGGAAAAGGAAAGGAAATGGGAAAGAAAAGGAAGGAAAGAGAGAAAAGGAAAGAAAGGAAGGAAAGAGGAAAAAAGGAAAGGAAAAGGAAAGAAAGGAAGGAAGGAAAGGAAAAAAGGAGAAAGGAAAGGAAAAGGAAGGGAAGAGGGAAAGGGAAGAAAGGGATGAAAGGAAAGAGGAAAAGGAAAGGAAATGGGAAAAAAAGGAAGGAAAGGGAAAAGGAAAGAAAGGAAGGAAAGAGGAAAAAAGGAAAGGAAAAGGAAAGAAAGGAAGGAAGGAAAGAGGAAAAAAGGAGAAAGGAAAGGAAAAGGAAGGGAAGAGGGAAAGGGAAGAAAGGGATGAAAGGAAAGAGGAAAAGGAAAGGAAATGGGAAAGAAAAGGAAGGAAAGAGAGAAAAGGAAAGAAAGGAAGGAAAGAGGAAAAAAGGAAAGGAAAAGGAAAGAAAGGAAGGAAGGAAAGGAAAAAAGGAGAAAGGAAAGGAAAAGGAAGGGAAGAGGGAAAGGGAAGAAAGGGATGAAAGGAAAGAGGAAAAGGAAAGGAAATGGGAAAAAAAGGAAGGAAAGGGAAAAGGAAAGAAAGGAAGGAAAGAGGAAAAAAGGAAAGGAAAAGGAAAGAAAGGAAGGAAGGAAAGAGGAAAAAAGGAGAAAGGAAAGGAAAAGGAAGGGAAGAGGGAAAGGGAAGAAAGGGATGAAAGGAAAGAGGAAAAGGAAAGGAAATGGGAAAGAAAAGGAAGGAAAGAGGGAAAAGGAAAGAAGAGGAAGGAAAGAGGAAAAAAGGAAAGGAAAAGGAAAGAAAGGAAGGAAGGAAAGGAAAAAAGGAGAAAGGAAAGGAAAAGGAAGGGAAGAGGGAAAGGGAAGAAAGGGATGAAAGGAAAGAGGAAAAGGAAAGGAAATGGGAAAAAAAGGAAGGAAAGGGAAAAGGAAAGAAAGGAAGGAAAGAGGAAAAAAGGAAAAGGAAAGAAAGGAAGGAAGGAAAGGAAAAAAAGGAGAAAGAAAAGGAAAAGGAAAGAAAGGAAGGGAAGAGGGAAAGGGAAGGAAGGGATGAAAGAAAAGAGGAAAAGGAAAGGAAATGGGAAAGAAAAGGAAGGAAAGAGGAAAAGGGAGAAAGGAAAGAGGACAGGAAGGAAGAAAGAAAAGGAAGGAACCAAAAGCGAGAAGAGGAGAGGAGAAGCGAGCGAGGGAAGGGAGGAATGGTGAGAGGGAAGGAAGATAGAGGATCGTTTCCCCCCCCCCCACGCTGCCATTCTCACTTCAGACGGCCTGCGCCTTTCCCCCCCCCCGTGTGTTTGTGTGTGTGTGTGTGTGTGTGTCCCTTCAAAGTGTCGCGAAGGGGTCGGCCGTCAGCCCGAGGAACCGACGAGCGCTCTCGTTGCCGGCTCCCTCGCGGGCAACCTCCCCCTTCGACCGTCTCACCTCCCGCTTGGCTTTCGCCGCAGGGCGTTTCGCACTCGGCACCCCGGAGGCCCGGAGCCATGGCCGCGAGCTGACCCGGCACCCCGGACCGGGCTGAGGATGAGCTGCACTGCGTCCCTGCGAGGGAAGATCTCCGGGGCCTTCTACCAGCACGGCTTGCGCTGCGCCTCCTGCCCGATTCCCATCATCCTCTTCACTGGCCTCTGCGTCCTGGCCTGCTGGTGAGAGGCCTGGGGGATTCTGGGAGTCGAAGTCCATCCCTCTGAAAGCGTGCCGGCTAGGGGATTCTGGGAGTTGAAGTCCCCCCCTTAAAGCATGCCTGGTTGGGGGATTCTGGGAGTTAAAATCCTCCATTTAAAGCATGCTGGTTGAGGGATTCTGGGAGTTGAAGTTCCCCCCCTTAAAGCCTGCTGGCTGGGGGATTCTGGGAGTTGAAGTCCCCCCCTCTTAAAGCATGCCGGCTGGGGGATTCTGGGAGTTAATATCCACCCCTCGTAAATTTGTTGACTGGGGGATTCTGGGAGTTGAAGTCCTCCAGTCTTAAAGCATGGAGGCTAGGGGATTCTGGGAGTTAGAGTCCTCCATTTAAAGCATGTCGGCTGGGGGATTCTGGGAGTTGAAGTTCTCCCCCCCCTGTTAAAGCATGCCGGCTGGGGGATTCTGGGAGTTAATATCCACCCCTCTTAAAGTTTGTTGACTGGGGGATTCTGGGAGTTGGTCCCCCCCTTAAAGCATGCCGGCTGGGGGATTCTGGGAGTTAATATCCACCCCTCGTAAAGTTTGTTGACTGGGGGATTCTGGGAGTTGAAGTCCTCCCCCCTGTTAAAGCATGCCGGCTGGGGGATTCTGGGAGTTAATATCCCCCCCTCTTAAAGTTTGTTGACTGGGAGATTCTGGGAGTTGAAGTCCCCCCCCTCTTAAAGCATGGCTGGCTGGGGGATTCTGGGAGTGGAAGTCCTCCTTTCTTAAAGCATGGAGAGTGGGGGATTCTGGGAGTTAAAGTTCTCCATTTAATGCATGCCAGCTGGGGGATTCTGGGAGTTGAAGCCCCCCCCTCTTAAAGCAGGCTGGCTGGGGGATTCTGGGAGTCAAAGTGCATCCATCTGAAAGCAGACTGGCGGGGGGATTCTGGGAGATGAACCTGACCGAGTTCCAGGCCTTTACGTGAGAAAGGCCACTTTGGACTCTTCCTGAACCTTGGACCGGCCTCGTGGAGTTGAATGCCGCTTTCCCTCCCTTGCAGCTACCCGTTGCTCAAGCTCCCGCTTCCTGGCACGGGGCCCGTGGAGTACACCACCCCGGTGAAGGACTACTCCACGCCTCCCCCCATCCCGGCCGGCCAGCAAGGAGAGCCCAGCGAGCGCCCCGACTGGGTAGGTAGGAGGAACGACCGGGCAGTGTTGAATCATCGTTGTATCTTGAGAGCGTCACGTTCTCTGAGCTTGGAGGGAGGGGGGGGTTTGGTGTCTTCTTGCAGACGTTTCGGGACCCAACTAGGGAATGTCATCAGGGTGGGAAGGAAGAAAGGAGCTCTGTTCTTCTCCTCCACCTCCTCCTCCTCCTCCTCCTCCTCCTGTATTTCTCCCCTTCTTCTATATTTCTTCCTCTTGTACTTCTCTCTTCCTCTCCTCCTCCTCCCCTACTTCTCCCCTTTCTACGCCTCCTCCTGTACTCCTCCTACTCCTCCCGTATTTCCCCTCTTCTTGCTCCTCCTGTACTTCTCTCCTCCTCCTCCTCCTTCTGTTCTTCTCTTCCTGTACTTCTCTTCCTCCTGTATTTTACCTCTCCTCCTTCTCTTCCTCTACTCCTCCTGTATTTCTCTCCTCCCCTCCCCTTTCTACTCCTCCTCCTGTACTTCTCCTCCTCCTCCTCCTCCTGTATTTCCCCTCTTCTTGCTCCTCCTGTACTTCTCTCCTCCTCCTCCTGTATTTTACCCCTCCTACTTCTCTTCCTCTACTCCTCCTGTATTTCTCTCCTCCTCCTCCCCTACTTCTCCCCTTTCTATTCCTCCTCCTGTACTCCTCCTACTCCTCCCGTATTTCCCCTCTTCTTGCTCCTCCTGTACTTCTCTCCTCCTCCTCTTCCTGTATTTTACCCCTCCTCCTTCTCTTCCTCTACTCCTCCTCTTGTATTTCTCTCCTCCTCCCCCTACTTCTCCCCTTTCTACTCCTCCTCCTGTACTTCTCCCATATTTCCCCTCTTCTTGCTTCTCCTGTACTTCTCTCCTCCTCCTCCTCCTGTATTTTACCCTTCCTCCTTCTCTTCCTCTACTCCTCCTCCTGTATTTCTCTCTTCCTCCTCCTCATGTACTTCTATCCTCCTCCTTCTCCTCCTCCCCCTCCAGAGATACAATTCCAATCTTGCAAACTCGATGGACCTAACGTTAGAATCAAATGGAATTAGCTCCTCGCGATGTTGTTTTCCCTCTCTCCGGTCTACCTTGCAAAGCTCACCCTATTCACCCCCTGACGTATTTGTGTGTGTGTGTGTGTCTTTTCTCTCCTCCAGTACTCCGGAGCCCCCGTGGCCTACATCCAACAGGTCCTGGTGAAAGCCACCGTTTCCCCGTGGCCGAAGACCTTCCTGCCCGTCGACGTCTTCCGCTCTCCGCTCGCCCGGGTCTTTCAGCTGGTGGAGGAAATCCGCAACCACGTTTTGCGAGACGGGTACGTCAGAAAACGAGGACCTCCTTCTCGGTGCTTCCTCTCTTCACACACACACACACACACACACACACACACACACACTCCCAGCAGGGACACCAAAAAGGACATTTGACGGAGAGGTGGCTGTTTTGTAGGTGATCCTCGTTTGGCGACCACAAAGGCGCCCTGAATCTCTGTTGCTATGCAAAACATTTGCCGAGTCAGTTTGGCTCCTGTGTTTCGCTGCCTCCCTTGCCAACGTTGTGAAGTAAACCCCTCCCGTCATTAAGCGAATCACCCAGGTTATTAAGGGAATCGGGCGGAAGGCCACCCGAGGGGATCATGTGACCTACATCCCTCCTCCAGGACGCCGCAACCGTCATAACTACGAGTCAGTTGCCCAGGGTCTGAATTTTGATCAGCTAAGCCTGGGGAGGCTGCGACGGTTGTAAGGAGGAGGAACGGCTGTAAGTGGCGTTTTCCGGGGCCGTGGCAAGTCCGAATGGTTGCATCCTTCCAGCCTGGAGGAATTTTATTTGGCCGACAGGGTGTAAGATTTAGCATCCCAAGATGTGGGTGGTTTTCCAGGCCTTGTATTCCTTCCTTCTTTCCTTCCCTTTTTCCTCTTCTTCCTTCCTTCCTTCCTTCCTTCCTTCCTTCCTTCCTTCCTTCCTTCCTTCCTTCCCTTTTTCCTCTCCTTCCTTTCCTCCCTCTCTCCCTCTGTCCTTCCATCTTTCCCAATCTTTTTTCTCTCCGTCCTTCCATCCTTCTTTCTTCCCTCCCTCCCTCCGTCCTTCCATCCTTCCCAACGTTTTCCTCTCCATCCTTCCATCCTTCCTCCCCTTTTTCCTCCCCTCCCTCTCTCCCTCCATCCTTCTTTTTTTCTCTCCTTCCTTCCCTTCCTTCCTTTCCTCCCTCCCTCTCTCCCTCCCTCCTTCATTCCCACCCCTTTTCCTCTCCTTTCCTCCCTCCCTTCCCTCTCTCCCTCACTCCCTCTGTCCTTCCATCCTTTCCACCCTTTTTCCTCTCCTTCCTTCCTTCTTTCCTTCTTTCTCACTCCCTCCGTCCTTGCTTTCCTTTTTTTCTTGAATCAAAGCTGTCAATTTAGCCATCTCTCGCTAACTCCATCAAGTTTTTTTTCCAGTTGTGGGACTCAAAGTATCCTATTTTTGTGTGTAGCGTTGCTGCCATCGACATATATCATACAATCCTTGCTCGTTTGACGTCATGTTTTCTCCCTTCTCTCTTTCGGTGTCCAGTTCCCGGATTCAAAGTTTGGACGATACCTGCCTTCAAGTGACCGATCTCTTGCCCGGCTTGAAGAAACTTCGGGGTCTGCTCCCCGAACATGGCTGCCTTCTTCTCTCCCCGGCGAATTTTTGGCAGAACGACCAGGAGCGTTTCAGCGCCGATCCCGATATCATTAAAACTGTACACCAGCACGAGCCCAAGACCTTGCAGACGTCGGCTACGCCAAAAGGTTGGGATGGCTGAACCTTGCAGGACTTTGGCGACCACGTAGGCACCATTCCAGACTGGCGGAAGATGCTGGGAGTTGAAGTCTACCCTTGAGAAGACAAGTGGAGTGACCCGTTCTTCTCGACCTCCGCAATACGGGTGGACCTCAAATCCCAGCATTCCCCCAATCGGCCAAGCCAGTTGAAACCTACCCAGTTTAAGGTTGCGGAGTTTGAGAAAGACTGAGGGATATCAACGACCGTTCACCAGTCTTTGAACGGTGTTTCCCGATCCCCAAGCCTGTCCTTCAAGACGGATGCTTGTGTCACCCGATTCACGGCTTGGTGTCCTTCCCACTCACCTCCTGTGTTCTTCTCCTGGTGTCTTCAGATCTCCTGTTCGGCGTGCCGGGAAAGTACAGCGGGGTGAATCTCTACAACCGGAAGCGAGTGGTTGTCTACGCCATCACTTTGGGTCTCCGGCATTATGACGCCAGGTGAGCT
This sequence comes from Crotalus helleri, assembly GCA_024509115.1. Lineage (NCBI taxonomy): Eukaryota > Metazoa > Chordata > Lepidosauria > Squamata > Viperidae > Crotalus > Crotalus helleri. Next base: position 694,148 of record JAKSXO010000101.1, read on the forward strand.
GCTTCCGAGACTGGGACATATGCTGAAGAAACTTTTGACCAGGTGGAACCTTCCTGTCGTGTGGTGGGGTATTTGATTCTTAAAAATCCACATTTTGGAGGGTTTTTTCCCTGATTGGACTAGCCTCAGCCACATCTAAGTCAGATTTTATACTCTAGCAATTCAGGTTAAGACCTCAAGTTACGACCGTGCCCATCCTGGTTGTAACTCGTGACGGCCATAAAATGGGTAGGTCGTGGGAGCTGACGACCATTATATCGTTCAGCGAATCATTGCGGTCGTGAAGCAAATCGACGGTTTGCCGTGGTGCGCTATTCCGCAAACCGGAACTCCTCAAGTTCCGACTTTAATGGAATCTGGTTGCAACTCGGGACAGTCATAAAATGGAGAGATTGTGTGACTGTACGAGCTTTTTTCCCTGAGGTCGTTAAGTGAATCAATGTGGTCATTAAACAAAGCGATGATCGGCTTTGGCAAAAACTGAAAGCCCAAGTAGTCCTCAAGTTATGACGGTAACGGAGTCTTCCCATCGTGGTTCTGACTCATGACACTTATAAAATGGTTGGGTTCCGTGACTTAAGCTTTTTTTTGTGGCAGTCGTTAAGTGAATCATTGCGGTCCTTAAGCGAAACAATGGTTTGCTATGGACGTGGATGAGTTCTCCCCAAAAGTGGAAATGCAGCTAGTCCTCAAGTTACGACTGTAAAGAAATCTGCCCAATACGCTGGTGGCTCGTGTCGGTCATAAAACGGCTGGGCTGCCTGTGATGGTCGTTAAGTGAATCACTGCAGCGAAGCAATGGTTTGTGATGATGTGTTTCCTGAAAAACGGAAAGAAATGCCCGTTTTCAGTGGGAATGTCTCGGAATGCGGTCACGTGACCGCCGGATGCTGCATACGGACATTCCATTCACTTCCAGAGGCCTAGAACGGATTCCCGGAAGTGGCAACCATGCACTTCCAATGGGCCGTTCTAGGCCTGGGAGTCCTCCCAGCCTCCAAGGTCTAGAATGGATTTCCGGAAGTGGCATCCATGCACTTCTGGCAGGCCGTTCTAAACATGGAAGGCCGCCTTCAGCCCTCCAAGGCTTAGACTGGACTTCCGGAAGCAGTATGCATTCAGCCGGTTCTCCGTACTCAGCCAGATTTAGCTACCGATTCCGCCGAACCGGTGCGAACCAGCTGAATCCCACCACTGCCCTCCCCCCATGCCTTGTGGATGATGGGACCTCTTGTTTGCTGGTTCCCCGGTCCAGGTTTCTCGCCAGCCTCCGCTCGCGGCTGACGCTGCTACATCCCAGCGCCAATAGCAGCCTCCAGGAACACCAGATGATCCACGTCCATTTTAAGGAAGAAATCGGCGTTGCCGAACTCATCCCGCTGGTGACCACCTACGTCATCCTCTTCGCTTACATCTACTTCTCCACGCGTAAGTCTCGCGTAAATGTAGTGGCTGTCCGGGCTCAGGACAGGCAATGCTTTAAGAGGGGAGGACGTCCACTCCCAGAATCCCCCAGCTGGCATGCTTTAAGAGGGGAGAACTTCCACTCCCAGAATCCCCCAGCCGGCATGCTTCAAGAGGGGAGGACTTCAACTCCCAGAATCCTGTTCTGCCTCTCTCACTCGAAGGCTGACGGGTAATTTTGTTCGTTTTCCTTCTCCAGGCAAGATCGACATGGTGAAATCCAAGTGGGGTCTGGCTTTGGCGGCCATCGTGACGGTGCTCAGCTCCCTGCTCATGTCTGTCGGGCTGTGCACGCTCTTCGGCCTCACGCCGACGCTCAACGGAGGGTAGGTTGCTGAAAAAGGAGTTCCGGGCTGAACCGTGGCGAGACGGATACTGTGAGCAGGTTCCGGATGGAGATATCCCTCTCTATTCTATTTCAGTGATGGCGAACCTTTTAGAGACCGAGTGCCCAAACTGCAACCCAAAACCCCCTTATGCATCGTCGGGTGCCGGGTGGGCGTGGCCCATTGGGTGGGCGTGGCTGCCGTGGTAACGGCAGACTGGGTGGGACTATCAATCAATCAATTCCAACTTTACAAGAACTTTTTTTTTCCCGCGAGAAGTTGAAATTGATTAAACCTTTTTTTTTTTTGCACACGGCGGCGGAGGCCTAAAGCGAAAAGGTTTTATAAAACCCAGCTGAAGGCCTAGGACTGGGGCGACGGTGCGCGTGCCCACAGAGAGGGCTCTGAGTGCCACCTCTGGCACCCGTGCCGTAGGTTCGCCACCACTGATCTCTTTAAATCCGGGAGTCCTTCATCCCCGTCACATCTTTATGGAAACCGATTCCATTAAAGCTCTCTCTGTAGCTGAAAGATTGTGGGGTCCTTGGTGGTCTTGGCACTGGGTGGTGTTCTTCCAGATGTTTCATGACCATACTAGGGAACGTCATCAGTGCTAAAAGGGAGCCGGGGGTGTGGAGAGGAGGAGGAGGAGGAGGAAAAGGACTGTGGGGTCCTAGGTGCTCTCTGAGCTTGTTGGTTCTCTTGCCGACGTCTCATGACCCTATTAGGTAACGTCATCAATGCTAGAAGGGAGAGGGGTTTGCCGGGAGGAGGGGGAAGAGGAGGAGGACTGTGGGGTCTTGGTGCTGTCTAAGCTTGGTGGTCTTCTTGCAGATGTTTCAGGACCCAACGAGGGAATGTCATCAACGTTAGAAAGGAGTTGGGTGTATGGACAGGAGAAGGACTGTGGGATCCTTGGTGCTCTCTGAGCTGGGTGGTTTTCTTGTTGACGTTTCATGACCCAACTAGGTAACACCATCAGTGCTAGAAAGCAATGGGTTTTGTGGAGAGGAGGAAGGAAGGAGGAGGAGGAGGAGGAGGAAGAGAGAGAGGAGGACGACAACGAGAACAGTGGGGTCTTTGGTGCTCTCTGAGCTTGCAGACATTTCATGATCGTACTAGGTAACACCATCAGTGCCAGAAGGGAGTTGGGTTAGTGGAAAGGACGAGGAGCGTCAGCAGTGGGCAAACACGCTCGTGCGTGCTCCATTTAACTGAACTGCGCATGTTGCTCGTGCGGATGGAAGAGAGCTCATGCGCTTGCCGGCCGCTCATGTGGAACCATCCCCTTCCCCTCCGCCGATCCGCAAAACCGAAAAATTTGGGAAACTCCACTTTAGCTCTTCTGTTCGTTGATGTGCAGACCACCGTAGAACGAGCTCCTGGCGGACATTTACGGACACCGAGACATCCGTTGTTTAGTTTTCCAACGTCTGTGCGAGTTTAAACATCTGGAAATGGCTGCTCCCAACTTTATTTGTGTTTTGCAAATCATCTTGAGAAAAATGTGTCAGTTCTTTTGTCCGACAACGGCAATTCATTCCTTTCTCCTAACAGCTTGCTCCGGGCCGGAGTTTTTCCACGTTTGGTTTAGCTTCCGTATCCCTTTTCCTTCCAGGGAGATTTTCCCCTACTTGGTGGTTGTGATCGGCATCGAGAACGTGTTGGTTCTCACCAAATCGGTGGTGTCCACGCCGGTCGACCTGGAAGTGAAGCTGCGCATCGCGCAAGGTACATAAAAGGGTGGTGTTTTTTGTCCTTGAAGAGGTTTCGCTCCTCACCCCGAGAAGCTTCCTCATGTTCTGACTAACAGTTCAGTTCTTCCCCCTGAACTGGAGAAGGAAAAACAGACTCCTCTTGAAAACACGCCTTTGGGACGTTGTCCCGGAAAAAGATGGTAAGAACTCAGCTGAGATAGGCTGGCTTTGTCGAGCATAATTGGAAGAATTCATTCTGCGATTCCCCAAACCAGGGGTGATCACCAGCCTTAACCTTGCTACCGTTTTGAGGTGATCGCCGGCCGTAACCTTGACACCGTTTCGGGGGGATCACTGGTCTTAACCTCACTACCATTTCGGGGTGATTGTCGGCCTTAACCTCGCCACCCTTTCGGGTTGATTGCCAGTCGTAACCTCATCACTGTTTCGGGATGATCGCCGGCCGTAATCTCGACACTGTTTTGGGGTGATCGCCAGCTTAACCTCGCCACAGTTTCACGGTGATCACCGGCCTTAACCTCACCACCATTTCAGGTGATCACCAGCCTTAACCTCACCTTTTCGGCGTGATCACCGACCTTAACCTTGCCACAGTTTCACAGTGATTACCGGTCTTAACTTCATCACTATTTCGAGATGATTGCCAGCCTTAGCCTCGCACTTTTTCGGGGTGATCGCCAGCCTTAACCTCGCCCCCATTTCGGGGTGATTGCCTGCCTTAACCTCGCCATTGTTTCGGGGTGATTGTCTGCTTTAAACTCACCACTGTTTCGGGGTGATTGCCAGCCTTAGCCTCACCACTTTTTCGGGGTGATCGCCAGCCTTAACCTCACCACCCTTTCACGGTGATTGCCTGCCTTAACCTCGCCACCGTTTTGGGTGATTGCCAACCTCACCACTTTTTCGGGGTGATCGCCAGCCTTAACCTCGCCACCATTTCAGGGTGATTGCCAGCCTTAGCCTCGCCATTTTTTCGGGGTGATCGCCAGCCTTAACCTCGCCACCCTTTCACGGTGATTGCCTGCCTTAACCTCGCCATTGTTTCGGGGTGATTGTCTGCTTTAAACTCACCACTGTTTCGGGGTGATTGCCAGCCTTAGCCTCACCACTTTTTCGGGGTGATCGCCAGCCTTAACCTCACCACCCTTTCACGGTGATTGCCTGCCTTAACCTCGCCACCGTTTTGGGGTGATTGCCAACCTCACCACTTTTTCGGGGTGATCGCCAGCCTTAACCTCGCCACCCTTTCACGGTGATTGCCTGCCTTAACCTCGCCACCGTTTCAGGGTAATTGCCGGCCTTAACCTCGCCACTGTTTTGGGGTGATCGCCGGCCTTAACCTCTCCAATTTTGGTGGGTGATCACCGGCCTTAACCTCGCCACAGTTTCACGGTGATCACCGGCCTTAACCTCGCCACCATTTTGGGGTGATCGCCAGCCTTAACCTCGCCACTCTTTTGGGGTGATTGCCGGCCTTCACCTCGCCACCATTTCGGTGCGATTGCCAGCCTTATCCTCGCCACTATTTTGGTGCGATTGCCAGCCTTATCCTCGCCACCATTTTGGTGCAATTGCCAGCCTTGTCCTCGCCACTCTCTTTCCAGGTTTGAGTAACGAGAGTTGGTCCATCATGAAGAACATGGGCACCGAGTTGGGGATCATTCTGATTGGCTATTTCACCTTCGTCCCGGCCATCCAGGTAATGGGAGGGGCTGGGAGAGCCTTCTGAGGTACGGGTAATCCTCAGCTTACGGTCATTCGTTTAGTGACCGAAGTTCCGACGACGCTTCCGAGGAGCGCCCGGCACCAACGTCCTCTTCTCATATCCCCTCTCTTATATCTAAAAATAAGTCCATAAAGTCTCATTGTTTTCGTCCTTATAACGCATGAAAAATAGCTCAACCAGACCTCATCAACCCTGTATTCGGTCTCTCAAGATGGATTCCACGGGCCTCTGCAGCCTTGGCAATGTGACAACTTGTGGACTTTGTGTACTTCAACTCCCAGGATCCTACGACTTGTGGGTTTTTAACTCCCAGAATGCCACAACTTGTGGGCTTCAGCGTCCAGAATTCTGCAGCTCGTGGACTTCAACCCCCAGAATTCCTCAGCCAGCATGGCTGGCTGAGGAATTCTGGGTATTGAAGTCCACAGATCGTAAAGTTGTCAAGCTTGGCCCAACTCACAGGAAAAGTCAATTTTCTTTCTCTCTCTCTCTCTCCCCCTCTCTCTCTCTTCCATTCTCTCTCCCACGTTCTCTTTCTCATTCTGATTCTTACTCTTTCGCTCTCCCTCTCTCGCTCTCCCTCTCTCCTTTTTCCCTTTCTCTCTTCCTCTCCTTTCTCGGTCTTTCTCTCTTTCATTCTCTCTGCCTTGTTCTCCCATTCTGATTCTCTTTCTCTTTCATTCTGTCTCCTTTCTCTCTTTCGTTCTCTCTCACTCGTTCTTTCCCATTCTGATTCTCTTTCTTCCTTCTTTTCCTCTCTCCCTCGTTCTTTCTCTCTCTTTTCTCTCCCTCTCCCTTTCTCTCTCTCATTCTGATTCTGTTTCTCTTTCATTCTGTGCCTCTCTTTCACTTTCCCCCTCTCCCTGTTTCTCACTCTTTCCCTCTCTCATTCTCTCTCTCATTCTGATTCTCTTTCTCTTTCATTTTGTCTCTCCCTCTTTCCTCTCCCTTTCCCTCTCTTTCATTCTATCTCTCCCTATTTCTCCCTCTTTTCTCTCCCTTTCCCTCTCTCTTTTTCTTTCATTCTATCTCTCCCTCTTTCTCCCTCTTTTCTCTCCCTTTCCCTCTCTTTCATTCTATCTCTCCCTCTTTCTCCCTCTTTTCTCTCCCTTTCCCTCTCTCTTTTTCTTTCATTCTATCTCTCCCTCTTTCTCCCTCTTTTCTCTCCCTTTCCCTCTTTCTTTCATTCTCTTTTGTTCTCTCTTTCATTCTGTCTCTCCCTTCTCTCTCTCTTCCTCCCTCTTCTTTCATTCTCCCTCGCTCTCTCATTCTTTTTCTCTTTCATTCTGTTTCTCTCTTTCACTCTCCCTCTTCCCCTCTTTCTCGTTCACTCTTCCTTTTTCTTTCATTCTCCCTCATTTTCTCTCTCATTCTGATTCTTTTCTCTTTCATTCTGTCTGTCCCCCTCCTTTCTCTCCCTGTTTCTCTTCCTCTTTTCTCTGCCGCTCTCATTCATTCTCTCTTGTTCTCTCTCTCATTCTGATTCTCTTTCTCTTTCATTCTGTCTCTCCCTTCTCTTTTCCTCTCTCTCTCTCCTTTTCTCTTTCATTCTCCCTCGTTCTCATTCTGATTCTGTTTCTTTTTCATCCTCTCTCTCTCTCCCTCTCTCTCTTTCACTCTCCCCCCAAAACCATCTCCTTGGTCTTTCTCCCATCTTCTCTCCTCTCTCGTCCTTTCCAGGAGTTCTGCCTTTTCGCCGTGGTGGGCCTGGTCTCCGATTTTTTCCTCCAGATGTTCTTCTTCACCACCGTCCTGTCGATCGACATCCGCCGGATGGAGGTAAAACGGGAGGCGAGGAGCCGACTCCGAAGATCTGTCCGTTTAGAGAGATCTAGCAAGGGATCAATACGGTTGTCAGGGGTAGGACTTGGTAGGGTGATCTCCATAACGATCTCGGAAATGGTAGGGCAGAGTGGGGGTTGGACTTGATGACCTTCAAGGTCCCAACTTTATTATTATTATTATTATTATTATTATTATTATTATTATTATTATTATTCATTAAATGTGAGCCAGCTGTGTGCGGTGACAATCACAAAAGCCAACACCACCCTGGGCTGCATTCACAGAGGGACAGAATCAAAACCCCATGAAGTGTTCCTGTCACTTTACAACACCTTGGTTAAGACCTTGAAATGCTGCCTCCAGTTTTATCCTTAAAAATATTCTAATATTCTAATAAACTATAGGCCGCAAATACGACGTATTATAGAAAAGACGTTGAGAGACTCTGGAAAGAGCGCAGAGAAGAGCAACAAAGTCGATTAGGGGTCTGGAGGCCAACAGAAGAGGCTGGAAAACCGTTTGTCTGAAACGGTACAGGGTTTCCTGCCTGAGCAGGGGGCTGGACTAGATGACCTCCAAGCTCTCTTCCCACTCTTTTATTCCATGATTTTTGTAAAGGGTTCCTGCTTGAGCAGGGGGCTGGACTAGATGACCTCCAAGGTCCCTTCCGACTCTGTCCTTCTGGATTTCTGACCTGCCGTTTTTTTCCTTCCTCAGCTGGCCGATCTCAACAAACGGCCCCCCGCCGAAGCCTGCCTCCCGCCCCCCAAGCTCGGCGCCCGCGGCCTGCGGTACGAGCGCCAGCCGGCTATGCGCCCGGCTACCATGCATACCATCAACCTCCAGACCTCGTCTCTGCGTAACCTCCGTCTGCCCAAAAGGCTGAGGGTGGTCTACTTCTTCGCCCGGACTCGACTGGCCCAGAGGATCATCATGGTAAGGGTCTCCGGCGGGCAGAGGGGAAAGGGGAGGGGGATCCAGGCCCCATAGAGCAGAGTTCCGCATCCCTGGAAAGGGGAGGGGAAGAGCGGATGGTTTTTTGGGAGAAGCCAACGCACGCTCGGGCCTACGAGCCCCATTCCTCGCGGGGTGGTGCCCTAAACGTGGCCCGGTTGTTAATAGGCCACGGACCGGGAAGAGATTGTGGCCCACAGGTTTCGGACCCCTGCCACAGAGCCCTCTGCATGAAGGGCCTGTTGCCCAGCTTGGCAACTTTTGAGTCTTATCGCGACGGTGGAATTAGGACCGGGAAGGGACTCTTAGGCACGGACCCTTCACCTCCCGCCTCCGTCTATTTACGACCAGCTTTCCTCCTCGGCTGGCCGTCCCCCAGCTGTTTTCCCTGGCTAATGCCCATTCTCCTCCCCAGTGGTGGGATTCAAATACCTGAACAACCAGTTCTCTTATTGGAGGCAGACTTCCGGAAATGGCATCCATGCATTTCCGGCCGGCCGTTCTAGGCCTGGGATTCCTTCTCCAGGCCTCCCAGGCCTAGAACAGACTTCCGGAAGTGGTATCCGCACACTTTCAGCAGGCCGTTCTAGGCCTGGGAGCCTCCACCTGGCCTCTGAGGCCTAGAACGGACTTCCGGAAGTGGCATCCATGCACTTCCGGTGGGCCGTTCTAGGCCTGGGAGGCCTTTTGCAGGCCTCTGAGGCCTAGAAGATACTTCCAGAAGTGGCATCCATGCACTTCCGGCAGGCCGTTTTAGGCCCGGGGAGCCTCCACCAGGCATCCGAGGCCTAGAACGGATTTCGGGAAGTGGCATCCATACACTTCCGGCCAGCTGTTCTAGGCCTGGGAGGCCTTTTGCAGGCCTCTGAAGCCTAGAAGGGACTTCCGGAAGTGGCATCCATGCACTTCCAGCGGGCCGTTCTAGGCCTGGGAGTCCTTCTCCAGGCCTCCCAGGCCTACAATGGATTTCCAGAAGTGGCATCCGTGCATTTCCAGCGGGCTGTTCTAGGCCTCGGAGTCCTTCTCCAGGCCTCCCAGGCGTAGAATGGACTTCCGGAAGTGGTATCCGTGCACATTCAGCAGGCCGTTCTAGGCCTGGGAGCCTCCACCAGGCCACCGAGGCTTAGAACAGACTTCGGGAAGTGGCATCCATGCACTTCCAGCGGGCCGTTCTAGGCCTGGTAGTCCTTCTCCAGGCCTCCCAGGCCTAGAATGGACTTCCAGAAGTGGTATCCGCGCATTTTCAGCGGGCCGTTCTAGGCCTGGGAGTCCTTCTCCAGGCTTCCCAGGCCTAGAATGGACTTCTGGAAGTGGCATCCATGCACTTCCAGCCAGCCGTTTTTGGCCTGGAGAGCCTCCACCAGTCGTCTGAGGCCTAGAACGGATTTCAGGAAGTGGCATCCATGCACTTCCGGCCGGCCGTTCTAGGCCTGGGAGGCCTCTGAGGCCTAGAAGGGACTTCCGGAAGTGGCATCCACGCACTTCCGGCAGGCCGTTCTAGGCCTGGGAGGCCTCTGAGGCCTAGAAGGGACTTCGGGAAGTGGCATCCATGCACTTCCAGCGGGCCGTTCTAGGCCTGGTAGTCCTTCTCCAGGCCTCCCAGGCCTAGAATGGACTTCCAGAAGTGGTATCCGCGCATTTTCAGCGGGCCGTTCTAGGCCTGGGAGTCCTTCTCCAGGCTTCCCAGGCCTAGAATGGACTTCTGGAAGTGGCATCCATGCACTTCCAGCCAGCCGTTTTTGGCCTGGAGAGCCTCCACCAGTCGTCTGAGGCCTAGAACGGATTTCAGGAAGTGGCATCCATGCACTTCCGGCCGGCCGTTCTAGGCCTGGGAGGTCTCTGAGGCCTAGAAGGGACTTCCGGAAGTGGCATCCACGCACTTCCAGCAGGCCGTTTTTGGCCTGGAGAGCCTCCACCAGGCGTTTGAGGCCTAGAACGGATTTCAGGAAGTGGCATCCATGCACTTCCGGCCGGCCGTTCTAGGCCTGGGAGGCCTCTGAGGCCTAGAAGGGACTTCCGGAAGTGGCATCCGTGCACTTCTGGCGGGCCATTCTAGGCCTGGGAGTCCTTCTCTAGGCCTCCCAGTCCTAGAACGGACTTCCAGAAATGGCATCCACGCACTTCCAACAGGCCGTTCTAGGCCTGGGAGCCTCCACCAGGCCTCCAAGGCTTAGAACAGACTTCGGGAAGTGGCATCCATGCACGTCCGAGGGGTCGTTCCCCCATTTGCCGAGGCATCCTTAGCCCCGGGGCAAAGGGTGCCTAGGCGAATGGGACGGGCCGAAAGGCGTGGGGCGGAGGGCCAAGGGCCCCATTGGCCAGGGAGAATGGGGAGGGGAGGGGCCAGGGGAGGAAGAGGAAAGCTGGCTACCAATGGGCGGAGGCGGGAGGTGAAGGGGGCGTGGCCAAAGGTCCCCTAGACCCATTTGGACTCTCCAGAAATGAGGGGAGGGGCACTTCCGAAGGGCTGGGGAAGTGGGGTACAGGTAGTCCTCGACTTTACGACGGGTTGCTTAGCGACCGGTTGAAGTTACGATGGACGTCCCTGGGGGGTAGAGAAAGGCTGGGGCATTCTGGGAGTTGAAGTCCCCCCCTCTGAAAGCAGGCCGACTGGGGGATTCTGGGATTGGAAGTCCTCCCCCCTTAAAGCATGCCGGCTGGGGGATTCTGGGAGTTGAAGTCCACCCATTAAAGCATGCCGGCTGGGGGATTCTGGGAGTTATAGTCCATCCCTCTTAGAGCATGCCAGCTGGGGAATTCTGGGAGTTGAAGTCCTGCCTTCTTGAAGCATGCCGGCTGGGGGATTCTGGGAGTTGAAGTCCACCCATTAAAGCATGCCGGCTGGGGGATTCTGGGAGTTATAGTCCATCCCTCTTAGAGCATGCCGGCTGGGGCATTCTGGGAGTTGAAGTCCACCCATTAAAGCATGCCGGCTAGGGGATTCTGGGAGTTGAAGTCCTCCCCTCTTAAAGCACGCCGGCTGGGGGATTCTGGGAATCGAAGTCCCCCCTCTTAAAGCATGCCAGCTGGGGGATTCTGGGAGTCGAAGTCCTTAAGGGACTGCTATAACCTTGTCTCCCCCACAGACTGGGACGGTGGTCTGGATCGGCATCCTGGTTTACACCGACCCTGCGGGCTTCCGCCTCTACCTGGCTTCCCAGGTCACGGAGCAGAGCCCCCTGGGCGACGCCGGCCTGCCCGTGCTGCCGGTCCCTGGTGAGGTCCTTCCAACCGGGGACGCCAAGTTATCCCTCTCGGTCTTCTCGGCGGACGCCGGGCGGACGCCTCCACCGCCCCTGTCGGAGAACCTGACGTCGGAGTTGACGCGGCGGCGGGCGGCGGGGCGCCGCGCCGAAGAGCCGCTGAACGCCAGGAGCCGGGGTCACCCGGAGGTGGGCTCCACGGCGGAAGTGACCTGGGGGGCCGAGGACGAGGAGCTGTGGAGGAAGCTGTCCTTTCGGCATTGGCCCTCGCTGTTCGGCTACTACAACATCACCCTCGCCAAACGGTGGGTCCCGGCTGCTCTCCGAGCTGGGAGGGTTTGCGTGCTGACGTTTCACGACCCAACTAGGGAACGTCATCAGGGCGAGAAGGCAGGTGGAAGAGGAGGACTGTGAGGTCCTTCCCCTTCCTCCTTCTCCATCCACTCCTTCCTCCTCTCTCCTCCTCTTTCCCTTCCTCCCCATTTCCTTCCTTCCAACCATCCGTCCTTCCCCCATCAGTCTCCTCCCTCCCTCCCTCCCTCTCTTCCTCTCCTTCCTATTTCCTTTCCTTTCTCCCTCCCCACTTCCTTCCACCGTCCTTCCTTCTGCCCTCCATCTCCTTCCTCCTTCTCCCTCCTTTCCTTCCTGTTTCCTTCCTTCTTCCTCATTTCCTTCCTTCCACCGTCCATCTCCTTCCTCCCTGTCTCCCTCCTTTCCTTATTTCCTTTTTCCTCCCCACTTCCTTCCACCGTCCTTCCTTCCGCCCTCCATCTCCTTCCTCCCTCTCCCTCCTTTCCTTCCTGTTTCCTTCCTTCTTCCCCAATTCCTTCCTTCCACCCTCTTTCCTTTTTCCATCCATCTCCTTCCTCCCTCTCTCCCTCCTTTCCTTCCTATTTCCTTCTTCCCCATTTCCTTCCTTCCGCTGTCCATCTCTTTCCTCCCTCTCCTTTCCTTTCCTTCTTATTTCCTTTCTTCCCCATTTCCTTCCACCATCCTTCCTTCCTTCCACCCTCCATCTCCTTCCTCCTTCTTCCTCCTTTCCTTCCTGTTTCCTTCCTTCTTCCCCATTTCCTTCCTTCCGCTGTCCATCTCTTTCCTCCCTCTCCTTTCCTTTCCTTCTTATTTCCTTTCTTCCCCATTTCCTTCCACCATCCTTCCTTCCTTCCACCCTCCATCTCCTTCCTCCTTCTTCCTCCTTTCCTTCCTATTTCCTTCCTTCTTCCCCATTTACTTCCTTCCGCTGTCCATCTTCTTCCTCCCTCTCCTTTCCTTTCCTTATTTCCTTTCTTCCTCTCCATTTCCTTCCACCATCCTTCCTTCCTTCCGCCCTCCATCTCCTTCCTCCCTCTCTCCCTCCTTTCCTTCCTATTTCCTTCCTTCTTTCCCATTTCCTTCCGCTGTCCATCTCCTTCTTCCCTCTCCTTTCCTTTCCTTCTTATTTCCTTTCTCCCCCATTTCCTTCTACCATCCTTCCTTCCTTCCACCCTCCATCTCCTTCCTCCTTCTCTCCCTCCTTTCCTTCCTATTTCCTTCCTTCTTCCCCATTTCCTTACTTCCAGCCTCCTTCCTTTTTCCATCCATCTCCTTCCTCCCTCTCTCCCTCCTTTCCTTCTTACTTCCTCCCCATTTCCTTTCTTCCACCGTCCTTCCTTCCGCCGTCCATCTCCTTCCTCCCTCTCCTTTCCTTCCTATTTCCTTCCTTCTTCCCCATTTCCTTCCTTCCACCCTTCCGCCGTCCATCTCCTTCCTTCTTCCCTCTCTCCCTCCTTTCCTTATTTCCTTTCTTCCTCCCCATTTCCTTCCTTCCATCCGTCCTTCCCCTGTCCATCTCCTTTCCGTAGCTCCCAGAATTCCCTTGGGGAGGGGTGTCTCCTCCTCCTCCTCTTCCTCCAATCAGCTCTTCCCCTTCTCCAGGTACATCAGCATCCTTCCGGTCATCCCCGTCACCCTCTACCTGGATCCCCAAGAGGCTTTGGAGGCACGTCACCCCCACGAAGCCAGACGGTACCCCTCCCCCTCCTCCTCCTCCTTGGGCGTCGTAAGAGCGGAGCAAGCCGAGCGGCTGGCCGACGAGAAGCCCAAAGGACACACCCCCCGCGACGTCACCCTGTATAAGTGAGTGTGATACGGTTGCGCTGCAACTGTCGGCGTCCCGGTCAGTTTCCCGCCTTCCGTCCTTCCGAGGTCCGTAAAATGAGGACCGAGATTGCGGGGGGGGGGGCAAATAGGCCGACTCTTCAAAGCACTGTGAAGCCGTATAGAAGTCTGAAGTGTTATCGCTAGCAGGGCGTCTTGAGCTTCCCAGCGAACGTGGACGCCGGGATCCCGAGCGCGCCTCCGTGGTCTGAATCCAATTTGCCGCCCACAGCGGCTCCCCGTTGTTCTGGCCTCTGCCCTGTCGTAGTTTCTCGACGTAACGACCACAATTCAGGCCCAGGTTTCTGTCGTCTAGTGAGGTGTGCCCGGTGGTGGGATTCGAACATCTAAACAACCGGTTCTCTTCTTGGATGCAGGCCTGGGTCTCCACAGCCTGGAACGGAGTTCCAGAAGTGGCATCCACGCACTTCCGGCGGGCCGTTCTAGGCCTGGGAATCTCCTCCAGACTCCGAGGCCTGGAAAAGAGTTCCGGAAGTAGCATGCACGCACTTCCGGTGGGCTATTCTAGGCTTGGGAGCCTCCTCCAGGCTTCCGAGGCCTAGAACAGAGTTCGGGAAGTGGCATCCACGCACTTCCGGTGGGCGTTCTAGGCCTGGGAGCCTCCTCCAGGCCTCTGACACCTAGAACGGAGTTCCAGAAGTGGCATCCATGCACTTCCGGTGGACCGTTCTAGGCCTGGGAATCTCCTCCAGGTTCTGAGGCCTAGAACGGAGTTCCAGAAGTGGCATCCATGCACTTCTGGTGGACCGTTCTAGGCCTGGGAATCTCCTCCAGGCTTCGAGGCCTGGAACGGCGTTCCGGAAGTGGGATCCACACACTTCCGGTGGGCTGTTATATGCCTGGGAGTCTGCTCCAGGCTCTGAGGACTAGAACGGAGTTCCAGAAGTGGCATCCACGCACTTCCGGCGGGCCGTTCTAGGCCTGGGAATCTCCTCAAGACACCAAGGCTTGGAACAGAGTTCCAGAAGAGGCATCCACGCACTTCCGGCAGGCCGTTCTTGGCCTGGAAGCCTCCTCCAGGCCTCCGAGGCCTAGAATGGAGTTCCGGAAGTGGCATCCACGCACTTCCGGTGGGCCGTTCTAGGCCTGGGAGGCCTCCTCCAGGCTCTGACACCTAGAACGGAGTTCCAGAAGTGGCATCCATGCACTTCTGGTGGACCGTTCTAGGCCTGGGAATCTCCTCCAGGCTCCGGGCCTGGAACGGCGTTCCGGAAGTGGCATCCATGCACTTCCAGCAGGCTGTTCTTGGCCTGGGAGTTTGCTCCAGGGTCCGAGGCCTAGAACGGAGTTCCAGAAGTGGCATTCACGCACTTCCAGTGGGCCGTTCTAGCCCTGGGAATCTCCTCCAGGCTACGAGGCCTGGAACGGAGTTCCGGAAGTAGCATGCACGCACTTCTGGTGGGCTGTTCTATGCCTGGGAGTCTGCTCCAGGCTCTGAGGACTAGAACGGAGTTCCAGAAGTGGCATCCACGCACTTCCGGCGGGCCGTTCTAGGCCTGGGAATCTCCTCAAAATTCCCAAGGCTTGGAACAGAGTTCCAGAAGTGGCATCCACGCACTTCCGGCAGGCCGTTCTTGGCCTGGGAGCCTCCTCCAGGCCTCCGAGGCCTAGAACGGAGTTCTGGAAGTGGCATCCATGCACTTCGGGAGGGCTGTTCTAGGCCTGGGAGGCCTCCTCCAGGCTCCGACGCCTAGAACGGAGTTCCAGAAGTGGCATCCACGCACTTCCGGTAGGCCGTTCTTGGCCTGGGAGCCTACTTGGGGCTTCCTAGAATGGCATTCCGGAAGTGGCATCCACATACTTCCAGCAGGCTGTTTTATGCCTGGGAGTCTCCTCCAGGCTTCGAGGCCTGGAACGGACTTCCGGATGTGCATCCACGCACTTCCGGCCGGCCGTTCTATTCCTGGGAGTCTCCTCCAGGCTCTGAGGCCTGGAACGGAGTTCCGAAAGTGGCATCCATGCACTTCCGGCGGGCCATTCTAGGTCTCCTCCAGTCCTCCCAGGCCTAGACTGGACTTCCGGAAGCAGTGTCCATTCAGCCGTTTGTCTGAACTAAGCAAAATTTACCTACCGGTTCTACCAAACTGATGTGAACCGGCTGAATCCCACCACTGGTTGTGCCCCATTGGTGCTCAGCTAATCCCTGCCGTCGTTAAGTGAATCCAGCTTCCTGCTAGTCAGAAGTCTTTCTATTTCTATTTGTAGGTCTTTGCATTTTGTGATCTTCTCCAGTTCTTTCTTGTCTATTCTGCTGTCTCCAGGCACTGCCACGTCCAGTTCTTTCTTGTCTATTCTGCTGTCTCCAGGCACTGCCACGTCCACTATCCCGACTTTTTTGTCTTTCTTATTGACAATTGTTAAGTCTGGGGTGTTATGTCTGTTTGAATTCTGAAGTCCCAGAGTAGTTTAATTTTTATCATTTTCTATGACTTTCTCTATTTAATGATCCCACCAATTTTTGCTTACAGGCAAATGATATTTCTTGCAGATCTTCCAATGCACCATTGTTGCTACTTTGTTGCTGTTGTTGTTGTTGTTGTTGTTGTTGTTGTTATTACTATTATTATTATATTCCATTATTATATTCTATTCTGTTCTATGTTATATTCTGTTCTATATTCTATTCCGTTCTATATTCTATTCTATTTTGTTCTGTTCTTCTATATTCTATTTCTATTCTGTTCTATCCTGTTATACTGTATTTTATTATTTTATTCTATTCTATTCTACGGTATTTTATTCTATTCTATTTCTATTCTATTCTATATTTTATTATTCTATTCGATTCTGTAATTCTATTCCATTCCATTTCTATTCTATTCTATTCTATTCTATTCTATTCTATTCTATTCTATTCTATTCTATTCTATTCTATTCTATTCTATTCCATTCCATTCCATTCCATTCCATTCCATTCTTCTATATTCTATTCTATTTCTATTCTTTCTATTCTACTGTATTTTATTATTCTATTCTATTTTATTCTATTCTTCTATATTCTATTTCTATTTTCTATCCTATTCTACTGTATTTTATTATTTTATTCTATTCTATTCTACTGTATTTTATTATTCTATTTTATTCTATTCTATTTCTATTCTATATTTTATTATTCTATTCTATTCTGTAATTCTATTCCATTCCTATTCTATCCTATTCTATCCTATCCTATCTTATTCTATTCTATTCTATTCTATTCTATTCTATTCTATTCTATTCTATTCTATTCTATTCTATTCTATTCTCCATTCTATTCTATTCTTCTTCTATATTCTATTCTATTCTATTCTATTCTATTCTACTCTACTCTACTCTACTCTATTCTACTCTATTTTAAACTCTATTCTATTTCTATTTATATTCTATTTCTATTCCTCATGTCTTCTCCTTGTGTCTTCCAGGGTGGCCGCCCTCGGCCTGGCGTCCGGCATCCTTTTGGTGCTCCTCCTGTTTTGCCTCTACAAAGTCTTGTGTCCCAAGAACTACGGCCAAAACGGACTTTCTCACAGTCGGCGGCGGAGAGGGGACCTCCCCTGCGACGACTACGGATACTCGCCGCCCGAGACGGAGATCATTCCCCTGGTCCTCCGGGGCCACCTCATGGTAGGGGTTGTGTTGGGGTGAGCGGAACGGCCTGGCGGCCGCTAAGCCAGAGAGGCGTCTTCTGGTTCCCAAGGTCTCGGGGCCCCTCGCTCCGGAAGTCTCCACTTTTTCCAAGAGTCAACTGGACTTTCTTATTGTTTTTTTTTCTTGAAGAGGTTTCGCTCCTCGTTCGAGAAGCTTTTTCTGGTTCTGACGAACAGTTCACTTCTTCAGTCTGAACCAGAAGAAGCCTCTCAGATGAGGAGCGAAACCACTTCAAGGAAGAAAAAGAGTTGCCTCTTGAAAAAAGACACCTTTGGGACATCTCCTCAAGGCCCTTTGGCGACTCTTATCGAGCTTGAAGGTCGGGAGACGGGACTGGGGAGGGGACAGACGGATGGAGAATGGAAAGACCCACGGGAGACGGACTTAGGGAGAGAGACGTGAGCAATCGGGAGGCACCGGTAGTAGTCGTCGTAATAGCAACGATTTTATTACGGTCGCAGAGCAGCGTTAAGAAATAAGAAGCATAAAGAAATACAATTAAATGAAAGGCAAAATGAGAAACGAATAGAAGGAAGATAAAAAATGGATTCAACTAATAAAGTACCCATAAACTACACGAATGAACGTAAAAGAAGACAACGTAAAAATAATAAAATGAAAAAAGGCAAGCTAACGCAGCCCACCCTTAAATTGTACAACTGTTCATTTGGGCCCGTGATGTTTCGTCGGGATTATCGGAATCTGATAAACCAGACGATGCATCTGAAGTCGTCTTTGGTCGAATATTTTCAACCCGGAAGCGCCTCAGTGCTTCTGGACCCAAGTGTAATGAAACATCTTGCTGACTTAGAGAGCCCACGTTCGAGGCCCTGTTGCGGGACGCGGTTGAGTTCCCGTCCTTAGCTCCTTCTGGGGAACGGGGCTTCGCGCAGGCAACACTGTTGTCACCGCAAATACTTTCAACCCGGAAGCGCCTCGGTGCTTCTGACCCGAGTGCAATGAAACGTCTTGCTGACGTAGAGAGCCCGTGTTCGAGATCCTGCTGCGGGACGCAGTTGAGTTCCCGTCCTTAGCTCCAGCTCCTTCCAGGGGAACGGAGCTTCGCGCAGGCAACAGCATTGCCGCCGCGAATACTTTCAACCCAGAAGCACCTCAGGGCTTCTGAATCCAAGTGTAACAAAACGTCTTGCTGACTTAGAGAGCCCATGTTCGAAGCCCTGTTGCGGGACGCGGTTGAGTTCCCGTCCTTAGCTCCAGCTCCTTCCGGGGGACAGGGCATTGCTGACCTCTTGACCTGTTTTGCAGGACATCGAATGCCTGGCGAGCGACGGGATGCTACTCGTCAGTTGCTGTCTGGTGGGCCAGATCCGGGTGTGGGATGCGCAGACGGGAGACTGCCTGACAGTCATTCCTAAGCAAGGGTGAGTCCCTCTACGGTGGCTGCCGATCTCAGGGTCCCATCTGGGTTGCCAAAACGATCTGCCGCATGCGGCGTATCTTCCCGTGTGGGTCTCTCTCGCTTAACAGAAACCCGCAGCCGATCCGACGCTATGGTGAGCCAGCCGCGTACGGTGACAGCCCAAAAATGCGAATACGATACTCGGTTGCGTGAAACCGAGGCACAGAATCAAACTCACGTCAAGGATTAGGACCGCTTTATAAAGCTTTAGTAAGGCCGTACCTGGAATACCTGCATACAGTTTTGGTCGCCAAATTACAAAAAAAAAGATGAGACACTGGAAGTTTTGAAGAAGAGACTGGACAGCCATTTGTCTGAAACGGTGTAGGGTTTCCTGCTTGAGTAGGGGGTTGGACTAGATGACCTCCAAGGTCCCTTCCAACTTTATTATTATTATTAAGATGCAGAGTCTTTGGAAAAAGGACAGAGAAGAGCAACTAAGGTGATTAAAGGCTTAGAGCAGTGGTTCTCAACCTGTGGGTCGGGACCCCATTTGGGGTTGAACGAACATTTCACGGGGGTCGCCAAACAACACAGTCCACCATTTCCCCCCCCCTTTTCCTTAGCTGTGCTACTCCCTTTTATTCTATTGGCTTTTGAAAGCCAATAGAATAGACTCTTGAATAGAGTCTAATTCTATTGGCTTTCAAAAGTCAATAGGAATTGTCCAGGCTGTCTCTGCCCTGCTGAGCCCGCCAAAAGTCCCATTTTGCAAACGGTGCTGCACCAGTTGAGTAGTCCTCGACTTACAACCAGTTGAGTAGTCCTCGACTTACGACTGTTTGGGGGTCGCGGCATTAAAAAGGTTGAGAACCACTGGCTTAGAGACTAAAACATACGAAGAAGGACGGTTGCAGGATTTGGGATTGGCTAGTCTAGACAAAAGAAGGACTGGTGGGGGTCATGATAGCACTATTCCAGTATTTGGGGGGGCTGCCCCAAAGAAGGGGGGGGTCAGTTTATTGTCCAGAGCACCAGAAGGCAGGACAAGAAACAATGGATGGAAACTAATCAGAGGAGAGAGAAGCAACCTGGAATTAAGGAGAAACTTCCCTAATAGGGAGGACAATTCACCATTGGAACAGCTTGCCACCAGAAACGGTGAGTGCTTTAAGAAGAGGCTGGCCAACCATTTCCCCGAAGTGGTATAGGTTCTCCTGCTTGAGCAGGGGGTTCGACTAGATGATCTCTGAGGTCCTTTCCAACTCTGTCCCGCAGCGATTCTGTAAGGGTCTCCTGCTTGAGCAGGGGGTTGGACTAGATGATCCCTAAGGTCCCTTCCAACTCTTGTCGTTCTATGATTCTGTAAGGGTCTCCAGCTCGAGCAGGGGGTTGGACTAGATGACCTCCGAGGTCCCTTCCAGCTCTGTCACTGTCAATTTGTAAGGGTCTTCTGCAAAGGCAGAGTTTGGACTAGATGGCGTCCAAGGCCCCTTCCAACTCTCCTAGGATTCCGTCTTCAGTTCGAGCAGGGGGTTGGGCTAGATGACCTCCGAGCCCCCTTCCAACTCCCATTCTAGGATTCTGTCTCCAGCTCGAGCAGGGGGTTGGGCTAGATGACCTCCAAGGTCCCTTCTTCCAGCTTGAGCAGGGGGTCGGTCTAGATAACCTCCGAGGTCCCTTCCAACTCCCCTTCTATGATTCTGTCTCCAGCCTGAGCAAGGGGTTGGGCTAGATGACCTCCGAGGTCCCTTCCAACTCCCCTTTTATTCTGTCAATTTGTAAGGGTCTTCTGCAAAGGCAGGGTTTGGACTAGATGGCCTCGAAGGCCCCTTCCAACTCCCCTTCTGTGATTCTGTCTCCAGCCTGAGCTAGGGGTTGGGCTAGATGACCTCCGAGGCCCCTTCCAACTCCCCTTCTATGATTCTGTCTCCAGCCTGAGCAGGGGGTTGGGTTAGATGACCTCTGAGGCCCCTTCCAACTCTCCTTCTGTGATTCTGTCTCCAGCCTGAGCTAGGGGTTAGGCTAGATGACCTCTGAGGTCCCTTCCAACTCCCCTTTTACGATTCTATCTCCAGCTTGAGCAGCGGGTTGGGCTAGATGACCTCTGAGGCCTCTTCCAACCCTTCTATGATTCTATCTCCATCTCGAGCAGCGGGTTGGGCTAGATGACCTCCGAGGTCCTTTCCAGCTCTGTTATTCTGTCAATTTGTAAGGGTCTTCTGCAAAGGCAGGGGGTTGGACTAGATGGCCTCCAAGGCCCCTTCCAACTCCCCTTCTAGGATTCTATCTCCAGCCTGAGCAGGGGGTTGGGCTAGATGACCTCCGAGGCCCCTTCCAACTTCCCTTCTACGGTTCTGTCTTCAGCCTGACAGGGGGTTGGGCTACATGACCTCCGAGGCCCCTTCCAACTCCCCTTCTAGGATTGTGTCTCCAGCTTGAGCAGGGGGTTGGGCTAGATAACCTCCCAGACCCCTTCCAACTCCCCTTCTAGGATTCTGTCTCCAGCCTGAGCAGGGGGTTGGGCTAGATGACCTCTTAGGTCCCTTCCAACTCTCCTATGATTCTGTGTCCAGCTCGAGCAAGGGGTTGGGCTAGATGACCTACGAGGCCCCTTCCAACTCCCCTTCTAGGATTCTGTCTCCAGCTTGAGCAGGGGGTTGGGCTAGATGACCTCCGAGGTCCCTTCCTCCAGCTTGAGCAGGGGGTTGGGCTAGATGACCTCCGAGGCCTGTTCCAACTCTCCTATGATTCTGTCTGTAGCTTGAGCAGGGGGTTGGGCTAGATGGCCTTCCAGACCCCTTTCAACTTTCTCCTTCTACGATTCTGTCTCCAGCCTGAGCAGGGGGTTGGGCTAGATGACCTCCCAGACCCCTTCCAACTCCCCTTCTAGGATTCTGTCTCCAGCCTGAGCAGGGGGTTGGGCTAGATGACCTCCGAGGTCCCTTCCAACTCCCCTTCTACGATTCTGTCTCCAGCCAGAGCAGGGGGTTGGGCTAGATGACCTCCCAGGTCCCTTTTAACGCTGTTATTCTGTCCGGGTCTCCTGCTTGAGCAGGGGCGGGGGGTTGGGCTAGATGACCTCCCGGCTCCCTTCCAACGCCTCTCTTTTCACCCGCTTTTTCTTGTGTTTCCAGCCTCCGCCGGGACAACAGCGGCCGATTCGACCTCCCCCACGACCTTTGGGATTACGGTCCGGACGGCCGGAGCGGGCCGGAAGACCCCTGGGACGGCAGCCCCCCTTTCCGACGGGCCCGCAGCCCCCCGCCCCCTCTCCTCTTCAGCGACCAACCGGATCTCTCCTCCCTGATCGACACCAATTTTTCCGAGCCAGGCCCATCCGGAGCGCCGGGAGCCCGTCTCCGGACTCTCGGCCTGCGCTCGGAGGGCTACGACTTCCGAAGCCTGGTGGGCCAGGTCCGCGAGGAGCCGCCGGGACCCCTCCCCAACAGCCCCTCCTTCTCACCCCCCCGGAAGGGCGAGGGTCCCGAGTGCGAGAGCCGGCGACAGAGCAGCTGGGGAGACGTGCCCCTGCCGGCTCCGGAGAAGGCCGCCCCCCCTCCTCCTTTTCCGTGGGGGTCCCCCTCGGAAAGCTCCATCTGGAGCCTGGAGCTGCAGGGGAATTTCATTGCGGCCGGCCGGAGCAACGGGAGGCTGGAGGTAAGGGGAACGGGGGGGGGGGCGTCCTCGGCTTTTGCGACGGGTTGGGGGTTTTCTTGAGGACCGGCTCCTTGCCCCGCATCGCGAGCCCTGCCGCGCTTTGCTTAAACGACGGCGGGAAGGGAGGTCGCACGAGGGGACAAACCTGACCCAAATGTCTCATCGGCCGAACAATATAATAATAATTATAATTAATTAATAATAATAATAAATTAATAATTATTATTAATAATAAAATTAATAACAATTATTATTAATTAATTAATTAATAATAATAATTAATAATAGTTGGAAGGGACCTTGGAGGTCATCTAGCCCAACCCCCTGCTCAAGCTGGAGACAGGATCGTTAGAAGGAAAGTTGGGACCTTGGAGGTCATCCAGTCCAACCCCCTGCTCAAGCTGGAGACAGGATCGTTAGAAGGAAAGTTGGGACCTTGGAGGTCATCTAGCCCAACCCCCTGCTCAAGCTGGAGACAGGATCCTAGGAGGAGAGTTGGGACCTTGGAGGTCATCCAGTCCAACCCCCTGCTCAAGCTGAATTGTAGGAGGAGAGTTGGAAGGGGTCTCGGAGGTCATCTAGCCCAATCCCCTGCTCAAGCTGGAGACAGGATCGTAGCAGGAAAGTTTTGGGGCCTCGGAGGTCATCAAGTCCAACCCCCTGCTCAAGCTGGAGACAGAATTGTAGGAGGAGAGTTGGAAGGGGCCTCGGAGGTCATTTAGCCCAACCCCTTGCTCAAGCTGGAGACAGGATCGTTAGAAGGAAAGTTGGGACCTTGGAGGTCATCTAGCCCAACCCCCTGCTCAAGCTGGAGACAGGATCGTAGAAGGAAAGTTGGGGCCTTGGAGGTCATCAAGTCCAACCCCCTGCTCAATCTGGAGACAGAATCCTAGGAGGAGAGTTGGGACCTTGGAGGTCATCCAGTCCAACCCCCTGCTCAAGCTGGAGACAGAATCCTAGGAGGAGAGTTGGGACCTTGGAGGTCATCAAGTCCAACCCCTTGCTCAAACAGGAGACAGAATCATAGGAGAGTTGGAATGGGCCTCGGAGGTCATCTAGCCCAACCCCCGGCTGAAGCTGGAGCCAGAATCGTAGAAGGAGACAATGTGGTTGAATTGTGGTCTTAAGCCGAGGACTTCCTATACAAGTCCTCGGCTTACGACAATTTGTTTAGTGAGCATTTGCCGTTCCAGGGTGACTTAGGGCCCTTTTTTTCACCCTTAACGACCGTCACGGGATCAAACATGAGAGGTTTGGCCACCGCCTTCACTGAGCGACCTACCCTTGGGGCTCCATTGCGGTCGCCACTGGAGGACTACGTGTACAGGAGTCCTCAACTTATGACAAAAAACGCGACTTAGGGTTGTCTTGTCACACCTAACGACCGCAATGGAAATTCAGAGTTTTGGCCCCTGGCTCGTACTTACGACGGTTGCAGGACAAGCAGGAAGCCAGATGCGCTTAAAGACGGTGTGGCTAGATGAGCACCTGCCGTGATTCACTTAACAACTGTAGCAAGGACGGTCGTAAAAGCAGGACGAACTCACTTCACTTTGCGACATTAATTTGGGGCTCAATTAAATTAAAAAATTAAATTAAAGCGAGGACTGCCTGTAGAAGAGTCCTTGGCGAACGGCGGTTCGTTTAGCGACCGTTCGCCGTTCCAGCGGCCCTGAAAAACGGGACTTAGGACTGTTTTTCACCCTTAACGACCGTCGTATCATTTCCCCCAGTCCCGTGATCAAAATTTGGCCTTTTGTTCTGGCTTAACGACTGGCTGTCTAACTTAAAACCACTGCCCTGATTCGTTTAACAACGGTGGCAAGAACGGTTGTCAAAAGGCGCCAAATTCGAGCCTGTCCCACTTAACGACGGAGGTTTGGGTGAGGCTCGATGGTCGTAAGTAAAGGACCGCCAGTATTTTTCTGCCATCCAGGCAGGTGTCTTAAGAGGGCCGCCGCGTTCACCAGCGTCTTCTTGATTTAACGATCGCAGCGATTCAGTTAACGACGGGTAGGAAGTTTGGCCGTAAATCCAGGACCGCCTGTAACGGTTCTCGGGTGTTGCAGGCTGCCCAAAGGTCACGTGTCCCTTTGGACACGCGTGTCCTCTGCCGTCGCTGTCCGAAACGGCAGCAAAGCCGCAGGCTGAGCAGACGACCAAACAAACCATCATCCACCTCCTTCAGTCTCCATTGTGGTTTACCGTCCGAGGGGGTTAACGACCGTTTTTCACACTTAACGACCGTCGTAGCATTTTCCCCTGTTCCACGGGATCAAACACCCTGGCATGCTCGGCAGCTGACTTGTCTTTACGACGGCCGCCGTATCCCGGGGTATGTGTGTGTGTGTGTCACGCGATCCCCTTTGCGCCCTTTGGATGGGAGCAGGGAGCCCGATTCGCTTAATGACGGTGAAGTCGTAAAACGGGGCAAACTCCCTTTAACAAACGCTTCGCGTCGCCGCCTCAGTTTGGCGCCCAACTGGGGTCCCCACGCGAGGACGACCTGTATGAGCGTCCTCGGCTTACGACGGGTTGCCCAGTGCCCGTCGGCAGTCCCGAGGGCACTATAAAAGGTGAGCCAGAACCCTTATCCTCGGTTAACGACCGTCTCTTCGATCCAACTATTTGTCCGAAATGGTGTAGGGTTTCCTGCCTGAGCAGGGGGTTGGACTAGATGACCTCCAAGGTCCCTTCCAACTTTATTATTATCATTATCATTATTATTATTACTACTATTATTATTATTAAACTTCCGAGGCCGGGCGACACGCGGCAAGCCGGAGTCCCTTCATAGCCGCCTGACTCGCTTAGCGACGCAGCGATTCGCTTAGCGACGAAAGGCAAAGATACGCCGTCTAAAAGGGGCCGAACGTCGTCTTGACTCCATTGTGGGTCAGTCCTGCGATTGCGAAACAACGCAAGGCGATTTCGCGAGGGTTTACACTCTGAAGTCGCACCCGAAAAGAGTTTGGGGTGCGAATTCTCCCGGTGGCTTCAGGCTTTTCCCTTCTTCCAGGTCTGGGACGCAATTGAGGGGACCCTGCAGTGCAGCAGCGAGGACGGCCCGTCGGGGATCACCTCGCTGGTCTTCCTGAGTGACAGGTAGGGATTTGGGGGTCCCGGGTGCGGGTGGGGCGGGGCAGGGCGGGTGGGTGAGGAGTTCGAGAGATACGTGGAGAGAAAAGAAGGTTGAAACTGGGGGGTGAACTGGGGAGTGTGTGTGTGTCTTGGTGGTCTCTTTTTTTTCCTCGCAGACGTCTCGTGACCCAACTAGGGAACGTCATCAGGGCTGGAAGGGAGTTGATATTCCGGCACTGAGGATGTTAGGTGGATGGGTCACGAGACGTCTGGGAGGAAAGCGCCCAGCTTAAGAGTCCTTCCTCTTCCTCCTCCTTCCTTCCTTCCTTCTTTCTTCCTCCTCCTTTCTTCCTCTTCCTTTTCTCCTTCCTTCCTTCCTCTTTCTCCTCCTTTCTTTCTCCTCCTTCCTTCTCCTTTCTTCCTCTTCCTTTCCACCTCCTTTCTTTCTCTCCCTCCTGCTCCTTCTCCTTTCCACCTTTCTTCTTCCTCCTCCTCCTTTCTTCTCTTTTTCCTTTCCACCTCCTCCTTTCTTTCTCTCCTCCTTCTCCTTCTCCTTTCCTTCCTTCTTCCTTCTCCTCCTTTCTTCCTCCTCCCTTTGTCCTCCTTCTCCTTTCCACCTTTCTTCCTCCTCCTTCCTTCTCCTCCTTTCCACCTCCTCCTTTCTTTCTCTCCTCCTTCTCCTTCTCCTTTCCTTCCTTCTTCCTTCTCCTCCTTTCTTCCTCCTCCCTTTGTCCTCCTTCTCCTTTCCACCTTTCTTCCTCCTCCTTCCTTCTCCTCCTTTCCACCTCCGCCTTTCTTTCTCCTCCTCCTTTCTCCTCCTTTTTCTTTCCACCTCCCCCTTTCTTCTTCTTGCTCCTTTCTTTCTTCTCCTTTCTTCTTTCTTCCTCATCCTCCTTTCTCCCCCTCCTTTTCCTTTCCACCTCCTTCTTTCTTTCTCTCCCTCCTCCTCCTCCTTTCCACCTTTCTTCTTCCTCCTCTTCTTTCTGCTTCTTTCTTCCTCCTTGCCCTTCCTTCTCCTCCTTCTCCTTTTCCTTTCCACCTTCTTTCTTTCTCTCCCTCCTCCTCCTTTCCACCTTTCTTCTTCCTGCTGCTTTCTTTCTGCTTCTCTCTTGCTCCTCCTTCCTTTCTTCCTCCTCCTTTCTTCTCCTTTTCCTTTCCACCTCTTTCTTTCTTTCTCTCCTCCTTCTCCTTTCCACCTTTCTTCTTCTTCCTCCTCCTTTCTGCTCTCTTGTTCCTCCTTCCTTTTTTACTTTCTTCCTCCTCTTCCTTTCTTCTCCTTTCCTTTCCGCCTCCTCCTTTCTTTCTCTCCCTCCTCCTTCTCCTTTCCACCTTTCTTCTTCCTCCTTTCTGCTTCTTTCTTCCTCCTCCTTCCTTCTCCTCCTTTCTTCTCCTTTTCCTTTCCACCTTCTTTCTTTCTCTCCCTCTCCCTCCTCCTTTCCACCTTTCTTCCTCCTCCTCCTTTCTTTTCCTTTCCACCTCCTCCTTTCTTTCTCTCCTCCTTCTTTGCACCTTTCTTCTTCCTCCTCCTCCTCCTTTCTCCTCCTTTCTTCCTCCTCCCTTTGTCCTCCTTCTCCTTTCCTCCTTTCTTTCTTCCTCCTTCTTCCTTCTCTTTTCTTCTTCCTCCTCCTCCTCCTCCTTTTCCTTTCCACCTCCTTTATTCTTCCTCATCTTCTTTCTGCTTCTTTCTCCCTCCTCCTTTCCACCTCCTCCTTTCTTCCTCCTTTTCTTTCACCTTTCTTTCTCTCCCTTTCTTCTCCTTTTTCTTTCCACCTCCCCCTTTCTTCCTCTTCCTCCTTTCTTTCTCCTCCTTTCTTCTTTCTTCCTCATCCTCCTTTCTCCCCCCTCCTTTTCCCTTCCACCCCTCCTTTCTTTCTCTCCCTCCTCCTTCTCCTTTCCACCTTTTTCCTCTTCCTCCTCCTTTCCACCTCCTTTCTTCTTCCTCCTTCCTTCCTCCTTTCTTCTCCTTTCCTTTCCACCTTTCTTTCTCTTCCTCCTCCTCCTTTCCACCTTTCTTCTTCTTCCTCCTCCTTTCCACCTCCTTCCTTCTCCTTTTCCTTTCCGCCTCCTCCTTTCTTTCTCTCCTCCTTCTCCTTTCCTTCCTTCTTCTTCCTTCTCCTTTTTTCCTCCTCCCTTTGTCCTCCTTCTCCTTTCCACCTTTCTTCTTCTTCCTCCTCCTTTCCACCTCATTCCTTCTCCTTTTCCTTTCCACCTTCTTTCTTTTTCTCCCTCTTCCTCCTCCTTTCCACCTTTCTTCCTCCTCCTCCTTTCTTTCTGCTCTCTTGTTCCTCCTTCCTTTTTTACTTTCTTCCTCCTCCTCCTTTCTTCTCCTTTCCTTTCCGCCTCCTCCTTTCTTTCTCTCCTCCTTCTCCTTTCCTTCCTTCTTCTTCCTTCTCCTTTTTTCCTCCTCCCTTTGTCCTCCTTCTCCTTTCCACCTTTCTTCTTCTTCCTCCTCCTTTCCACCTCCTTCCTTCTCCTTTTCCTTTCCACCTTCTTTCTTTTTCTCCCTCTTCCTCCTCCTCCTTTCCACCTTTCTTCCTCCTCCTCCTTTCTTTCTGCTCTCTTGTTCCTCCTTCCTTTTTTACTTTCTTCCTCCTCCTCCTTTCTTCTCCTTTTCCTTTCCGCCTCCTCCTTTCTTTCTCTCCCTCCTCCTTCTCCTTTCCACCTTTCTTCTTCCTCCTTTCTGCTTCTTTCTTCCTCCTCCTTCCTTCTCCTCCTTTCTTCTCCTTTTCCTTTCCACCTTCTTTCTTTCTCTCCCTCTCCCTCCTCCTTTCCACCTTTCTTCCTCCTCCTCCTTTCTTTTCCTTTCCACCTCCTCCTTTCTTTCTCTCCTCCTTCTTTGCACCTTTCTTCTTCCTCCTCCTCCTCCTTTCTCCTCCTTTCTTCCTCCTCCCTTTGTCCTCCTTCTCCTTTCCTCCTTTCTTCCTCCTTCTTCCTCCTCCTTTCCACCTCCGCCTTTCTTTCTCCTCCTCCTTTCTTCCTCCTTTTCTTTTTCACCTTTCTTTCTCTCCCTCCCTTTCTCCTCCTTTTTCTTTCCACCTCCCCCTTTCTTCCTCTTGCTCCTTTCTTTCTCCTCCTTTCTTCTTTCTTCCTCATCCTCCTTTCTCCCCCCTCCTTTTCCCTTCCACCCCCTCCTTTCTTTCTCTCCCTCCTCCTCCTCCTTTCCACCTTTTTCCTCTTCCTCCTCCTTTCCACCTCCTTTCTTCTTCCTCCTTCCTTCCTCCTTCCTTCTCCTTTTCCTTTCCACCTTCTTTCTTTTTCTCCCTCTTCCTCCTCCTCCTTTCCACCTTTCTTCTTCCTCCTCCTCCTTTCTTTCTGCTTCTTTCTTCCTCCTCCTTTCTTTTCCTTCCCACCTCCTCCTTTCTTCCTCTCCTCCTTCTTTGCACCTTTCTTCTTCCTCCTCCTTTCTTTCTCCTCTTCCTCCTTTCCATCTTCTTCTTTCTTTCTGCTCCTTTCTTCCTCTTGCTTCCTTCTCCTTTCTTCCTCCTCCCTTTGTCCTTCTTTCCACCTTTCTTCCTCCTCCTTCCTTCTCCTCCTTTCTTCCTCTTCCTCTTTCTCCTTTTCCTTTCCACCTCCTTTCTTTCTCTCCCTCCTCCTTTCCACCTTTCTTCTTCCTCATTTTCTTTCTGCTTCTTTCTTCCTCCTCCTTTCTTCTCCTTTTCCTTTCCACCTCTTTTCTTTCTCTGCCTCCTCCTCCTTTCCACCTTTCTTCTTGTTCTTTCTTTCTGCTTCTTTCTTCCTCCTCTTCCTTTCTCCTCCTCCTCCTCCTCTCTTCTCCTTTTCCTTTCCACCTCTTTTCTTTCTCTGCCTCCTCCTCCTTTCCACCTTTCTTCTCCTTTCTTTTGTCTCTTTTCTTCCTCCTCCTCCTCCTTTCTTCCTCCTCCCTTTGTCCTCCTTCTCCTTTCCACCTTTCTTCTTCTTCCTCCTCCTCTCTGCAACCCCCACTCCTCCCTTCTCGCACTCTGGACCGTATACAGATAAAATCTCCACGCTGCGCGTTTTCCTTCTGGAAAATGAAAACTGAATATTCATGTGAGTTTTATTTCAAACGGAAGCCTCTTTTTTTCTTTTTTTGTCCTTCCTTTCTTTCTTTCTCTCTCTTTCCTCCGGATCAGGATCGTGGCTGCCAGGCTGAACGGCTCGCTGGATTTCTATTCCTTGAGGACCCCCCCATCCGTGCACCCCACTCCCTTCCAAGGTAAGTTGGGAGTTCGAATCCTTCCCTCTGAGAGCAGGCCGGCCGGCTGGGGGATTCTGGGATTTGAATAAGATGCAGACTGTTCACTCTTTCTCTTTCTTTTTCTTTCTCTCTCTGTCTCTTTCTTTCCTTCTTTCTTCTATCTCTCCCTCTTTTTCTATCCTTTCTTTTTTCTTTTTCTTTCCTTCTTTCTTTCCTTTTTTTCTTTCTTTCTCTCTTTTCTTTCCTTCTTTCTTCCTTCTCTTTCTTTCTTTCTTTCCTTTTTTTCTCTTTCCTTTTTCTTTCTTTCTTTCCTTCTTTCTTTCCATCCTTCCTTTTTCTTTCTCTCTTTCTTTTCTTTCCTTCCTTCTTCCTTCCTTCTCTTTCTTTTATTCCTTCCTTTTTTATCTCTTTTTCTTTCTTTCCTTTTTCTCTTTCCTTCCTTCCTTCTTTCTTTCTTTCTTCTCTCTTTCTTTCCTTCCTTCTTTCTTTCTTCCTTCCTTCTTGCTCTTTCTTTCCTTCCTTCCTTTTTTCTTTCTTTCATTCTTTTCTTTCCTTCCTTCTTTCTTCCTTCCTTCCTTCCTCTTTTCTTTCTTTCTTTCCTTCCTTCCTTCTTTTTTCTTTCTTTCCTTCCTTTCTTTCCTTGTTTTTTTCCTTTTCTCTTTCTTTTTCTTTCCTTCCTTTTTTCTCTTTCCTTTTTCTTTCTTTCCTTCCTTCCTTCCTTCCTTCTTTCCTTTCTTTCTTCCTTCTCTTTCTTTCCTTCCTTTTTTCTCTTTCCTTTTTCTTTCTTTCTTTCCTTCCTTCTTTTTTCTCTTTCTCTTTCTTTTCTTTCCTTCCTTCTTCCTTCCTTCCTTCTCTTTCTTTTATTCCTTCCTTCTTTTTTATCTCTTTTTCTCTTTCCTTTTTCTCTTTCCTTCTTTCTTTCTTTCCTTCTTTCTTCCTTCCTTCTTGCTCTTTCTTTCTTTCTTTCCTTCCTTTTTTCTTTCTTTCATTCTTTTCTTTCCTTCCTTCTTTCTTCCTTCCTCTCTTTTCTCTTTCCTTCCTTCTTTTTTCTTTCTTTCCTTTTTCTTTCTTTCCTTCCTTCTTTCTTTCCTTCTTTTGTCTTTTTCTTTCTTTTTCTTTCCTTCCTTTTTTTCTCTTTCCTTTTTCTTTCCTTCTTTCTTTCTTTCTTTCTTCCTTCCTTCTTTCTTTCCTTTCTTTCTTTCCTTCCTTCCTTCCTTCTCTCTTACTTTCCTTCTTCCTTCCTTCCTTCTCTTTCTTTCCTTCTTTCTTCCTTCCTCTCTTTTTCCTTCCTTTCTTTTCTTTCTTTCTTCTCTCTCTCTCTTTGTATGTCTCTCTCTCTCTCTCTTTGTGTCTCTCCCTTCGGCTCTGTTTTTCTCTTTCTCTCCTCCTGTTTCTCTCTGTTCTTCTCTCTGCATCTTTTTCTCTTTGCCACTTTCTTTTTTCTCTTTCCCTTTCTGTTTTCTCCCGTTCCCTTTCTCTCGCCCCTTTTTTCTCTCTTCCTGTATTATACTTACCTTTTTCTTTCTGTCACTCTCTTTCCCTTTCTCTTTTTCTCTTCCTGTCTTTTCTCCTCTCTCTTTCCCTTCGACTGTTTTTCTCTTTCTCGTCTATTTCTCTTTCTCTCTCTCTCTCTCTCTCTCTCTTGGTCTTTTTTTCTCTGCCTCTTTCCCTTTCTCTGTCTCTCTCTTTTCTCTCTCTTTCCCTTTCACCCTTCCTCTCTCTGTATTCTTTCTCTTTCTCTGTCCTGTTACTCTTCTCTTTCGCTCGCTCTCTCTCGCTCTCTTTTTCTCTTCTCTCTCTTTCCAGCCCCCCCAGGCAGGAACAGCCTCCCGTCCCCGCCGGTCTACAGCGCCAGCGACCTCCTTGCCTGTCACCTGACCCACACGGTGACCTGCGCTCACCAAAAGCCCATCACCGCCCTGAAGGCCGCGGCCGGACGATTGGTGACCGGCAGCCAGGACCACACCCTCCGAGTGAGGACGGGGTCGGGGTAGACCTTGGGCTCAGCCAGCGATGCTGGATCCTGCTCAGCTAGGGTGGGACCCCCCTAGTGTCCCGTTCGTCCCGGGGATCTCGGGCTCTTAAGCTAGGTCTGGAAGGAGTAGCCGAGACGCCACGTTGGGCGCCACGTTGGGGGTGGCGCGCTTCGCTCTTGGCGGTGCCTTCTGGTCCTGCCCTGGCAGACCCTCCTCGGACGGGCAAATCGGGAAGCGAGCGATGGGTCCTTCACCCTTCACCCTTAACCCTTTGCTCCCACGCCGCGCTTCTCCGTCCAGGTGTATCGTCTGGAGGACTCGTGCTGCCTCTTCACCCTCCAAGGCCACTCGGGCGCCATCACGGCCGTCTACGTCGACCAGGTGGGGAAGAGCATCGAGGGCACAGTGGGTGGAGGGCCCCGCCGGGAGAAGAGGGATTGGCTGAAGGGCGCGGGCAAATCGAGCAGAGGGCGGGTTGGACTAGATGACCTCCGGGGGGTCCCTTCCGGCTCTGTGATTCTGGTAAGGGTCTCCTGCTCGAGCGAGGGGGGAGGGGGGGTGAAGGTTGGACTAGATGACCTCCGGGGTGGTCCCTTCCGGGCTCTGTGAGTCTACGATCCTGTCAGGGTCTCCCGTTCGAGCAAAGGGGTTGGACTGGATGACCTCCGGGGTGGTCCCTTCCGGCTCCGTGAGCCTACGGTCCTGTCAGGGTCTCCCGTTCGAGCAAGGGGGTCGGACTAGATGACCTCCGAGGTCCCGTCCAAGTCATTCCGTGATTTGGTCGGGGTCTCCTGCTTGAGCAGGGGGTTGGACTAGAAGACCTCCAAGGTCCCTTTCTCCAGTGTGTTATTCCATGGTTCTGTCAGGGTCTCCTGCTCATTTCCGGTTTCTTCCAGCAGGAGAGCCTTCCTTCCTTCCTTTTTTCCTTTTTTCCTTTCTTCCTTATCTTCCTTCCTTCTTTGTTCCTTCTATTTTCCTCCTTTCTTCCGTTCATTTTCCTTCCTCTCTCCCTCTCCTTCTTTCCTTCCTTCCTTCCTTCCTTCCTTCCTTCCTTCCTTCCTTCCTTCCTTCCTTCCTTCCTTCTTCTTCCCTTTTTTCCTCCGTTCTATTTTTCTTCCTCTCTCCCTTTCCTTCCTTCCCTCTCCCTCCCTCCCTTTTCTCTTTCCCTTCCTTTTTTCCTCCCTCCCGCCCTTCCTTGTTCTATTTTCCTTCCTCTCTCCTTCTCCTTCCTTCCTTCCTTTTTGCTCTTTCTTCCTTATCTTCCTTCTTTGTTCCTTCTATTTTCCTCCTTCCTTCCATTCCATTTTCCTTCCTCTCTCTCTCTTCCTTCCTTCCTTCCCTCCTTTTTCCTCTTTCTTCCTTATCTTCCTTCCTTCCTCCTTTGTTCCTTCTATTTTCCTCCTTCCCTCTGTTCCATTTTCCTTCCTCTCTCCCTCTCCTTCCTTCCTTCCTTCCTTCTTCCCTTTTTTCCTCCGTTCCATTTTTCTTCCTCTCTCCCTTTCCTTCCTTCCTTCTCCCTCCCTCCCTCCCTCCCTTTTCTCCTTCCCTTCCTTTTTTCCTCCCTCCCTCCCTTCCTTGTTCTATTTTCCTCCCTCTCTTTCCTTCCTTCCTTCCTTCCTTCCTTCCTTCCATCCATCCGTCCCTGCCTCCCTCTATCCTCACCTTCCCTGGACAGACGCCGTGAAAAATCCTGACCCCCCCTTCTCCCCCCCTCCAGACCATGGTGCTGGCAAGCGGGGGCCAGGACGGCGCCATCTGCCTCTGGGACGTGCTGACGGGCAGCCGAGTCAACCACATCTGCGCGCACCGGGGCGACGTCACGTCCCTCACCTGCACCACCTCCTGCGTCATCAGCAGCGGCTTGGACGACGTGATTAGCATCTGGGACCGGACCTCGGGGATCAAACACTACTCCATTCAGCAGGTGAGGTTCCTGTCCTGGGTGCTCAACATTTCCCAGAATCCCCCTGAGAGCGGACAGCCACCCCTTTCGAAGCTCCCACCCAGAAGGCCCGAAACGAGCTCGTCTGTTTCTTTGGGGCGGGGGGGGGGATCCAAAAAGTCTGTTTCTGTTTGAGGTCGTTCCTCTCCTTGTCCCTTTGCGATTCGCGAGGGGACGTTGCTGCGTTGCTCACAATGGACCCCGGGGCTGTGCATTCGAACACCAGAGCAGTCAACAAGGCTCGCTGAAGTTACAGGGAGTCCTCGCTTTCCGGCCAGCGCGGAGCCCACAATTTCTGTTGCTAACTGAGGCCGTCGTTCAGTAGAACGGCGTGCTGGCCTCCTAATCGGGAGCTGTGTGTTCGATCTTGGCTCCGTCCAGTCGCTCCGATTCCACCCAGATGCAAGGGAATTTACAGTTTGTTTGTTTTTTTAAAGTGAGACATTTGTTAAGTCCCGTTTGACGACCTTCCTTGCCACTCTTATTAAGGGAATTAATAAGGGTGGCAATTGGTTTGCTAAACCACTGGTCGTAATTCGAGGACGAACTGTGTTGCTTCACCGCCTGGCGACGCAGATCCTCCGAACGTGGGAAGTACAGAGTTTGGAGGTTCGACGTTGCCTGCGGCTTCTCGTTCTCCCCGCCGAGCCCCACTTTTGACCCTCTCTCCCATCCCTCTCTGCGCAGGACATAGGCTGTGGGGCCAGCCTAGGTGTGATCTCAGACAATCTGCTGGTGACCGGCGGTCAGGGCTGCGTCTCCTTCTGGGACATTGGCTACGGCGACTTGCTACAGACCGTCTACCTGGGCAAGAGTAACGAATCGCAGCCGGCCCGGCAGATCCTGGTGCTGGAGAACGCAGCCATCGTCTGCAACTTCGGCAGCGAACTCAACCTGGTTTATGTACCGTCGGTGCTCGAGAAGCGAGATTGAAAGGGTGGGCAGATGAAGAGGACTGGGAAGCCCCCTCCCCACCCGTCCCACCTCCTCGAGCACCTCCTGGTCACGCGGCGATACGGGGAAGACGGTTGGCAGACTTTTCTGTCCAGTGGAGGAACGGGAAGGAGGCCCATGCCAAATCTTCCAGGCGTGGGTCTTCTCTGGATTTGGGGCGAGGCGGGATAAGGCCAGGTCCGCCATTCTGGAAGGGATGCAACGGGTGGACACTGGGGAACAACACTTGGCAAGCCATTCAGGAGAGTTTTTATAATGGCTGGACACTGGGGAACAACATTTGGCGAGCCATTCAGGAGAGTTTTTACAGTGGGTGGACACTGGGCAACAACACTTGGCGAGCCATGCAGGAGAGTTTTTGCAATGGGTGGACACTGGGCAACAACACTTGGCGAGCCATGCAGGAGAGTTCTTACAATGGCTGGACACTGGGGAACAACATTTGGCGAGCCATGCAGGAGAGTTTTTGCAATGGGTGGACACTGGGCAACAACACTTGGTGAGCCATGCAGGAGAGTTTTTACAATGGGTGGACACTGGGGAACAACATTTGGCGAGCCATGCAGGAGTTTTTACAATGGGTGGACACTGGGGAACAACATTTGGCGAGCCATGCAGGAGAATTTTGCAATGGGTGGACAGTGGGCAACAACACTTGGCGAGCCATGCAGGGTAGTTGCGGCAACCTTGCAGTGACGTTTCATTTTTGGTCCGTTTGGGCAGATTCCGAAAGGATCTGCTGAGGAAGGCACGGGAGGGCTCCCCTAGTGCTGTCTTAGCCGCTCCCCGTTCTCTCCCGAGCTACTCTGGTGAGATTGCAAGGATGCAATTGGGGGCCTTGGAAGTCTACGGAAAGAAGTTAGGAAACGAGCGACACCGATTAAACCATCGCAAGCCTGGGCCAGCGAGCTGTGGCCGGCATGAAAAGTGCACAGTTACTCCCTGTCGTATTTATTTCTGCTGTACATAATTATTTATTCCGGCACATAAGCTTGCAGGGCAGAGAAGCTGGCTGTCGTAAGCCAAGATCCCCAAAACTGGCTCGCTGGCTGCTGCAAACCTAGGCTTGAGGACCAGGGATGGGGTGCCACCGATTCCCCTGCTGTTATTGAACCTGTCCAGTGTGGACTTTGCAGGCTGTGGGCGTTGCACTGTCCCCCCCACCCCAGTAAAAATGGAGAGAGGCCCTGCCCGATCTTTCCAGATCATAGTTCGGCCGAGTCACAATGGTTTTTTTCAGGAACTAGTGACATTTTTTCGGAAACACAACAGTTCTCAACGAGCAGAAACAGCTTAGCATCATTAGTCAAGTTTTCTGTTCCGAAGATCCAGCGAGGAGGATACTATGAGCTTAGTTTGTCTGCTAAGCCGATGTTGGTGCCGTGCTGGAGGAATCGAACCGGAATGGCAAAAGAAGGGATCATGGTTGACGAGAAGACATGAGGAAGAGCAAGTCAGAATATGTGGGTGTTTTTTTTTTTTTCTTAATTTAAAGCCATTCACGTAGGAACTAGTTTATTTATAATTTAGGAGAACTACTTGTAGGGAGGCGTGTGCGTACTCGCTGGCGGAAGGAGGCTCGGGGTGGGATTGCACCCGAGACCGGATGGGGTGGGCCATGGTAGGGCTGGACCATTCCAGTGTTTCTCAACCATGGCCATTTCCAGATGTGTGTTTCTCATGGCTAGTTGGGGGTACCGGCAGTCCTCGAATTACGACCGTAACAGAGCCGGCCCACGATGGCTGTAAAACAGGTCAGCCACACATTTACTACTGCTTACAGCAGCCCACCATCCTGCAACTGGCTCCGACACAGGACATTTTGTTCAGCGGTGGGGAAGCAAACACCGCAATAACCACGCAAACCCGTTGCTCGCTACGGCGCAATGACGCCGAAAACTGGACGTGCTTTGGGGCAAACGGTTGTAAATCGCGGCAGGATGGTTCATGGGAGGCTGCAAATAGGGTCGGGTGATCACGTAACCGTGATGGGGATGGTGGCCGTCAGAACTTCAGATCCAGTCCACTTATTGGGGTTTGTCAGTCATTAACTCCGAACGGGCGCTAAGAGACGGGGCCGTAAATCCAGGACTGACTGTATTCTGAAGGTTGAAATCTGCGCAACGTTCAAGCGGCAACGGGCGAGGAAGACCGCAGCGCTGTGCAAAGCAGGCCAGACGCAACCCTTCTTCCCTGCCCTGCCACCCCTCTCCCCCCCTTCCCGGATTGGGGTCCGTTGCCCATACGATGCCTCCAGTGGCCTTAACTCTGCTGTACCCTTTCGATTGTACGGTAGATGCTGCTTTTATACCTGATTGTGTTTTGTAACGTGGACAGGCACAAAACAGATTAAAGAGAACTAACTTCACGCCTCTTGTGTTTTTGGGGGAAAGAGACTGGAGATGCCACGTTGGGCACCACGGAAGGAGGGGTCTCCAGCCCCTTAGGCTGCGGCCCACTACCGGCTCTGAGTCGTAAAGAACCGGTCCGCGGAAGTGGTCACTTGCACGAGCAGCGGGCGAGCACCTGCCCGCATGCTCTGTTCACACGTGCGCGTGCCCTGTGTGCCCGTGGAGGGGTGGGGTGGGAATTGTCTGCCGTTTGTGTCAAACCATCCCCTCTCCCCCCTTCTCCACCAGTCCGCAAAACCGGAAAGGTTGGGGAACTCTGCTATATACGACATATAGGCGCATATGAGACGTGTCAAACCTGCGACGTCACGCAACGTTATCAGGGTGGTTTTGCCATTGCTGGCAATGGGGTGGGTGCGCCTTCTGGGCGACGCGTCTGGCCCGTGGGCCACCAGTTTGACATCCCTGATGTAAATATAGATGATATGGAGATATTGATATAGATGATAGATTATGTAGATTGATAGAGGCAGAGATAGATATACAGTATATCAATATCTATATATATCTGTATATCATCTCTATCTATCTATCTATCTATCTATCTATCTATCTATCTATCTATCTATCTAAAATAAAGTTGGAAGGGACCTTGGAGGTCATCTAGTCCAAGATAGAGAGTCCAAGCCTCTCTCTCTCCTGTCTGTCTGTCTGTCTATCTATCTATCATCTATCTATCTATCTATCTATCTATCTATCTATCTATCTATCTATCTAAAATAAAGTTGGAAGGGACCTTGGAGGTCATCTAGTCCAAGATAGAGAGTCCAAGCCTCTCTCTCTCCTGTCTGTCTGTCTGTCTATCTATCTATCATCTATCTATCTATCTATCTATCTATCTATCTATCTATCTATCTATCTATCTATCTATCTATCTATCTATCTATCTATCTATCTATCTATCTAATATATATAAGTTGGAATGGACCTTTGAGATCATCTAGTCCAAGCCACTGCTCAGGCATATATATAATCATCTCTCTCTGTGTGTATATACACAGAGAGATGATAGATAAAGAGATGATTATAGAGATATAGAGATGAATGAGATAGATAGATATAGAAGATATAGATGACAAAGATATAGATCAATGATAGGTAGAGATACATAGTAGATATAAATTATATATTATTGATAGGGATGATATATAGATGATATATAGATTGGTAGAGAAGGATGATAGGTATATAGTAGGTATACAGTAGATTAATGATATAGATGATTATATAGATGATAAATGATATATAGTTAGATGATGGATGATAGGGATCTAGATAATATAGATAGGTGATATAGACATATAGATATAGATTAGATATAGATAGATACGGATGGATAGATAGACGACAAAGGAGAGATTGTAGCATTTTTTTAACAATGTAAGCTGCCCAGAGTTATTACCCTGTGGTGAAATTGGGGGGGGGGGCAATACATTTACTAAATAAAATAAACGATACTGAATTAAGGGAGGAGGGAAAAAAAAACAATCTGACAAGCGAGGATGCCGTGTCCCAACGTTCCGTTTATTTGCCTTCGTAGCAAAGAACTGAAAAAAAAAAAAAGTTTTGGTTCTAAGATACATGGGAAATGTGGAACCAGGAAGCCAATATTAACATTTGTACAGAAGGAAGAAGTAAAAAAAAAAAAAAAAAAAAAATTAAACTGGAAGGTCCCCCCAAGACTGGCCGAACGCAAAACGGCGTTGGGCTGGAACGCGCCACTCAACCAGTGCAACGGCGCGGTCCGCCGAGGTCTCCCCCGGGGAACGTCGACAGTCTCCCGCTGCTTTTCTGCTCTCGGGGAAGGAGGGAGGGGCTAATTTCAGAGGTCCCACTGCCCCCCCCATTCCTCTGGGTGTGAGATAAGTGATTTTGGGGGGGGGGAGAAGCACACCGTCCCCGAGGGCTTCTGTGCCCGTTTTTCAACAGCCGTGGTCGAGTTAAAACGGGTTCCGTAGCCCGCGCGGGACGCTATCCAGCGTCGCCAAACGGACGCTGGCCCAAGCAGTGGGGGACCCCCCCCCCCGTGGCCCCTAGGTCAAGAGTCCAGGCATTTGAGGGGGGGGGGGAAACAACAGGAAACAGAACCTTCTGGAAACCAAATTGGGCCGTCTAAGGAAGCCGAGATCCCACTAAGAATCAACCAAGGCTTCCCCACTTATCTAGGGACCCCCCCCCAAATTTGGAATCGTCTCAAGTCATACCAAGTTTAATAAAAGGGGGGGAAAGCGGGAAACGGGCAGTGCAAAGGACCCCAGCCCAGCCTTTAATGGCTCGTCCCGGGTTGACTCGCTATAGAACAGGGGTCTAAGCTGCGTGTGTGTATGTGTGTGTGTGTTGAACAGCTGAATCGTCTATGCAACCCCCCCCCATCAGACTGGAGGGCAGCCCCCCAAAGCTTCGAGCAAGGGCTGGCGCCGCAGCTTCACCTCTCCCCGCCCGTCTCAGCTATCGCCACTGAAGCGTACCGAGACAAGACAGATCGTCCCGGTCAGTGGCCTTGCCTGGGGGCTGAAAAGGGACCGAAAAAAAAAGGCAACCCAGAAAAGTAACTCTTTCGGGCGTTAGCATCGCCGCACAGTGGCTGACCGATTTACCACCATCTTGCCTGGGACTCCACCCGAAATGACCGTCCAGGAGGACGGAGAGGGGGGAGCCGTGGCAGCCATGGGTGCGCCCGTCCACCGCTCAGGTCTTGTTGAGGGTCCAGAGGGGGTCCAGCCTGCTGAGAGGGTCGTTGCTGGGCAGGGCTCCTCGCAGACCCTCCCCGTTCTGCGGCTGGAGGAAACTCTGCTTGCTCACTTTGTGCCGGCCTTTCAGCGAATTGTCCAGGGTGAAGGCCTCCGGGGTGAGCGAAGCCAGGAGCTCCAAGGAGGAAGAGGAGGCCGGCGGGGCCGGCGTGGAAGCCGACGGCTCCACCCTCGGAAGACTCGGCAAACCCTCCGTCTTTTCCTCGCTTGTCTCCTCTTCCGCGGAGCCCCGCCTCTCTACAGCTGGAACGGCCGCCGTCTCGAGCAACGTCGGAGCAGGTGTGGCGGGCGGAGAAAACGCCGGCGCGCTCTCCAGACAGCTGGGCTCGGGAAAGATCCGCGGAGCAGCGGAAGACAACGCCGGCGGGAGTGCGGCATCAGCGGGGGGGACGGAGGAGGCCGGCTCGAATCCTCGACCGTTGGGGGAAGCCTCGGCAGCGCCCGGGAGAGGCCGGATGCTGAGTTTGGCGATGGTGGCTTGGATGGAGCTGATGGGGACGTCGCCCCCCAAGACCAGATCCTGGGGGTCCTGCTGGAGGTAAACCTGGAAGGAGAGAGGGGGCGGCTGAGCAGAGCGTACAAATAGTCGACGACAAACTATTTCGTGACCGTTCAACGTTACCACGGCGTTGAAACCATCATTTTTCACACCACCCTTCCAGCATCTCCGTGGTCACGTGACTTCCATTCAGCTGCTTCGCAACCGACTCACAATTTAGGACTGTCGCCGTGTCCCCAGCATCTCCATGGTCACGTGACTTACATTCGGCTGCTTCACAACGGACTCACAATTTAGGACGGTCGCCTTGTCCCGGAGCCACGCGATCCCCCCCTTTTGCGATCTTCCGACGAGCAACGTCGAGGGGGAAAACCAAATTCGCTCATAAAACCGGGCGACCAAGTGAAGGACCTCCGTGATTCCCTTCACCAATTTGTCCAAGCGGGTTTTGTCCCCCTTGACGCCTTTTCTCAAAAGTCGTAAAGCGGGACAAAACTCCCTCAACAGATTTCCCACTTCGCGACAATAAACGTCGGGCTCGGTTGCCGTCCAGAAGTGGAGGAGGACCCGTTTGAGCACCGAGGTCGTTGCCTAAAAAAAGCAGGGGTGTCCAGCCTTGCCCACTCGTTAAGATGGGTGGACTTCGACTCCCAGAATTCCCCAGCCAGGAATTCTGGGAGTTGAAGCCTGCAGGTTTTAAAAAGGTTAAGCATGGACGCGCTCAAATCTTCCCCTTTCTCAAACCATTGGCCAATCCTGCCTCACCTTCTGGGAGCTGCTGCTGGCCGGCTTGCTGGCGGAGACTGCGGCCGTCACCCCGTGCCTCTGCAGCACCTGCGTGGCGTGCTTCAGGACCGCCTCGTAGCAGAACCGGAGGTGGACCTGCAAGAGAAATTGGCCATCAGGACACCACCCCTCCCAAAGCAGGCCGCTACTCCGGAGCTGGACCTGCCTGCCCCCGCACCTTCTCCTGCAACATGTGTTTCCTCTGCCGACGGATGTGCTTGACCAGTTGAACCAAGTCCGGGATGCTGTTGCCGGCTTCCACTTCCTGCATGGCGGCGTAGAGGAGGCAGAAGGCGCCCGTACGCCCCACCCCGGAGCTGCCAGGAAGAAGAGAGACGATCAATCCTCCAAAATCTCGCGGGTCCATTTCCCGCACGGTTCTGGAGGACTCGAATCGGCTAGGCCCATTGGGGGGAATTTTCTGGGGGAACCCACCCCAAAAAGCTGAACAGGGCAACTTGTCGCGGCCAATCCGCCACAGCCGACTCGCTTCAGGACAGTTGAACCATTCGATTTATTTTAATTTGAGATAATTGATTTTAAATTTAGTCGTTCGCATTTCACTCTGTCCTTCTTTTTGCATCCTGTCCTTCCGTGATTCTATTTCACCGTTTCTTCGATATTAGTGCAAGTCTTCTCCTGTTGAGTTGGTCGTGACAAGTTGACCGTGACAAGCTGACTGTGACGAGTTTGCCTTGATTAGTTGACCGTGACGAATTGGCCATGACAAGTTGACTGTGACGAGCTGGCCGTGACGAGTTGACTGTGACGAGTTCACCGTGATGAGTTGACCATGACAAAATGGCCATGACGAGTTGACTGTGATGAATTGGCCATGACAAGTTGACTGTGACGAGTTCGCCGTGACGAGTTGACCTGATGAATTGGCTGTGATGAGTTCACCGTGACGAATTGGCCATGACAAGTTGACCGTGACGAGCTGGCTGTGACGAGTTGACTGTAACGAGTTCGCCATGACGAGTTGAC
This sequence comes from Crotalus helleri, assembly GCA_024509115.1. Classification (NCBI taxonomy): domain Eukaryota; kingdom Metazoa; phylum Chordata; class Lepidosauria; order Squamata; family Viperidae; genus Crotalus; species Crotalus helleri. The sequence goes on from JAKSXO010000101.1 coordinate 735,691, forward strand.
CTGATGAATTGGCCATGACGAGTTGACCATGATGAGTTGACCGTGAGAAATTGGCCGTGACGAGTCGGCCCTGACGAGTTGACCATGACAAGCTGGCCATGACGAGTTCGCCGTGATGAGTTGACCCATGACAAATGGCCATGACGAACTGGTAGTGATGAGTTGACCATGACAAGTTGACTGTGACGAATTGGCCATGACGAGTTGATCCATGACAAATTGGCCATGACAAATTGGCCGTTGACGAGTTGACCGTGACGAATTGGCCGTGACGAGCTGACCGTGACGAGTTGACCGTGACGAGCTGGCCGTGACGAGTTGACTGTGACGAGCTGGCCGTGACGAGTTGGCCATGACAAGTTGGCCGTGATGAGTTGACCGTGATGAGCTGACCGTGACGAATTGGCCGTGGCGAATTGTCACAGACGCTCCCAAAAGACCCAGGAGGACAGGGGCAAGATTGGCAACGGGACCCTCCCTGGGATCCCCCAAAGTTGTGGGGTATCCCTGACGCCGGCCATTTTGGGGATTGCCAGCTGCTCCCCACGTTACCTGCAGTGAACCACAATGGGGGTGTGGAGGGGGCGCTGGTGGAGGTAATGGCTGTGCACGTCCTGGATAAACCGAAGCAGATTGCTTTTACTGTCTGGCAGGCCGCTGCAGAAAGAAATGCGTTCATTTAGTTCACTCGTTCATTCAAATTTATATTCACGTTTTCACATCGTTCACTCGTTCGTATGTGGTTTTTTTCATTCCTTGATTACGCTTAGCTGTGTTTTTCTTTCGTTCCTTCACTGAAACCTCGATGCAATTTTCCCTGTATTTATTCAATGTAGATGTAGCTTTTTTTCTTTCGTTTATTTGTTTCTAAATTCAATTTATTTTTTCATCCGTTCCTGCAGTCGTCATTCATCGATTTATTGAATATATGTGTGCTTTTTCCTTCCTTCCTTCCTTTATTAAATTGATCTGCACTTTTTCTTTCATTCATTCATGAAATTTGTCTTTTTCTTTCGCCGATGTTTTAAATATTCATTCGTTCATTCGTACATGGGTTTTTTTTCCATGCATTCCTTTATTGCAGTGGTTCTCAACCTTTTTAATGCCACGACCCCCAACCGGTCGTAAATTGAGGACTACTCAACCGGTCGTAAGTCAAGGATTATGTTTGCAGAATGGGACTTTTGGCGGGCTCAGCACCGTTTGCAGAATAGGACTTTTGGCGGGCTCAGCAGGGCAGAGACAGCCTGGACAATTCCTATTGGCTTTTGAAAGCCAATAGAATTAGACTCTATTCAAGAGAGTCTCTTCGATTGGCTTTCAAAAGCCAATAGAATAAAAGGGAGTAGCACAGCTAAGGAAAAGGGGGGAAAAAATGGCAGACTGCGTTGTTTGGAGACCCCCGTGAAATGGTCGTTCGACCCCAAATAAGGTCCCGACTCACAGGTGGAGAACCACTGCTTTATTGAATATATATGCGCTTTTTCATTCGTTCCTTTATCAAAATCAATCTGCGCTTTTTCTCTCATTCATTCATTCGTTCATTCATTCACTCCACTCGTGTCTTTCTTTCACCAATTCGTTGAAATTGGCTTTTTTGTTCATTCATGTGGATTTTTTTCCCCACGCCTTCGTTCATTAAACATGCATGCGCCGTTTCGTTCATTCGTTTATTCAACCGATCCGCACTTTTTCTTTCATTCACTCGTTTATTACACGTCTCTTCTTCGTTCACCGATTCGTTGAAAAATTTTTTTTTCATTCACTCGCTCGTTTCTTTCATTCGTTTACTGAGCGTGTACGCGGTTTTTCATGCCTTCGTTTCTTCAATCTGCGGCTCTTCATCGATTTAAAAAAAAATCATTCGTTCATTCGTGGTTTTTTTTTCATTCATGGGTTCGTTCGTTGGTTATTCATTCAATTCAATTATCATTCATTCATTCATTCGTTCCACATACCGCCCATCTCGATCAAGCCAGTTCCCGAAGCCCATAGAGACCATCTCAGCCCCATCTGCTGCCCCCAAACCAGGCTGTCCCCCCACCCCACTGTGCCTTATGGGGCTCTGGCTGGCCTCTCCCCTTCCCACCAATCCCGGGGGGGGGGATTACGTACAGCTCCGGCCAGGAGGAGAACTGTAAGTGGATCACGGTCCGTTTCAAGCTCTGATCGCGGAATTGCAGCGTAAACATCCTCTCCAGGTGGGTGGGGGTCGCCTTCAGGCTGGTGAGGACCAGAGTGATGGGGCCGTGGTCCATGGGCTGGCCTCGCTCCGTGGGGAAGTAACGGACCACTTTTTGCTGTTGGGATGGAAAAGGTTAGAAGGGTGGGGGGGGGTCATCCTGAAACTCCCCCCATGCCTCTCCAGCCAGGCTCCAGGAAAGACCTGTGTGCTCGTTCGGATCAGGACTCCAACCTCCATCCTCCTCAGCCGTCGCTCTCCTGGGAGGTGTCGGAGAGGAGCCCGATCAGAAGCCGGAGACCAGACCACGGAGGGGTGGAATTGCGTGGCTTCTCCTTCCTATCGGCCCCAGGCAGAAGAGCGATGGGTGAGGACGATGGAGCTTGGAGTCCTGAACCTGAATAAGCAGCATCGTAAAGCCCTATCCGGTTATCGCTGACTCAGCGCTGACCTCCCCTTTTTGGGGGGGGTCCCAAAAAGCTCCTCGGGATCCTTGGCGCTCTCTGAGCTTGGTGGTTTTTCTTGCAGACATTTCATGACCCAAGTAGGTAGTATCAGCAGGGAGGTGGGATTGCAGAGAGGAGGACGAAGACGAGAAGGGGAGGAGGAGTCTAAATGACATCATCAGTGTTAGACAGGCAGTGGGATTGCAGACAGGAGGACGAAGAGAAGAAGGGGATGAGTCTAAATAACACTGTCAGTGTTAGGAAGTGGGACTGCAGAGAGGAGGACGAAGAGAAGGGGAGGAGTCTAAATAACATCGTCAGTGCTAGACAGGAAGTGGGATTGCAGAGAGGAGGACGAAGAGAAGGGGAGGAGTCTAAATAACTTCGTCAGTGTTAGACAGGCAGTGGGATTGCAGAGAAGAGGACGAAGAGAAGGGGAGGAGTCTAAATAATATCATCAGTGCTAGACAGGAAGTGGGATTGCAGAGAGCAGAACGAAGAGAAGGGGAGGAGTCTAAATAACATTGTCAGTGCTAGAAGGGAGGTGGGATTGCAGAGAGGAGGATGAAGAAGGGGAGGAGGAGTCTAAACGACATCATCAGTGCTACAAGGGAGGTGGGATTGCAGAGAGGAGGACGAAGAAGAGAAGGGGAGGAGTCTAGATAACATCATCAGTGCTAGAAGGGAGGTGGGATTGCAGCAAGGAGGACGAAGAAAAGGGGAGGAGTCTAAATGACATCATCAATGCTACAAGGGAGGTGGGATTGCGGAGAGGAGGACGAAGAGGAGAAGGGGAGGAGGAGTCTAAACGACATCATCAGTGCTACAAGGGAGGTGGGATTGCAGAGAGGAGGATGAAGAAGAGAAGGAGTCTAAATAACATCATCAGTGCTAGAAGGGAGGTGGGATTGCAGAGAGGAGGATGAAGAAGAGAAGGGGAGGAGTCTAAACGACATCATCAGTGCTAGAAGGGAGGTGGGATTGCAGCAAGGAGGACAAAGAAGAGAAGGGGAGGAGTCTAAACAACATCATCAGTGCTAGAAGGGAGGTGGGATTGTGGAGAGGAGGACAAAGAGGAGAACAGGAGGAGGAGTCTAAATAACATCATCAGTGTTAGAAGGGAGGTGGGACTGCAGAGAGGAGGATGAAGAAGAGAAGGAGAGGAGTCGTCTAAATAACATCATCAGTGCTAGAAGGGAGGTGGGATTGCAGCGAGGAGGACAAAGAAGAGAAGGGGAGGAGGAGTCTAAATAATATCATCAGTGCTAAAAGGGAGGTGGGACTGCAGAGAGGAGGATGAAGAGGAGAAGGGGAGGAGGAGTCTAAACGACATCAGAGCTACAAGGGAGGTGGGATTGCAGCGAGGACAAAGAGAAGGGAGGAGTCTAAACAACATCAGTGCTAGAAGGGAGGTGGGATTGAGGAGGACGAAGAGGAGAACGGAAGGAGGAGTCAAAACGATATCATCAGTGTTAGAAAGGAGGTTGGATTAAGGAGAGGAGGACAAAGAGGAGAGCAGGAGGAGTCTAAACATCATCAATGCTAGAAGGTGGGATTGCAGAGAGGAGGACGAAGAGAAGGAGTCTAAATAACATCATCACTGCTAGAAGGGAGTTGGGATTGCAGAGAGGAGGACCAAGAGGAGTCTAAATAACATCATCAGTGCTAGAAGGGAGGTGGGATTACAGAGAGGAGGACGAAGAGGAGAAGGGGTCTAAATAATTTCATCAGTATTAGAAGGAAGGTGGGACTGCAGAGAGGAGGACGAAGAGAAGAGCAGGAGTCTAGATAACATCATCAGTGATAAAAAAGAGCGGGCTGGCGGAGAGCACGAAGGGAAGAGGAAGAGGAGGGCATCCCCCACCGCCCCTGCTTCCTGGCAAAGGCCTGACCTGGATCCTAGCCCTTCTCTGCCCCGAAAGCACCGCCCCTTCTAAAGCTACTGTTGCCCCCACACTCTCGGGCTTAGTAGCAGCTCCCCACCGCAGCCAATCTGGGACAGTTTTCAATTTTATCCTTATTAAATTTATACACCATCCATCTCCCCAACCAGCCGCCCTCTCGCATAGCTTGCGGAGAGGGTCTGAAGCTCAAAGAGAACCGAGGGTGCGCTGGACCGTCGACCCACCCATTTGCTGCCGAGATCTCTCTCCGGATCACCATACTGCCATGCCAATCACCCCACAACCCAGCCCACCTTCTCCATCTCCTGCTCCGAGACCAGCATGACCACCAGCGAGACTTTCTGCTCGTAGATCATCAGCCAGAAGTCCGAGGCGGTGCCCACCAGCGGGGCCTGCGTGGCGATGATGGTGGGGCAGTAGGAGGAGAGATCCTCGATCCGGCTGGCGTTGACGTAGTCGTCCTTGCCCGATTGGAGGACCACTCGGTTCCGGTCGTACGGCATGATGTCCTGGTGGCGGTTCTTCATGGTGTAGCAACGGGCGATGGCGATGGACAGTTGGCGGGCGTCCTTCTCCTGGGCCTCTTGAAGTTCCTTCCAGATGTTATCCAGCTCGCTAACCGTGCCCGGCGCGGGGGTCTTTTCCAACTGGGATACCTTTTCTTGGAAACGTTCCAGCTCGGACAGGAGGCGCCAAAGACGCTCGGGTTTCTCGTACGGGTCGTTCTCGATCAGCTGGACGGCTTTGGGCTTCCACCCGTCCTTGGCGTCGGCCTTGGTGGGTTGAAGGAGGGGCTGCCCAACGGGCGCCTTGGGACCCCCGTGCTGGCTTTCGGGGCTGGAGGACAGCAGGTCGTCGGTGGAGCTGCTTGGGCGCTGGAACGGGACCTCGGAGGTCCAGGAGTCAGCGGACGCAGGTCCGGGAGTCAGCGAGGAGGGGGGCAGCTGGGAGGGCAAGAGGCAGGGGGGTGGGAGGGTCATGGAGGGGCGTGGAGAGGGGGCCGGTGGGGGAACTACCCCGCCGACCGGACTAGGGGCAGGAGGAACATGGTGGAGTGGCTGGCTGACCGGGGGTGGCTGAGGGCCAGCCAGCACTACAGGGACTCCCGGGAGCTGGGCTGACGTCGGAGCGACAGGAGCGAACGTGAGGGGAGCTGCTGTGCCGGGAGGGTGAAGGGGCACCTGCTGGACGGGGCCCATCATGCCTCTGGGAGCCGGGACGGAGAAGGCTAAGCTGCCCGAGTGGGGTGGCAGCGGGTCCCGGGGTGGCAGCTGATAATGTTGAGGTCCCAGCTGGAGGGGGTGCTGCCCTTGGCTAGCGGGATGCACGGGGACTGGATTCGGGAGTGCCGGTGGCCCGCGGGGCTGAGACGGGTACGGCTGGGGGAAGGCCGGCTGTGGCTGCTGGGTCTGGGGCAGGAAGCGGGGCAGTTGCTGCTGCTGCGGGGGCAGCACGGCGGGCATCGTCGGCAAGCAAGCCGGGCGATCGGAGGGCGGACAGAGGGGTCTCTGCGACGGGAAGGCGGGCTGGGGCGGAGGGCCTGAGAAAGGAGGCAGGAAGGGCGGCGTGCCCGCCGGGACATAGGCAAAAGGGTAGGGGGCAGGCCCCCCCACAAAGCCCCCCTGGGAAGGAGGCCCAGTCCACTGGGGGAGAGAGCCGGTCATCCCCTGCGGAGCCGTGCAGCTGGAGATGGGGGCCTGCAGGCTGTCCACCGTGCTGGTGGCGGGCCGGATGCCCTGCGCGTGCGGTGGAAAATGGGGGGCAACAAAGGGGGCGGGCACCGGAGCTGGAGGCCTCGTGGCCAAAGGCGTGGGAGGGCCTCCCGGCAATACTCCGCTAGATGGCGCCAGTGGTCCCGCCCCGTAAACGGACCCCGGGGCGGGACGAGGCATTGGTACGTGTTGTGGAGACGTCCTCGGGGGTGGAAGGGGGGGCCCGCGGTACGCCGGCTGTTGTGGGACGAGGGCCGGACCTGGGGTGGCGGTAACCCCCGACGGGTAGACCTGTGAATTCGGCAAAGGGGACGGCGCGGAGCTTCGGGGAGCCAGTACGGGGAAAGGAGCGTGTCCAGAGACGGCGGGCACCCTGGTGGAGTGGTACGGCTGGGGAGGGGGTCCGGTCACCGGGAACTGGCCCGGATGAAAGGGAGGTCTGAGCGGAAGGCCCGCCCCAAAAGCTTCGCCCGCGGGACCCCGGATCCCCGCAGCAGGCAACGGTGGCTCGCTACGTAGAGCCGCCAGCGCATCGGCGGGGAGCTGCGCCAGGTGAGCGGCCAGGACTTCCGGCGGGAGGCTGCGCAGTTCCTCGGGCAAGTCGGCGAGCGAAATGGAGGCCAGGCTCAAGGGCTCGCAGCTGAGCTCGGCCTCCGAAGACTTCTTTTGGAGAGTGGGTTTCGAGGCGGTGGGCCGGGCGGGAGTCTTCTTCTTCATCTCCCTGTTGGAAGAAGCACAGAGACGGAAACGGTGAGACTCAGCTCGTAGGTTCAGCGAGGAAAGCGCCCTGCGCGATTCGGAGATGGCCACGGTCGCTAAGCCTGGCCTACCTGGCAGGGCTGTCATTGGAAAGGTCAAGGACAACTCACCCCGGACAACCTGTTGCAGGATAACTCGCCACCGGACGATTCAACGCTGCGTTAATGCTTTCATTCATTCCTTTTGTTGTTGGTGACTATGTTTTCGTCGAAATTATTGTAACTCTCCTATTTCTGGATTGCATTTATTACTGATTTTAGTATTATTGGCCACGGTCCATTAATTCAATATTTTTGTATTTGCTGAGTTGTCCGCGGCAATTTGTCCCACGGATAAGTTGTCCGCGGCAAGTTATTTGCAGCGAATTGTCTGTGCCAAATTGTCCGCAGCAAATTATCCACAGCAAGTTGTCCGCGGTGAATTATCCGCAATTATTTTTCCGCAACTAGTTGTCCACGATTAGTGGTCCGCGGCAAGGTCTCCGCGATGAATTGTCCACAATGAGTTGTCCGCGGCAAGTTATCCGCGACAAAATTGTCCGCGGTACCTTGTCCCCGGCAAGTTATCCCATTGTGGACAGGGGATATAGCAAGGTTAGTTCAGACAGAAGAGAATTTGAATAAATCGCGGAGCCCACCACCAATTGGGGTCTAATGAGGGCTGAAGACCCCATCCATTTCCTCCAGAGCAGTGGTTCTCAACTTTTAATGCCGCGACCCCCAACTGGTCATAAGTCAAGGACTACTCAACCGGTCGTAAGTCGAGGACTACTCAACTGGTGCAGCACCGTTTGCAGAATGGGACTTTTGGCGGGCTCAGCAGGGCAGAGACAGCCTGGACCATTCCTATTGGCTTTTGAAAGCCAATAGAATTAGACTCTATTTAAGAGAGTCTATTCTATTGGCTTTCAAAAGCCAATAGAATAAAAGGGAGTAGTACAGCGAAGGAAAAGGGGGCGAAAAATGGCGGACTGCGTTGTTTGGCGACCCCCGTGAAATGGTCGTTCGACCCCAAATGGGGTCCCGACCCAAAGGTTGAAAACCACTGCTCCAGAGCCTCATAATTCACTTTGTGTCCGCAACCCGGATTGTGTCCAATTTTCAATGAATCCGAGCAGCTTCCAGAATTCCCAAGCTAGCGTGATTTAACAAGGCTGGACTCCAACTCCCAGAATCCCCCAGCTGACATGCTTTAAGAGAGGACTTCATCTCCCAGAATCCCTCAGCCAGGATGGATTAAAAGGGAAGGACTTTGACTCCCAGAATCCCCCAGCCAGCATGCTTTAAGAGTGTTGGATGTCAAATCCCAGAATCCCCCAGCCAGCGTGCTTTAAGTGGGGTAGACCCAGAATCCCTCAGCCGGCATGCTTTAAGAGTGTTGGATTTCAACTCCCAGAATCCCCCAGCCAGGATGCTTTAAGAGGGGAGGACTTCCAATCCCAGAATTCTCCAGCCGGCGTTCTTTAAGAGAGCAGGACTTCAGCTCCCAGAATCCCCCAGCCTGCATGCTTTAAGAGGGGAGGACTGCGACTCCCAGAATCCCCCAGCCACCATGCTCTACGCGGGGACAACTTCAATTCCCAGAATCCCCCCAGAACCGAAACCCCGCTTGAAAGAAAGCAATCCCTGTCCGAGCTTCCTTCCGTAAGGAATCGCTTACTTCTCCAAGATCTGCTGGCGGTGGCTTTCGGCCATTTTGCAGGCGGCCTGGGCCTTTTCTAGAAGCTTCCCCACTTTGCTTTCCAAGTCGGCGTAAAACTCTTTCCCTTCTTGCGACTTCTTCATCAAATCCTCGTAGGCCTCGTACGAAGCCACCAATGTCTGGAGAGTTGTGTTCCACCTGGACGGAGTGTGGGGGGGGGGGCGGGACAAAAGAAGGGTGACAGGTGATTTCTTTCCCGCCGATCAAAATACAGAAAAGTCCTCGACTGACGACCGGATTGCTTAGCGACCGTTCGAAGCTAACGACAGACCTGCTCGGGACAACGGTTACCGCATCGACAAAGGACCACAATTGAGCCGGAAAAAATTTATGTTGGCCAAGCCGGATGTTGATTTTTTTGGGGTCTCGTTTTACGAACCGTCGTTAAGCAAATCGCACGGTTGTTAAGTGAATCGCGTGGTCGTTAAGCGAATCGCACGCTCGTTAAGCAAATCGCGCGCTCGTTAAGCGAATCCGGCGCCCTCGTTCACTTTGTTCGGTCGAAAGGTCAGAAAAGGGGATGGCGTGACACACAAACACACACACACCGGGGACACTGTGACCGTCATAAATACGAGTCTGTCGCCAAGCGTCTGAATTTGGGATCGGGTGACTACGGGGATGGGTGTAACGGTTGTAAGGGCGAGGACTGGTTGTAAGTCATTTTTTCCCCCCCAGTGCTGTTGTTCCAGTCTAGGACTGTAGAATGAGTCCTCCACGTAGGACTGTGCTGCGACGTTACGACGGGCTTGTTCAGGACCTACTTCGAATGAAATTTCGACGTTCTGACCGCTCTCGGCCCCTCGCCCGCGTTCAGGCATTGGGCGACCAGGACCCGCCTTTGCGGCTCGTTGCGGAATCCCGGGACTCACGTGACCCCGATTGAGTTTGTGCCGGAAAACTGGGATTTAATTCTGGTGTCCGGCAAATCCCACCCACCCACCCCACTGCAACGAATGGAACTGCCGAGCGCGAGCGACGTTCAGTTTACGGCGGCCGCAGAAAAGATAATAAAAACGATTGTGTTCACGTGGGGATCTACTTAACGTTCAGCCTGACCATAATTCTGGAGGAGGAAGAGGAGGATGGATGACGTTCCCTAGTTGGGTCACGAGACGTCTGGAAGAAAAACCACCAGAAAGACGAGCACCAAAGACCTCGTAGTCTTCTCCTCCTCCTCCTCCTCCTCCCTTCCTTCTTCTTCTTCCTCCTCCTCCCTTCTAGCATTGATGACGTTACCTAGTTGGGTCACGAAACGTCTGCAAGGGAACCACCCAGGTCAGACAGCCCCACGGACCCCGTGTCTTCCCCGTGGACATCTTCGTGTCCTCCTACCTCCCTGGCTCAAAGTTTCGGTCCACTCTACTCAACCGAGTTGGGGGGGGTGGAGTCCTTTCCTGCCCGTCGCCCTCCAACTCACTTGTGCTCGACCTCGGCCAGGATCTTGCCGTACTTGACGTTGGCCTCGGTCAGAGCTTTGAGGATGTTCTCCTGGGCAGCTAAGTTCTGCTCCAAGTAGACCTTGATCTGGTCGTACTTCTTCAGCTGCTCTTCAAAGAGTTTCTGGAAAGTAAGATGGGACTCGGAGTGAAGGCAAAGCGACGAAGGCGTGGGAGGAGGAGGAAGGGATGGAAAGATGGGAGAAGATGGAGGAAAGGAGGAAGGTTTGAGGTGGCCATCTTAGAAGCATAGAAGGTGGACCTCTTGAGGTGGCCATCTTAGAAGGTTCTGGAGGTGGACCCCTTGAGGTGGCCATCGTAGATGCTACTGGAGGTGGAGATGTTGAGGTGGCCATCTTAGAAGCTTCTAAGAGGTGGACCTCTTGAGATGGCCATCTTAGAAGCTTCTAGAGGTGGACCTCTTGAAGTGGCCATCTTAGAAGGTTCTATGGATGGACTTCTTGAAGTAGCCATCTAGGAAGTTTTGAGATGGCCATCTTAGAAGCTTCTAGAGGTGGACCCCTAGAGATTGCCATCGTAGATGCTACTGGAGATTTTGAGGGGGCCATCTTAGAAGGTTCTGGAGGTGGACCCCTTGAGGTGGGCATCTTAGAAGATTCTGGAGGTGGACCCGTTGAGGTGGCCATCTTAGAAGCTTCTAAGAGGTGGACCTCTTGAGATGGCCATCTTAAAAGCTTCTAGAGGTGGACCTCTTGAACTGGCCATCTTAGAAGGTTCTATGGATGGACTTCTTGAGGTAGCCATCTAGAAAGTTTTGAGATGGCCATCTTAGAAGCTTAGGAGGTGGACCCCTAGAGATTGCCATCGTAGATGCTACTGGAGATTTTGAGGTGGCCATCTTAGAAGGTTCTGGAGGTGGACCCCTTGAAGTGGCCATCGTAGATGCTACTGGAGGTGGAGATGTTGAGGTGGCCATCTTAGAAGCTTCTAAGAGGTGGACCTCTTGAGATGGCCATCTTAGAAACTTCTAGAGGTGGACCTCTTGAGATGGCCATCTTAGAAACTTCTAGAGGTGGACCTCTTGAAGTGGCCATCTTAGAAGGTTCTATGGATGGACTTCTTGAGGTAGCCATCTAGGAAGTTTTGAGATGGCCATCTTAGAAGCTTAGGAGGTGGACCCCTAGAGATTGCCATCGTAGATGCTACTGGAGATTTTGAGTTGGCCATCTTAGAAGTTTCTAGAGGTGGACCTCTTGAGGTGGCCATCTTAGAACGTTTTGGAGGTGGACCCCTTGAGGTGGCCATCTTAGAAACCTCTATGGATGGACTTCTTGAGGTAGCCATCTAGGAAGGTTCTTGAGGTGAACTCTTTGAGGTTGCCATCGTAGATGCTACTGGAGATTTTGAGGTGGCCATCTTAGAAGTTTCTAGAAGTGGACCTCTTGAGGTGGCCATCTTAGAAACCTCTGGGAGTGAAACTCTTGAGTGGCCATCTTAGAAACCTCTGGGGGTGGACCTCTTGAGGTGGTCATCTTAGAAGGTTCTGAAGATGAATCTCTTGAGGTGGCCATCTTAGAAACCTCTGGGGGTGGACCTCTTGAGGTGGCCATCTTAGAAGGTTCTGGAGGTGGACCCCTAGAGGTTGCCATCGTAGATGCTGCTGGAGATTTTGAGGTGGCCATCTTAGAAACCTCTGAGGGTGGCCATCTTAAAGGTTTCTGGAGGTGGATTCCTTGAGGTGGCCATCGTAGATGCTACTGGAGGTGGAGATCTTGAGGCGGCCATCTTAGACGTTTCCAGAGGTGGACCTCTTGAGGTGGTCATCTAAGACGTTTCTGAAGGTGGACCCCTTCAGGTGGCCATCTTAGATGCTACAGGAGATTTTGAGGTGGCCAGCAGCTTCTAGAGGTGGACCTCTTGTGGTGGCCATCTTAGATGCTTCTAGAGGTGGACCTTTTGCAAAAACATGGTGGAACCAAGGAAATGGGCGAGCTAACCTTCTCCAATCTCCTGTCCTCCAGGGGTTTTGGACACCACAGCTAGATGGAGGCATCTCAGAGATATCTGTAGGACATTTTGACCAGCTTGGAGCTTCTGGGAATTGAAGTCCACCTGTCTTAAAGCATATCAGCTAGGGGATTCTGGGAGTTGAAGTCCACTCCTCTTAAAGCACGCCGGCTGGGGGATTCTGGGAGTTGAAGTCCTCCCTCTTAAAGCATTCTAGCTGGAGGATTCTGGGAGTTGAAGTCCTCCCTCTTAAAGAATGATGGCTGGGGGATTCTGGGAGTTGAAGTCCACTCCTCTTAAAGCATGCTGGCTGGGGGATTCTGGGAGTTGAAGTCCACTCCTCTTAAAGCACGCTGGCTAGGGGATTCTGGGAGTTGAAGTCCTCCTTCTTAAAGAATGATGGCTGGGGGATTCTGGGAGTTGAAGTCCTCCCTCTTAAAGCATGCTGGCTGGGGGATTCTGGGAGTTGAAGTCCGTTGAAGTCCTCCCTCTTAAAGAATGATGGCTGGGGGATTCTGGGAGTTGCAGCCCCCTATTAAAGCATCCTGGCTGGGGGATTCTGGGAGTTGAAGTCCTCCCTCTTAAAGCATGCTGGCTGGGGGATTCTGGGAGTTGAAGTCCTCCCTCTTAAAGAATGATGGCTGGGGGATTCTGGGAGTTGCAGTCCTCCCCTCTTAAAGCATGCTGGCTAGGGGATTCTGGGAGTTGAAGTCCATCCCTCTTAAAGAATGATGGCTGGGGGGTTCTGGGAGTTGCAGCCCCCTATTAAAGCATGCCGGCTGAGGGATTCTGGGAGTCGAAGTCCGCCAAGGCCTTTCTCGTTCCACTCTCGGATTCACAAGGCCTAAACCCACGTGGGGGGGCCACCCTAAGCCACGATCGCATCCTGGCTTCTCACCTTCATCTCGGACTGATCGGTGGTGACCAGGGAGGTGGTCAGATCATCCTTCTGGATCATCTCCCGCAGCTGCTGCTCCAGGGACATTCTCTGGTCTTTCATTTCCTGGACTTTGGCCAGCATCCGCTTCAGGTTCTGGATGGCTTGATGGTCGTCTGAAGGCGAGAACCCGGGTCAGTGTTTGGGGGATAAGGCAAGCCAGCCTTCAGCCTAATCCCTAACCCCCGTAAGCCTCACCCTCCACCCTAATCTTTCACCCGTAACCCTTCGCCCTCAAGGTCCAGCCTAATTTTAAACCGTCATCCTTAATCCTAATCCCTAATCCTCATCCCTAACCCTTATCCATCCCCTCAACCCTAACCCTCCCCGTTAACCCTAATTCTTAATCCATCATCTTTATCCCTAACCCTCAACCCGAATCCGAACCCTTAACCCTAATCCCTAATCCTCATCCTAGCCCCTAATCCACCCTTATGCACACGCTCAACCCTAACCGTCACTGTCAACCCTGATCCATCATCCATCATCCTCAGCCCTAATCCCAACCCTTAATCCGTAACTGTAATTCGTCAATCATCTGAACCCCTCAATTCTTAATCCTAATTCCTAACCCTCGCTCTTAACCCTACTCCTAAACCTTAATCCTTATCCCTAACCTCAAGCCTAATCCTAACTCTTCATCCTTAACCATCATGCCTCACCCTCACCACTTAACCCTAATCCTTACCCTCGTCCCTAACCCTTAATCCTAATCCCTATCCCCCTTTAACCCTAATCCTAACCTGTAATCATTAACTCTAAACCCTAATCTGAACTTTAGCCCTAACTCTTAACCCTCACCCTTAGCCCTAACCCTTAATCCTAATCCTTATCCTCAGCCATAACCCTTAATCCCAATCCCTAACCCCCCAGCTTTAACCCTAATCCTCCCTTAATCCTTAGCCCTTAACCCTAATCTAAACCCTTCATCCTTAAGGCTAATTCCTAACCCCCACCTTTAACCCTAATCCGAACCGTTAACCCTAATCCTTAATCCTAATCCTTACCCTCATCCCTAACCCTTAATCCTAATCCCTAATCCCCACCTTTAACCCTAACCTCAGCCCTAATCCTTAACCCTAATCCTTATCCTCAGCCGTAACCCTTAATCTCAAACCTTAACCCCTCACCTTTAACCCTAATCCTAACCCTTCATCCTTAGCCCTTAGCTCTAATCCAAACCCGTAATCCTTAACCCTAATTCCTAAAACTCATCCTTAACCCTAATCCGAACTGTTAATTCTTAACCCTTAACCCTAATCCTTAATCCTAAACCCTAACCCTTAATCCTAATCCCTAACCCCCAGCTTTAACCCTAATTCTAACTCTTAATCCTTAGCCCTTAACCCTTATCCAAACCCTAATCCTTAATCCTAACCCTCAGCCCTAACCCTTAATCCTAATCCCTAACCCTAATCCTCAGCCCTAATCCTTCATCCTAATCCTTACCCTCAGCCCTAACCCTTAATCCTAATCCCTAACCCCCACCCTTAGCCCTAACCCTTAATCCTAATCCCTAACCCCCACCCTTAATCCTAATCCCTAACCCCCATCCTTAGCCCTAATCCTTCATCCTAATCCTTACCCTCCGCCCTTACCCTTAATCCTAATCCCTAACCCCCACCCTTATCCCTAATCCTTCATCCTTAACCCTAATCCTTATCCTCCGCCCCCACCCTTAATCCTAATCCCTAACCCCCACCCTTAGCCCTAATCCTTCATCCTAATCCTTACCCTCCGCCCCACCCTTAATCCTAATCCCTAACCCCCACCCTTATCCCTAATCCTTCATCCTTAACCCTAATCCTTATCCTCCGCCCCCACCCTTAATCCTAATCCCTAACCCCCACCCTTAGCCCTAATCCTTCATCCTAATCCTTACCCTCCGCCCCACCCTTAATCCTAATCCCTAACCCCCACCCTTATCCCTAATCCTTCATCCTTAACCCTAATCCTTATCCTCCGCCCCCACCCTTAATCCTAATCCCTCACTCCCACCCTTAGCCCTAATCCTTCATCCTTCACTCCAGGACCCCTGTGCGCCCTATTTTTTTTTTTTTTTACCCAGAAGGCTTCGGAGGCGGCTGGGGGCTGGAGAGGCAGAGGTGCCCGAGAGGCAAAGCGGGCACGGGGCAGGAGACAGGGGTGTGTGTGTGTGTGTGTGGGGGGGTGTCTCCCTCCCCGCTCTGCCTCCCACCCCCAACCCCCCCCACGCCCCCCCACCCCCTCCGAGCCGTGGGGGGGCGGTCGTGGCCCCCGTCCTCACCCTCCGAGAGGCTGGGGGCGGGCAGGGCGGCCTTGACCCCCTCCAAGGGCCCGCTCAGCAGGCGGAGGTTGGCGATGTGCAGGTGCATGGCCTTGTGCAGCTCCGTGTTGGTGAAGCTGGCCGCCCGGTGGACCTCCAGGTACTTAGACCACTCCTTGGCCACCTCGGCCAGGCTGGCGGAGGAGGAGGAGGAGGAAGAGGAGGAGGAGGAGAGGGGGGGCTCCGGGGGCTGAGGGGGCGGGGCCTTGCTCAGGGTCTCCGCCAGCTTCCGCTCCTGGGCCTCCCCTTCCTCCAGCAGGTCCTGGATCTCCTTGAGGGAGGCTTCCACGTCCGTGAAGACGCCCGAGAGGACTGCCGGGGGGGGGGGGGGGGGAGAAGGGGGCGGAGGGAGGGAAAAAAAAAAAGGAAAGAGGGAAGGAGGGAGGGAAGGAAGAATGACAGAGGGAGGGACGAAGGAGAAAAGAGAGGGAATGTGAAAAAGGGAGGAAGGGAAGAGGGAGGGAGATAAGAAAGAATGAAAGAGGGAGGGTGGGAGGAAGGGAGGGAAGGCAGAAGGAGAAAAGAGGGGAATGTGAAAAAGGAAGGAAGGGAGATAAGAAAAAAAGAGGGAGGGAGGGAGGCGGGAGAAAAGAGGGAATGTGAAAAAGGAAGAGAGGGAGGGAGGAAGGGAGGAGGGAGAAGAAAGGATGAAAGAGGGAAGGAGGGGAGGGAAGGAGGGAGGCAAGGAAGAATGACAGAGGGACAAAGGAGAAAAGAGAGGGAACGTGAAAAAGGGAGGGAGGAAAGAAGGGAGGAGGGAGATAAGAAAGAATGAAAGAGGGAGGGTGGGAGGGAGGGAGGAAGGGAGGGAAGACAGAAGGAGAAAAGAGGGGAATGTGAAAAAGGAAGGAAGGGAGATAAGAAAAAAAGAGGGAGGGAGGGAGGGAGGAGAAAAGAGGGAATGTGAAAAAGGAAGAGAGGGAGGGAGGAAGGGAGGAGGGAGGGAGAAGAAAGGATGAAAGAGGGAAGGAGGGAGGGAGGCAAGGAAGAATGACAGAGGGAGGGACGAAGGAGAAAAGAGAGGGAATGTGAAAAAGGGAGGGAGGGAGGGAGAAAGGGAGGGAGAAGGAAGGATGAAAGAGGGAGGGAAGAAGGAAGGAGGGAAGGAAAGAAGGGAGGGAGGGAGATAAGAAAGAATGAAAGAGGGAGGGTAGAAGGTAGGGAAGACAGAATGGAAAAGAGAGGGAATGTGAAAAAGGAAGGGAGGGAGGGAGGGAAGAAGGAAGGGAGGAGGGAGGGAGGGAGAAGAAAGAATGAAAGAGGGAGGGAAGGAAAGAAGGAGAAAGAAGAGAAGAAGAAAGATTAACAAAAGGCTCCAACTTCTGCTCCCCAGAATTCAGCTGGTCCTGCCGCTCAGGGTCGAGCTGCTAGTCCTCAGCGTTCTCCGAGCTCCCCACCAGCACTGCCCCCCCCAACTCCAGCGAAGCCCCGCCCCCAAACCAAGATCCCAACCATTTAGCACCCTCCCCTCCTCTCCCCGCTTTGGGGACCAGAGGAAACCGTCCCTCTTCCTCCGCCAGGGCGGGATTCGTCCTCGGGACCCTTACCTTGCATGGACTGGACCAGGTTTTTCACGGTCTCTGGGCGTACGCTGAGGGCGGCGCACTTCTCCATCAAGAGGGGCGGGATGTGGTTATACATGTCGAGATTGTCCACCGTCTCGGGGTCCAGCTGGAGGGAGTCCATGAACTGCCTAGCGGGGGACGAAAACCCAGTCGATCGTGGTTTGTGCCGGAGGTCCTCGACGTACGACCGCAAGGCAGCCTCCCGCCCCACCTTTCCGTCGCTTCAGCTGAGGACGACATTTCTCCTTTCCTCCACCCCCTTCGTTGTTAGCTGAAAACCCCGCAGTCACACGGTCGTTAAGCGAATCAGGCTCCCCCGTTCCGGGAGGCCGCCAAGGGGGATCACCCCCCACGGCCACCGTCATAAATGCGAGTCGGTCGCCCGGCGTCTAAATTTTGACCACGTGACCTTGGGACGCTGCGACCGTCGTAAATACGAGTCGGTTGCCCAGCGTGTGAATTTGGATCACGTCATCCCGGGACTCTGCGACCGTCGTAAATTCGAGTCGGTTGCCCAGCGTGTGAATTTCGATCACGTCATCCCGGGACTCTGCGACCGTTGTAAATACGAGTCGGTTGCAAAGTTCCTGAAGTTTGATCACATGACACTGGGATGCTGTGACCGTCGTAAATGCGAGTCGGTTGCCCAGCGTCTGAAGTTTGATCCCGTGACCCCAGGACACTGCGACCGTCGTAAATGCGAGTCGGTTTCCAAGCTCAGATATGTTCAGGAACTGTTTAGCATCTGGAAACGGCCATGTCCACTAGACAGTCCTCGAATTACGATGGCCTTCCGAGACAATCGCCACGTAAATTCTGCCCCATTTTACGACACTTTCCCGCCAGTTGTTAAGTGGATGGCTTGCCTTGGTTAAGTTAGTGACCGTTCAAAGTTATGACGGGGGAAAAAAAGGGAAGGACCGTTTTTTCCCCGCTTACGACCATTCCAGATCAAAATTCATACACTTGGAGATTGACTCGCGTTTACGACGGTCGTAGGGTCCTCGGGGTCTGAGGAGCAAAGCCGAGGGGGGCAGCCCGATTCACTTAACAACCGTGTGGCAAGAAAAGTCGTAAAATGGGGCCAAACTCCCTTCACAAAGGTCTCACTTAACAACAGAAATTTTGGCCAAACTCAACAAGTTGTCTCACTTAGCGACGGAAACGTTGGCTACAGTTGTGGACGTAAGTTGAGGACTGCCGATACGCTTTATTTTTTTTCCCATGTTTTAAAAAAACCCTGTAAAGGGGAGACCCTGCTTAGGCAGTCCTCCCATTTGCGACGGAGCGTTTAGTGACCGTTTCAAAGTTGTGACAGCATGCTGAGGATCGCGACCGTCGTAAATCCGAGTCGGTGGCCAAAGCGTCTGAATTTTGATCGGGCGGACGCAGGGATGCCGCGAGGGTCCGTTAAGTGTGAAAAAAACAGTCCGTCGTAACTTCGGTCACTAAGCGAATCGCTCCCCGTCCCTCCTTTTTCCTTCCCGGGCTCTACAGCATGGGCTATGTGATACCTTCCCAAACCCATCTTAGAAAAAAAACACACAGACATACTCCAGGATCTCGTTCTTGGTGTCAATCGTGGCCATGACTTCCCTCAACAGCTTGGCTTTCTCCTCGCTGAGGACCGGAAACATGAGAGAGAAAAAGGAGGAGAAGACATGAGGTGGAGAAGAAGACAACTGAGCTTCAGGAGGAAAGGATGGAACATCGTCAAGAACTTCGCTCCGGTCGGATCCGAACCCAGAGCTGAGCCCAGCTTCTGCTGGGCTTCTCAAGGGTGGACGGTGGAACTGACCGCCACCAGGCGGAACTCAACGCTTTCCTTGAGGAGCATCTGAGGGTTCCAGCTGAGGCAGCAGTGGACAGCCCACAATCCTCAGCTGCAACATCTTCCTTTCAGTCACTCTGTATAACCCCACTGTTGCCCAAGCAGCCACAACTCCTCATTTACTACCGGGTGCAATTCAAGGCGTTGGTCATCCCCTCCAAAGACCTCTAAGGAGGCTTTCTACTACCCCGATGGGACGAAGCCCAGCCCACTCGCTCCCAGAGAATTCCCAGGGAATTCCAGCAAGGCGGTCCTGTGGAACCTCCTGCCACTAGAAGGGAGACTAGCTTCTCACCCTTTCGGAAGCCGTGGATGTCCGTCAAAAGCTGGTTTGTCCTACCTGTACAGCGATGAGGCTTCGTGGGCCGCCATGGGTACCAGCTTGGCGAAAATATCCGGCCCGGTTACGGCTGGATCGGTGGGGTTGACGGGGAGGGCTTTGACCAACGACGCCCCTGTAGGGTAGACAACGGCAATGACGGAGATACAAGAGCCTCCCCCCGCCCTAGGTTTCGACAGGTGGTCCTCGACTTACGACTGCGAGATTTTTCCAGACGAGTGTAAGCAAGCCATGACCGGATTTTCACGACCGTTTCGGCCCCCTGGTTCTCACGGGAATCACTTCGGTTGTTGAGTGAATCACCCTGGAGTTAAATGGATCCGGCCTCCCACGCTTGGAAGGTCACAAAGTGGGGATTCCGGACAGACATCCCTCCCCTCTCCCCCGGGGACGCTTCCCACCGTCAGAAATACAATCGCCAAGCCAATTTTGGGTTCGGTGATGGTGGGGATGCGGCGACGGTCGTTAAGTGGGAGAAAGGGACTAAGTCGCTTTTTTCCCACGTCATCGTGACTTCAAACGGTCACTAAATGAATGGACATAAGTCGAGGACTCCCTGTTCATGCTAATTCAGTTTTTTTATGGGTGGAAAAAAGAAGCATACCGGTAAGTCCTCGAGTTACAAGCCCCAAATATCCGCTAAGTGAGGCATAACAAATAAAGACCAGAACAGAGCCCCAAATATCCGTTGAGGGATAACAAATTAACGACCGCAAAGGCGCTCCAAATATCCGTTGAGGGATAACAAATCAACGACCGCAAAGGTGCTCCAAATATCCGTTGAGGGATAACAAATCAACGACCGCAAAGGTGCTCCAAATATCCGTTGAGGGATAACAAATTAACGACCGCAAAGGTGCTCCAAATATCCGCTAAGTGAGGGATAACAAATAACGACCAGAAAGGAGCCCCAAATATCCATTGAGGGATAACAAATTAACGACCGCAAAGGCGCTCCAAATATCCGTTGTGAGGGATAACAAATTAACGACCACAAAGGCGCTCCAAATATCCGAGACACAACAAATATCTCACTTAACAACAGAAATTTGGGACTCAATTGTGGTCGTTAAGACGAGGACTTACGAGTACGCTTTTGTTTTTTCCCCCCCTGTAAAAAATTTGAATTTTGCCCCGTTTTATAATCTTTCCCGCCACCATTGTTAAGTGAATCACTGCAGAGAGACAGTCGTTTTAGGGAATCCTGCTCCCCCGTTGACTTGGCTTGTCGGAAGATCGCAAAAGGGGATCACAGAGGAGCCCTGCACATCGCGACCGTCGCAACTACGAGTCAGCCGGCAAGTTTCTGAACTGCGCTCGTGGGACACTGGAACAGTCGTGTGAAAAACGGTCGTGTGAAAAACGGTCATAAGTCACATTTTGTTTTAGTGTCGTCGTAACTTCGGACGGTCAGTAAACACACTGTTTACAAGAAGCGGACACTTTTTTGAGGATTTGGACCCAAGTGACAACAATTGATCCCCACAAGGCTAATTTTGTAAATTAAACGTCAAGTGGATTCATTTATCAAACTCCGGATTTTGGGTTCGCTGTTTAAAAAAAATAAAAAATGGCCGGCTGGGGGATTCTGGGAGTTGAAGTCCTCCCCTCTTAAAGTAGGCCACTCCCCCTTTACCTTTAATGGACTGCAAAGTATCCAGCGCAGGGACGGCCTCATGGTAGATGAAATCGTTGTCCTTTTTCGACGAATTATACCTAACAAGGAAGAAGGGCTCAGAAAACCCCTTGTTAGATCACCCAGTGGTTCCCTCTCCTTTCCCAGCCCCGCCAGCTCCCAGGACAGGATTCGCACCAGCGACCAGATTCCTGCTGCCCATTTTGGACACCTAAAGATCTTTCCAGGGTGAGGCTGATGGGGAGGGAAGGAAAGGATCCATTCTGGCTAGCACAGGGAAGTCCTTGACTTACGACGACCACGGAAGGCAACGTATTCGTCACTAAGCGAGATAGTTGTGACGTGAGTTTGGGCTCATTTTACTGTCTTTTTTGCCAGTTGTGAAGTTCGCCACACGGTCGTTAAGTGGATCTGGCCTCCCCTTTGTCGGTTCAGAAAAGGGGACGCTGCGACCGTCATTAAGTACGAGTCGGTTGCCCAGCGTCTGAATTTTGATCACGTGATCCCGGGACGCTGCGACCGTCGTAACTACGAGTCGGTTGCCCAGCGGCTGAATTTGGATCACGTGACCCCGCGGCGCTGCGACCGTCGTAACTACGAGTCGGTTGCCGAGCGTCTGAATTTGGATCACGTGACCCCGCGGCGCTGCGACCGTCGTAACTACGAGTCGGTTGCCGAGCGTCTGAATTTGGATCACGTGACCCCACGGCGCTGTGACCGTCGTAGCTACGAGTCGGTTGCCAAGCGTCTGAATTTTGATCACGTGACCCCACGGTGCTGCGACCGTCGTAGCTACGAGTCGGTTGCGAAGCGTCTGAATTTGGATCACGTGACCCCACGGCGCTGCGACCGTCGTAACTACGAGTCGGTTGCCGAGCGTCTGAATTTGGATCACGTGACCCCACGGTGCTGCGACCGTCGTAGCTACAAGTCAGTTGCCAAGCGTCTGAATTTTGATCCACGTGATGCCAGGGATGTTGCAATGGTCGTGAGAAAAACAGCCCTAGCTCCCTTTTTTCAGCCCCGTTGTAACTTGGAACAGTCCCTAAACGAATTTGTTGTAAGTTGAGCACTTCCTGTATTTTACTCAGGAAAAAAGAGGAGGGGGTTGATTTGGGGGTGGGGGGGAAGAAAGTACACAAAAAAAAGGGGGTGGTGGTGACAACTTCGCAAGAACTCACTTCCCTCCGATGACGTCCATGGTGAATCTCAGAGCCTCTTGTACGGTTTCGGGCTGGCCCTGCGAGAAACAGCCGGGTTAAAATATGGTGTATTCTGCATTTTACTCACGCTGATGACGTTCCCTAGTTGGGTCATGAGACGTCTGCAAGGAAACCACCCAGCTCAGAGAGCACCAGGGACCCCACAATCAATCAATCAATCAATCAATCAATCAATCAATCAATCCTTCCTTCCTTCCTTCCAGCACTGATGATGCTCCCTAGTTGGGTCATGAGACGTCTGCAAGGAAACCACCCAGCTCAGAGAGCACCCAGGACCCCACAGTCCTTCTTCCTCCTCCTCCTCGTAGTAACGCCTCCTCGTAGTAACGACATTCAAACCCCCAGCTCTGGAAGCCCCCAGGAACCCCCCCCCCAAACCTTCAAAGCCAACAACGTCATTTATCCTTTGGGCTCGCTCTTCCCCTCCTCGCATCCCGCCTCCAGCAGCCGGATTTTGCCAAGGGCCAATTCGTCCGAAATGGTATATAGGGTTTCCTGCCCGGAGCAGAGGGTCGGACTAGATGACCTCTGAGGCCCCTTCCGACTTTATTACTACTACTACTACTACTACATTATTAACAACCTGCCTCCAGAAGTGGTAAATGCTCCATTACTGGAAGTTTTTAAGAAGAGAGTGGACAGCCCTTTGTCTGTAATGGTGTAGGGTTTCCTGTTTGAGCAGGGGGTTGGACTAGATGACCTCCAAGGTCCCTTCCAACTTTATTATTATTGTTATTATAGGGTTTCCTGCCTAAGCAGGGAGTTGGACTAGATGACCTCCAAGGTCCCTTCCAACTTTATTATTGTTATTATTACTGTTACTATTACTATTATTTATAGGGTTTCTTGCCTGAGCAGGGGGTTGGACTAGATGACCTCCAAGGTCCCTTCCAACATTATTATGATGATGATTATGAAGAGACTGGACAGCCATTTGTCTGAAATGGTATAGGGTTTCATGTCTGAGCAGGGGGTTGGAATAGATGACCTCCAAGGTCCCTTCCAATGTTGTTGTTGTTATTACTTTTATTATGAAGAGATTATTATTATTATTATTATGGATCATCGCACAGTCAGCCAGATGTTCAGACTGGATTTGGCATTTTGTCTACCTATCGAGTCCTTACCCAGGACCTGGGATATTATTATTATTATTATTATGAGACTGGACAGCCATTTGTCTGAAATGGTATAAGGTTTCCTGCCTGAGCAGGGGGTCTGACTAGATGACCTCCAAGGTCCCTTCCAACTTTTTTATTGTTATTGGTATTATTATTATTATTATTATTATTATTATTATTATTATTATTATTATGAGAGTGGACAGCTATTTGTCTGAAATGGTATAGGGTTTCCTGCCTGAGCAGGGGGTCGGACTAGATGACCTCCAGGTCCCTTCCAACTTTTTTATTGTTGTTGGTATTATTATTATTATTATTATTATTATTATTATTAATACGAGAGTAGACAGCCATTTGTCTGAAATGGTATAGGGTTTCCTGCCTGAGCAGGGGGTCAGACTAGATGACCTCCAAGGTCCCTTCCAACATTTATTATTATTGTTGTTGTTGTTATGATTGTTGTTGTTATTATTACTATATTCTGAGACTTAAAAAAAATCCCAAGGAAAGGGCCGAGAGGGAGGCGAGTGCGAATCCGCCTACACGTGCCTTGGCCAGCCGGACGGCTTCGTTGAGCTTCTCCAGGGCGCTCTGGAAATACGTGACCTACGGAGTCAGAGAGAGGCGGCTTTGTTTTTTTTTTTTTTTTTACAAACCGGGTTTGTTGGGAAGGACCAGGGTTTGTTGGGGGGGAGGGGGGGCGAGCTCTTTGCTCCCGGGGGCTGCTGGGAAAAGAAAAAAAGGGGAGGGGGAAATCAAAAGGGCGGGAGGGGGGGGGCGTTGGAAGGATAACTTCCCGACGGGCCGGAGGGCAAGTCCTCTCACTTACGACGGTGGTCGGGAAAACGAGGCGCCGAGAAAGTGCGGTTTGTGCAAAACCGGGGGCCCGGGGCGGAGGGTTGAGGACGGTAAACCGTGGTTTACGTCCAAGCCAGAGGAGTTGGCTTTCCCTCCCTCCCACTCACCACCCCACCCCACCCCGGGGTCTTGGGAGGGGTTCCGCCAACTTACCCTCTCCCCGTACTTCTGCTGCTCCTCTGCCTGTTTCCCCATGTGCAACTGTGGGAAGAGAGGAAGGAAGGAAGGAAGAAGGAAGGAAGGAAGGAAGGTAGGTGAGGGAAGGGAGAGAGGAATGAAAGAATGGAGGGAGGGAGGAAAGAATGAAAGGGAGGGAGGGAGACAAGAAAGAATGAAAGAGGGAGGGAGGGAAGGAAGGAGGGAGGAGGAAAAGAGAGGGAATGTGAAAAAGGAAGGGAGGGAGGAAAGAATGAAAGAGGGAGGGAGGGGAGGAAGGAAGGAGGGAGGGAGGGAGGAAAAGAGAGGGAATGTGAAAAAGGAAGGGAGGGAGGGAGACAGGAAAGAATGAAAGAGGGAGGGAGGGAAGGAAGGAGGGATGGAGGGAGGGAGGAGGAAAAGAGAGGGAATGTGAAAAAGGAAGGGAGGGAGGGAGACAGGAAAGAATGAAAGAGGGAAGAAAGGAGGAAGGGAGGGAGGAAAAGAGAGGGAATGTGAAAAAGGAAGGGAGGGAGGGAGACAGGAAACAATGAAAGAGGGAGGGAGGGAAGGAAGGAGGGATGGAGGGAGGGAGGAGGAAAAGAGAGGGAATGTGAAAAAGGAAGGGAGGGAGGGAGACAAGAAAGAATGAAAGAGGGAGGGAAGGAAGGAGGGAGGGAGGAAAAGAGAGGGAATGTGAAAAAGGAAGGGAGGGAGACAGGAAAGAATGAAAGAGGGAGGGAGGGAAGGAAGGAGAGAGGGAGGAGGAAAAGAGAGGGAATGTGAAAAAGGAAGGGAGGGAGACAAGAAAGAATGAAAGAGGGAGGGAGGGAAGGAAGGAGAGAGGGAGGAAAAGAGAGGGAATGTGAAAAAGGAAGGGAGGGAGGGAGACAAGAAAGAATGAAAGAGGGAGGGAGGGAAGGAAGGAGGGAGTGAGGAAAAGAGGGAATGTGAAAAAGGAAGGGAGGGAGGGAGACAGGAAAGAATGAAAGAGGGAGGGAGGGAAGGAAGGAGAGAGGGAGGAGGAAAAGAGAGGGAATGTGAAAAAGGGAGGGAGGGAGACAAGAAAGAATGAAAGAGGGAGGGAGGGAAGGAAGGAGGGAGGAGGAAGAGAGGGAATGTGAAAAAGGAAGGGAGGGAGGGAGGGAGACAAGAAACAATGAAAGAGGGAGGGAGGGAAGGAAGGAGGGAGGAGGAAGAGAGGGAATGTGAAAAAGGAAGGGAGGGAGACAAGAAAGAATGAAAGAGGGAGGGAGGGAAGGAAGAAAGGAAGGAGGGAGAATAGAAAAGAGGGGAATGTGAAAAAGGAAGGGAGGAGTGAGGGAGACAGACAAGAAAGGAGAGGGGAGGGAGGGAGGGAGGAGAGGGAAGGGAGAAAGGGATGAATAAGAGAGAAGAGGGGAATGTGAAAACGGAAGGAAGGAATTGAGATTAATGGAAGGCTCCAACTTCTGCTCTCCAGAATTCAGCTTGTCCTGCAGCTCAGGGCTGAGCTGCTAGTCCTCAGCGTTCTCCGACCTTCTTTGCTTCCCTGGCAGTGCTGGTCTTCCCACCAGCGCTGCCCCCCCATCTCCAGGGAAGCCCCCCCAAACCAAAAACCCAACAGTTTAGCACCCCAATTTGGGGAACCAGGGGAGACGGGAGCTGAACTGAAAATCGTTCCTCTTCCTCCGCCAGGGCAGGATTCGTCCTCGGGATCCTTACCTCTTAAAGCATGCCGGCTGGGGGATTCTGGGAGTTGAAGTCTCACCTCTTAAAGTACGTCTGGCTGGGGGATTCTGGGAGTGGAAGACCCCCCCCTTAAAGCAGGCCGGCTGGGGCATTCTGGGAATTAAGGTCCTCCCCTCTTAAAGCATGCCGGCTGGGGGATTCTGGGAGTGGAAGCCCCCCCTCTTAAAGCATGTTGGCTGGGGGATTCTGGGAGTGGAAGTCCCCCCCTCTTAAAGCAGGCCGGCTGGGGCATTCTGGGAATTAAGGTCCTCCCCTCTTAAAGCCGGCCGGCTGGGGGATTCTGGGAGTGGAAGCCCCTCCTCTTAAAGCAGGCTGGCTGGGGGATTCTGGGAGTGGAAGTCCTCCCCTCTTAAAGCAGGCCGGCTGGGGGATTCTGGGAGTGGAAGCCCCCCCCTCTTAGAGGCGGGGAGAACACCAAGCTGACCGAGGGGAGGCAGCCAAGGGGGAGCCTCGATCCAAGAAGGATGCTGGGGTGACCCCATCAGCTCCCTCCAAACCCCCCCCCCAAAAACCCCAACGCGCTCACGTGGGCCACCGCGGCAAAATAATAGATCTTCATTTGCACCAGTTTCTTCCAGTCCTTCTGGATCTTTCCCAGCAGGGAGGCCGTCTCCGAGTTCTCCAGAGCCCGGCAGGCCTCTTTGTAGTAATCCACCACCTGGGGAAGAGAGTTCGAATCCCGCCTCAGGCCTGAAAGACAGCCTTTTGGCCAGTCACCCAGGAGACGGTGAATTCTAGTCCCGCCTTAGGCCTGAAAGCCGGCTGGGGGACTTTGAGCCAATTGGCAGGCGACGGGGAGTTCTAGTCCCGCCTTAGGCATGAAAGCTGGCTAGGTGACTTTGAGCCAATCACCAGGCGACGGGGAGTTCTAGTCCCGCCTTAGATATGAAAGCCAGCTGGGTGACTTTGAGCCAATCGCCAGGTGACGGGGAGTTCTAGTCCCGCCTTAGGCCTGAAAGCCGGCTGGGTGACTTTGAGCCAATCGCCAGGCGACAGGAAGTTCTAGTCCCGCCTTAGGCATGAAAGCCGGCTGGGTGACTTCGAGCCAATCGCCAGGCGACAGAGAATTCTAGTCCTGCCTTAGGCGTGAAAGCCGGCTGGGTGACTTTGAGCCAATCGCCAGGCGACAGGAAGTGCTAGTCCCGCCTTAGGTATGAAAGCCGGTTGGGTTACTTTGAGCCAATCGCCAGGTGACAGAGAATTCTAGTCCCGCCTTAGATATGAAAGCCAGCTGGGTGACTCTGAGCCAATCGCCAGGCGACAGAGAATTCTAGTCCCGCCTTAGGTAGGAAAACCAGCTGGGTGACTTTGAGCCAATCGCCAGGCGACGGGGAGTTCTAGTCCCGCCTTAGGCCTGAAAGCCGGCTGGGTGACTCTGAGCCAATTGCCAGGCGACAGAGAATTCTAGTCCCGTCTTAGGCATGAAAGCCGGCTGGGTGACTGAGCCAATCGCCAGGCGACAGAGAATTCTAGTCCCGCCTTAGGCCTGAAAGCCAGCTGGGTGACTTTGAGCCAATCGCCAGGCGACGGGGAGTTCTAGTCCCGCCTTAGGTAGGAAAGCCAGCTGGGTGACTTTGAGCCAATCGCCAGGCGACGGGGAGTTCTAGTCCCGCCTTAGGTAGGAAAGCCAGCTGGGTGACTGTCAGCCAATCGCCAGGTGACAGAGAATTCTAGTCCCGCCTTAGGCATGAAAGCCGGCTGGGTGACTTTGAGCCAATCGCCAGGCGACAGAGAATTCTAGTCCCGCCTTAGATATGAAAGCCGGCTGGATGACTTTGAGCCAATCGCCGGGAGACGGTGAGTTCTAGTCCCACCGTGAGCACAAAAAAAACCCCAGCTGGGTGACTCTGGGCCTGTCAATCTCTACACCCAAGCCGCTCCGCAGGGTTGTTGTGACGAATGGAAGAGGAAACAAGGAGTATTAGGGACGTTTGCCGCCTGGAGGAATTCCGACAATTGCTACAATCAGGATATCAACCAAATAAACGGAAGGAAGTGTTGCCCGAGGCGATTATCTGCTCCTCCTTGGAATAACAAGAGTTGGAAGGGACCCTAGAGGCCATCTAGTCCGACCCCCTGCTGAAGCAGAATCACAGTGTTGGAAGGGACCTCGGAGGTCCTCTAGTCCAACCTCCTCTTCAAGCACTCCATCACTGGAGATGTTTCAGAAGAGACTCGAGTGACAGTCCCTTGTCTGAGACGGTAGAGGTTCTCCGGCTTGAGCAGGGGGCTGGACTAGAAGACCTCCAAGGTCCCTTCCAGCTTTGTCCTATTCTATTCTACTCTATTCTAAATTTTCTATTCTATTCTATTCTATTCTTCATTCCTCTATTTTATTCTATTCTGTCCTGTTCTGTTCTTCCTCTATTTTATTCTTTATTCTATTCTATTGTTAACTCTAATCTATTCTATTCTAATCTATTCTACTTCCTCTTTTATTCTTTATTCTATTCTATTATTAATTCTATTATATTATACTCTACTCCACAGGTTGGCAACCTGCGGCTCCGGAGTCGCATGCGGCTCTTTGAGCCTTCCCCTGTGGCTCCCAGCCTCCTCTGCCATTTGCAGAGAGAGACAGAGACAGAGAGAGGCAATTGCGCTTCCCTGCTTCTCTCTCTTTCTCTCTCTCTCTCTCTCTCTGTGTGTCTGTGTAAAAGAGAGTGCACTCACAGTGTTCTCCGAGGAGCTGAAAAGCTTACTGGGCGGGGCTCCTCCCTTTGCTGCGTCTCTGCAGGAAGCAGGAAGGGCAGGAGAGAGCTAGCTAGGCCAGCTAGGCTGACTCGGGAATTCTGGGAGTTGAAGTCCATGAGTCATAAAAGAGACGAGGTTGCCTACCCCTGAGCTTGTTGGACAACAGCTTGAAGCTTGCCAGGTGAGCAGCAGATGGGGGGGGGGAGAAAGAGAGAGAGGGAGAGGGAGAGAGAGAGAGAGAGAGGAAAGAGAGAGAAAGAAAGAGAGTGGGGGAAGACGAGTGGCAGACCAAGGGCAGATAGAGAGGGAGGGAGGGAGAGAGACAGAGAGAGAGAGAGAGACCCTTTTGACATCTAAAATGAAGATAACACTGCATATATCCTTTTTTTACCTGTGTGTGTATGTAATTTTATTCTCTTAAAGCATTCTCTTGGTGATCATTGTTTTAATAGTATGGATATTCCCAAGAGTCATATTTGTACTTTTATTTTTAATGTGTGTGTGTGTGTGTGTGTATACGTACACACACACACACACACACACATACACAAACACACACACACCCCTATAATAAAGGTAAAAAAAGGATATATGCAGTGTTATCTTCATTTTAGATATCAAAAGGGTTTTGCGGCCCCCCCGTGTTTTGTTTTTGGTGGGAAATGGCTCCAAGTGGTTCTTTGAGTGTTTTGGGTTGCCTACCCCTGCTCTACTCTATTCTAAATTCTCTATTTATTCTGTTCTGTCCTGTTTTATTCTTCCTCTATTTTATTCTTTATTCTATTCTATTGTTAACTCTATTCTATTCTACTCTATTCTAAATTTTCTATTCTATTCTATTCTTCATTCCTCTATTCTATTCTATTCTGTTCTTCCTCTATTTTATTCTTTATTCTATTCTATTGTTAACTCTAATCTATTCTATTCTAAATTTTCTATTCTATTCTATTCTTCATTCCTCTATTCTATTCTGTTCTGTTCTATTCTATTCTGTCCTGTTCTATTCTTCCTCTATTTTATTCTTTATTCTATTCTATTGTTAACTCTATTCTATTCTACTCTATTCTAAATTTTCTATTCTATTCTAGTCTTCATTCCCCTATTCTATTCTATTCTACTTCCTGTTTTATTCTTTATTTCTATTCTATTATTAACTCTATTCTATTGTACTCTATTCTAAATTCTCTATTCTATTCTATTCTTCATTCCTCTATTCTATTCTATTCTATTCTATTCTATTCTATTCTATTCTCTACTCTATTCTAGAGTTGGAAGAGACCTCGGAGGTCATCTAGTCCAACCCCCTGCTCAAGCAGGAGACCCTTACAGAATCACAGAGCTGGTGGACATTCAAGGTCTTCTAGTCCATCCCCGTTCAAGCAGGAGAGCCTTACGGAATTACAGAATAACAGAGCTGGAAGGGACCTCGGAGGTCATCTAGTCCAACCCGCCGCTCAGGCAGGAAACTCTGGACCATTTCAGACCATTCCGTCTCTTGTTAGAAACGTCCAGTGTTGGAACACCCACAACTTCTCCCCAGAGACCCACCTGGGCGCTGATCCGGGCCACCAAGAAGCTCTTCCGATTATCCAGCATGGACTTCTCCAGGAGACACTCCTGAGCTTGGCCCTGGATGCAACACAAGAAAAGACCACGTTGGGGTGTGTTGGTGTGTGTGTGTGTGCGTGTGTGCGTGTGTATGTGTGCGTGTCACCTGAACTCAGGAGAAGACGCCAGGGGCTGGAGGATTCCCCGGCCCGACCACCTGCCCCCCCCCCACCCAGGGATCCACAGAAGCCAAGAATCGGCCCTCGGATCTGGGATTGTGGGTCCTTTTCAAAAGTGTGAGTTGCGATGGAATTTGTGCGAACGGCCTTGGGGGCAACAATCAGATAATACAAGGAGAAAATAAGAAGGACAGATCCTCATGGATCAATTAGATAAGAGAGGGAGGATCCCTCGGTCACTCAACAGAGGAAGAATCCAAGAAGGACAGATCCTCATGGATCAATGGGATAAGAGAGGGAGGATCCCTTGGTCACAACAGAAGGTGAATCCAAGAAGGACAGATCCAAATGGATCGATCGGATAAGGGAGCGGGAAATTTTGGACTTTCCCCATTGGCAAAACCCAGGCGGGAGGTGCGGACGTCAACTCCCAGAATTCCTCCCACCCGCCTGACCCCGCCCCTCCGACACGGCCGGCTGGGGAATTCTGGGAGTTGAAGTCCAGCCAGCTTAACCTTCTTAAGATTGAGCAACTCCGTTAGCTTTCTGGAAAAAAAATAAAAGTGTTCTGTTTTTGAACTCTTTGTGTGTGCGTGTGCGTGTGTCTGTGTGTGTGTGTGTGTGTGTCACAATCCTGAGGAATCTTACCAGCATGAGGTTGATGTTCAGGTTGAGGATCTGGTGGCTCATGTCCACGCTGTAGGAATGGGGGAAGTGGTCCCGGAGGTAAGTGAAGGCGCCCGCCGCACACTGGAAATGGGTGCAGGAGACCTTCATCCCCTTAAAAAAAGAAAAAAGGAGAAGGAGGAGGAGAAGAAGGAAGAAGAGGACGAGAAGAAAAAGCAGGAGAAGAAGAGGAAGCAGGAGAAGAAGGAGGAGGAGAAGAAGGAAGAGGAGGAGGAGAAAACGAGGAGAAGAAGGAGAAGAAGAGGAAGAAGAAGAAGAAGGAGAAGAAGCAGGAGGAGAAGAAGAAGAGGAAGAAGAAGAGGAGGAGGAGAAGCAGGAGAAGGAGAAGAAGAAGCAGGAGAAGGAGGAGGAGAAGAAGAAGAGGAGGAGAAGGAGAAGAAGAAGGAGAAGAAGAGGAAGAAGAAGAGGAAGAAGAAGAGGAGGAGAAGCAAGAGAAGAAGAGGAAGAAGAAGAGGTGGAGGAGAAGTAGAAGAAGAGGAGGAGAAGCAGGAAAAGGAGAAGCAGAAGGAGGAGAAGAAGCAGGAGAAGGAGAAGCAGAAGGAGGAGGAGGAGGAGAAGAGGAGAAGAAGGAGGAGGAGAAGAAGCAGGAAGAGGAGGAGGAGAAGAAGAAGAAGAGAAGGAGGAGAAGCAGGAGAAGGAGGAGAAGGAGGAGAAGAAGTAGTAGGAGGAGAAGCAGAAGGAGAAGAGGAGGAGAAGGAGGAGGAGAAGTAGGAGAAGGAGGAGGAGAAGCAGGAGAAGGAGAAGAAGAAGGAGGAGGAGAAGAAGAAGAGGAGGAGAAGAAGGAGGAGAAGCAGGAGAAGGAGGAGGAGAAGGAGGAGGAGGAGGAGGAGAAGCAGGAGAAGAAGAAGAAGAAGAAGAGGAAGAAGAAGAAGAGGAGGAGGAGAAGCAAGAGAAGAAGAGGTGGAGGAGAAGTAGAAGAAGAGGAGGAGAAGAAGCAGGAAAAGGAGAAAAGGAGAAGCAGGAGGAGGAGAAGAAGCAGGAGAAGAAGGAGGAGAAGCAGAAGGAGAAGAAGGAGGAGAAGAAGCAGGAAGAGGAGGAGGAGGAGGAGAAGAAGAGAAGGAGGAGAAGCAGGAGAAGGAGGAGAAGAAGGAGGAGTAGAAGGAGGAGAAGCAGAAGGAGAAGAGGAGGAGAAGAAGGAGGAGGAGAAGCAAGAGAAGGAGGAGGAGAAGAAGAGGAGGAGGAGAAGAAGGAGGAGGAGAAGAAGCAGGAGAAGGAGAAGAAGCAGGAGAAGGAGGAGGTAGATGAGGATGGTTGGGTGGTTTCCTTGCAGACGTCTCGTGACCCAACTAGGGAAGATCATCAGTGCTAGAAGGAGGGAGGGTCTACCTTCTAACTATGACGATGTTACCAAGTTGGGTCATGAACGGCCTTCAAGGAAACCACTCAGCTCAGAGAGCACCAGGGACCCCACAGTCCTTCCTCCTCCTCCTCCTCCTCCTCCTCCTCCCTTCTAGCACTGATGCTGTTCTCTAGTTGGGTCATGAGACGTCTGCAAGGAAACCACCCAGCTCAGAGAGCACCAGGGACCCCCACAGTCCTTCCTCCTTCTCCTCCTCCTCCTCCTCCCTTCTAGCACTGATGCCGTTCCCTAGTTGGGTCATGAGACGTCTACAAGGAGGGCAGGGGGGAACACCCCCCTCCCCCCTCCCTTCGCAAGGCAAGCCACTGTATTTAACCCCCCCCCCTTTTTTTACCTCTTCGGAGACTCGTTTGTCCATGGCGCCCAACATGGAGTGCAAAGCCCCTGCGCAGGAAAACAAAGGGGGGGGGGGGAGAGAGAAATAAAAATTACAAAAATTGGGAGGTTTTCTGATTTTGGAAATGGGCCAGACTGGAAAATTTCCCCCTTGAATTACGTCTGTTCCGTTTAGGGCAGGGGTCTTCCAACTGGGCCCTTGGATGACGGGTGGGACTTCAACTCCCAGCATTC
>JAKSXO010000101.1:773521-783521 GCA_024509115.1 Crotalus helleri
CCAAATTGTATTTTATTACCCCCAAAAGGCGGAAATCCGGATTAGCTCCCTTCTAACTGGCTTTCCTGGCTAAGAAAGAAACCACGAAAGAAACCAGAGTGACCAGCTTCTCTCGGCCCGCCTTTTCACCCCCCTCCAAAACCAGAAATTCAGGAAATTCAGAACAGAAAGAAAAAAGGAAGATTTGCAGAAGGTGGAACTGTTTGAGCGTAAAAGAAACACAGGTACCAAATTTCGCCGCTCTGCTCTCTGACGCCCTCCAGTATTTTTATATTCTCATCCTGAAACGCCAGTCAAACGCTTCCAGCTTGGAAAACTTCCTCTCCTGACATACAGACGGTCCTCCACTTACGACCGAGTCCCAATTTCCCGTTGCTAGGCCAGACAGTTGCTGAGTGAAGGTTTTTCTCCCCCCACCCTTCTTACGACCTTCCTCCCCGTAGTTACGTGAATCCCGCCCAGTTGCAAAATTGAAGTTAAGCGAATCCCTGCAGTTGGTTGTTAAGTTAGCCACCCGGTCACTAAGCGAAGCTCGCTCGCCAGAAGGTCACAAAAAGGGATTGCGCAAATCCGGGACACTGCGACCGTCATAATTGTGGGGCAGATGGACAGACGATGGATGGAGAGATGTGGAGAGAGAGAGAGAGAGAGAGAGAGAGAGAGAGAGAGAGGGATGGAGGGAGGGGAGAGAGAAAAATAAAGAGAGAAAGAGAGATAAGGTTGGTAGATACATTGATTAGGTTGATGGATAGATGGATAGATATGGATGAATGGATGGACGGACAGACGGACAGACAGATGATAGATGGATGAACAGACAGACAGACAGACACAGATTGACAGATGGATGGATCGATAAATAGATAAGACAGATGATGGATAGATATAGATATAGGCACACTGGCTGAGGAATTCTGGGAGTTGAAGTCCACAAGTCATAAAAGGGCCCAGTTTGAAGACCTCTGATATAGATGGATGGATGCGTAGATGGATGGATGGATGGATGGATGGATAGACAGACAGACAGACAGACAGACAGACAGATAGGATAGACAGACAGATGATGGATATAGATCAGTGGTTCTCAACCTGTGGGTCGGGACCCCATTTGGGGTCGAACGACCATTTCACGAGGGTCGCCAAACAACGCAGTCCGCCATTTTTTTCCCCCTTTTCCTTAGCTGTGCTACTCCCTTTTATTCTATTGGCTTTTGAAAGCCAATAGAATAGACTCTCTTGAATAGAGTCTAATTCTATTGGCTTTCCAAAGCCAATAGGAATTGCCCAGGCTGTCTCTGCCCTGCTGAGCCCGCCAAAAGTCCCATTCTGCTGCACCAGTTGAGTAGTCCTCAACTTACGACCGGTTGAGTAGTCCTCGACTTACGACCGGTTGAGTAGTCCTCGACTTACGACCGGTTGGGGGTTGTGGCATTAAAAAGGTTGAGAACCACTGATATAGACGGATGCATAGAAGGATGGATGGATATATAGATAGATAGACAGACAGACAGAAAGATGATGGATATAGATGGATGGATAGATGGATGGATGGATGGATGGACAGACAGATGATGGATACATATAGATGGATGGATGGATGGATGGATGCATAGATGGACAGACAGATAGATAGATAGGATAGACAGACACAGATGATGGATATAAAATGGATGCATAGAGGATGGATGGATACAGAGAGACAGATGATGGATAGATATAGATGGATGAATGCGTAAGATAGATAGATAGATAGATAGATAGATAGATAGATAGATAGATAGATAGATAGATAGATAGATAGATAGATAGATAGACAGTTGATGGACAGATATAGATGGATGGATGTGTAGATGGATAAATAGATAAATAGACAGATGATGGATATACGGATGGATAGATAGATAAAATAACTTTATTGTCACTTTCAATGTCCCCTAATCAGCAAACATTAAAATGAAATTTCCCATTCAGCTCCACCTCCAATTTACACTGCCTAAACATGACCAAAAAATGAGGCACATACCCACACACACGCACACACACACATACGTGACCCAGAGAAACAACCCCAGTCCAGTTCTGGATGTACACATATACACGTCGAGAAAAAAAAAACAGAATCCTGCAAAACCACAATCGTCTTAACCATCGTCCCCTTCCTGGTTTCTATCCCAGTGCATCAGCTGATTGTGACTCACAATAAATAAATCACAATTAAAAAAAACAAAACACCAAGACCAGAGGCCTTTGGATTGGCAGAAATCCCTTTGAAGGACACTTACCAACACTTCCTAGAGTGACGGGTTCCACGTCACCGGCGCAACGCCAAAGACTTACGACCGAGACTTAACGAGGGTTGCGGTGTTCCCCCCCCCATGGTTTTTGTGATCCAAATTCAGACGCTGGGCAATCAACTCAGATTTGTGACAGTTGCGGCATCCCTGGGTCACCTGATCAAGGTGCCAGTCGACCGACTCAGAGTTACAACGGTGGCAACAAGAACCGGCCACTGTGGAACCACCTGCCTCCAGAAGCGGTGAATGCTCCAATACTGGAAGTTTTCAAAAAGAGACTGGACAGCCAAATGGTGTAGGGTTTCCTGCCTGAGCAGGGGGTTGGACTAGATGACCTCCAAGGTCCCCTCCAACTTTATTATTGTATAGTGGTTTTTTTAAAACTAACATCCTAGTGCTTAGTAAACAGCATATTGCCTGGATTCACACTTGACAACAATCAAGAATAGTCCATTTCTATCCAGCTGTCCTTGATTTTTCTCTTCTTCCCACATCGTTCTCTTTGGCAACCATTAGGTTACTACAGCCCTTAACGTTTTAGTAACCAAGAGGTTAAATATAAACATTTTTCTAACATTTATCCAATTAGTTAATAAAGTTGGGAGGGACCTTGGAGGTCATCTAGTCCAACCCCCTGCTCAGGCAGGAAACCTAATTATAATGATGATGATGATGATGATGTTGGGAGGGACCTTGGAGGTCATCTGGTCCAATCCCCTGCTCAGGCAGGAAACCCAATAATAATAATAATAATAATAATGATGATGATGATGAAGAAGAAGTTGGAAGGGACCTTGCAGGTCATCTAGTCCAACCCCCTGCTCAGGCAGGAAACCTAATAATAATAATAATAATAATAATAATAATAATAATAATAATAATAATAATAATAATAATAATAATAATAATAATAATAAGAAGAAGAAGAAGAAGAAGAAGAAGAAGAAGAAGAAGAAGAAGAAGAAGAAGAAGAAGAAGAAGAAGTTGGAAGGGACCTTGGAGGTCATCTAGTCCAACCCCCTGCTCAGGCAGGAAACCTAATAATAATAATAGTAGTAGTAGTAAGTTGGAAGGGACCTTGGAGGTCATCTAGTCCAACCCCCTGCTCAGGCAGGAAACGCTATATACCATTTCAGACGAATGGCTTGGATAGACAGACAGGCTGTGCCTTATGGGTCCTCTTCCCTTTGGGCGTCACAGGAAAAGGGTGTCTGCGTGGGTGTCTGACAATCCAGGGAGATTCCAGCACCCCCAATCTCTCCTTCAAAGCAAGGCTAGCTGCACCCCCACCCACCCACCTTTTCCTGGGAAGAGGCTTATGGGTCCTCTTCCCAGGAAAAGAGCCGGGATGGGGGGTGTAGTCCCATGCCTTCATTCCAGGAGGGGTTCCAGCCTTCTCCCCCACTCCACAATCTCCCCCTCAAATCAGGCAGGCTTCCTAGTCCAGCCTCCCCACCACCACCACCCAGGCTGTGGCTTATGGGTCCTCTTGCCGGGATGGGGGGTGTAGTCCCCTGCCTTCATTCCAGGGGGGTTTCCAGCCTCCTCCCCAACCCCACAATTTCTCCCTCAAAGTAGGCAGGTCTCCTAGTCCAGCTGCACCCCCCACCACCACCACTCAGGCTGTGGCTTATGGGTTCCCAGGAAAAGGGCCAAGATGGGGAGTGTAGTCCCCTGCCTTCATTCCAGGGGGGATTTCAGCCCCCCCAAGCCCCCAAACTCCCTCAAATTAGGCAGGCCTCCAAGTCCAGTTGCACCCACCCACCCCCAGGCTGTGGCTTATGGGTCTTCTTCCCAAGAGGGGTGTGTAGTCCCATGCCTTCATTCCGGGGGGGATTCCAGCCTCCCCCCACCCCACAATCTCCCCCTCAAATCAGACAGGCCCCCAAGTCCAACTGCACCCACCCACCCCCCAGGCTGTGGCTTATGGGTCCTCTTCGCGGGATGGGGAGTGTAGTCCCTTGCCTTCATTCCGGGGGGGGGGATTCCAGCCTCCCCCCACCCCACAATCTCCCCCTCAAATCAGACAGGTCCCCCAAGTTCAACTGCACCCACCCACCCCCCAGGTTGTGGCTTATGGGTCCTCTTCGCGGGATGGGGAGTGTAGTCCCTTGCCTTCATTCCGGGGGGATTCCAGCCTCCACCCCACCCCACAATCTCCCCCTCAAATCAGACAGGCCCCCCAAATCCAACCGCACCCCCTACCTACCCCCCAGGCTGTGGCTTATGGGTCCTCTTCCCAAGAGGGGTGTGTAGTCCCTTGCCTTCATTCAGGGGGGGATTCCAGCCTCCCCCCCAACCCACAATCTCCCCCTCAAATCAGACAGGTCCCCCAAGTTCAACTGCACCCCCCCAGGCTGTGGCTTATGGATCCTCTTCCCAGGAAAAGGGCCGGGATGGGGGGTGTAGTCCCCTGCCTTCATTTCAGGGGGGGAGATTCCAGCCTCCCCTCCCACCCCACAATCTCCCCCTCAAATCAGACAGGCCCCCAAGTCCAGCTGCACCCCCCCCACCCAGGCTGTGGCTTATGGGTCTCTTTCTAGGGGGAGTGTAGTCCCCCGCCTTCAGTTGGGGGGGGGAGATTCCATCCTCCCCCCCAACCCACAAACTTTCCCTCAAATTAGGCAGGCCTCCTAGTCCAGCTGCACCCCCCCCCACCCAGGCTGTGGCTTATGGGTCCTCTTCCCAGGAAAAGGGCCAGGATGGGGGGGGTGTAGTCCCATGCCTTCATTCAAGGGGGGGATTCCAGCCGCCTCCCCACCCCACAATCTCCCCCTCAAATTAGGCAGGCCTCCTAGTCCAGCTGCACCCCCCCCACCCAGGCTGTGGCTTATGGGTCCTCTTCCCAGGAAAAGGGCCAGGATGGGGGGTGGGTGTAGTCCCATGCCTTCATTCCAGGGGGGGATTCCAGCCTCCCCCCCACAATCTCCCCCTCAAATCAGACAGGCCTCCAAGTCCAATGGCATCCCCCCCACCCTCCAGGCTGTGGCTTATGGGTCCTCTTCCCAGGAAAAGGGCCAGGATGGAGGGGGGTGTAGTCCCATGCCTTCATT
This sequence comes from Crotalus helleri, assembly GCA_024509115.1. Classification (NCBI taxonomy): domain Eukaryota; kingdom Metazoa; phylum Chordata; class Lepidosauria; order Squamata; family Viperidae; genus Crotalus; species Crotalus helleri. Next base: position 778,869 of record JAKSXO010000101.1, read on the forward strand.
CCAGGGGAGGATTCCAGCCTCCCCCCACCCCACAATCTCCCCCTCAAATCAGACAGGCTCCCAAGTCCAACTGCACCCACCCACCCCCCAGGCTGTGGCTTATGGGTCCTCTTCGCGGGATGGGGAGTGTAGTCCCTTGCCTTCATTCCAGGGGGGAGGGATCCCAGCCTCCCCCCCACCCCACAATCTCCCCCTCAAATCAGACAGGCCCCCCAAGTCCAACTGCACCCCCCACCCACCCCCCAGGCTGTGGCTTATGGGTCTTCTTCCCAAGAGGGGTGTGTAGTCCCTTGCCTTCATTCCAGGGGGGGAGGGATCCCAGCCTCCCCCCCACCCCACAATCTCCCCCTCAAATCAGCCCCCCCCCATCCAACCGCACCCCCTACCCACCCCCCAGGCTGTGGCTTATGGGTCCTCTTCCCAAGAGGGGTGTGTAGTCCCTTGCCTTCATTCCAGGGGGGGAGGGATCCCAGCCTCCCCCCCCACCCCACAATCTCCCTCTCAAATCAGACAGCCCCCCCAAGTCCAACTGCACCCCCCACCCACCCCCCCAGGCTGTGGCTTATGGGTCCTCCTCCCGGGATGGGGGGGTGTAGTCCCAATGCCTTCATTCCGGGGGGGAGGGGGATTCCAGCCTCCCCCCACCCTACCGCACCCTCTCCCCTTCAAGCCAGGCGGGGGGGGAGCTCCCCACCAAAGACCCCCCCCATTTTCAGTGTCGCCCGCGGGCGCCCGGTTGGGGAAGCCCCCCCTTCCACCTCCACTCCTCCCCCGCCCCCCTCGCCCTCCTCCCCCCGCCCCCCCCGCCAGGCTTCACCTTCTTGACGGCCTGGTGGAAGCCGAACTCGGCGGCCTCCTTGAGGTCCAGCCAGATCATGGGCATGCGCGGTACGGCCTCCATCCCGCCCGCCGAGCTCGCAAGACCGGCAAGGCCGACCAGGCCCGAAGCGGCGACGGCGACGGCGGCGACGGCGCTATAGGCCTCTCTCTCGCTCGCTCGCTCTCTCGCTCTCTCTTCCCGGAAAGAGCCGAGCGGCGGCCGAGTCGGCCCGAAAGGCGGAGACACGCCCACCCGTGGGGGGGGCGCGCTGGCCGCGCCTGCTCTCTGGCTGGTGGGCGGGCTCGCTGGCTTGCCGCGCTGCCTGCCGGGAGGGGTAGTTCCTTCTTTCCTTCCTTTCCCCCCCCCCACGGGGAGGTTGAGGGGAGACCGGCGCAGGCGCAGTAGCGCGGGTGGGGTTTCTGAGGGAAATGGAGGGAAAGGAAAGAGGGAGAGAGGAAGGGAGAAAGAAAGGGAAGGGAAGGAAAGGAGAGAGGGAGGAGAGAGGGAGGGGGGAAACGAAAGGAAAAGAGACGGGAAGGAAACGTCACCAAACCAAAAGGAAGGGGAAAAAGGAGGGAAGAGGAAGGGATCAGGAAGGGAAGGGAAAAAAGGGGGGAGGAGAGAGGAAGGAAGGAAAGAGGGAGAGAAGCAAAGAACGGAAGGGAGAGGAAGAGGAGAAAAGGAAAGGAAAAGGAAGGAGAAAAGGAAATAGAGAAGGGAAAGAAAAAAGGAGAGGAGAGGAAAAGAAAAAAGGGAGGGAGGGAGGAAAGAGGGAGAGAAGCAAAGAAGGGAAGGGAGAGGAAGAGGAGGAAAGGAAAGGAAAAGAAAGGAGAAAAGGAAATAGAGAAGGGAAGGAAAAGAAAAGAGGGAGGGAGGAAAGAGAGGAGCAAAGGAGGGAAGGGAGAGAAGAGGAAGAGAAGGAAAGGGAAAGAAAGCAGGAAAGGAAATAGAGAAGGGAAGGAAAAAAGGAGGAGAGGAAAAGAAAAAAGGGAGGGAGGGAGGAAGGAAAGAGGGAGAGAAGCAAAGGAGGGAAGGGAGAGAAGAGGAAGAGAAGGAAAGAAGGAAAGGAAAAGAATGGAAGAGAAGAGAAAGAAAGGAAAAAGAAACAGAAGGGAAGGGAAGGGAAGGAGAGGAAAAGAAAAATGGGAGGGAGGAAAGAGGGAGAGAAGCAAAGAAGAGAAAGGAGAGAAGAGGAAGAGAAGGAGAAAAGGAAATAGAGAAGGGAAGGAAAAGAGGAGAGGAAAAGAAAAGAGGGAGGGAGGGAGGAAGGAAAGAGGGAGAGAAGCAAAGGAGGGAAGGAAGAGAAGAGGAAGAGAAGGAAAGAAGGAAAGGAAAAGAATGGAAGAGAAGAGAAAGAAAGGAAAAAGAAACAGAAGGGAAGGGGAGGGGAGAGGAAAAGAAAAAAGGGAGGGAGGGAGGAAAGAGGCAGAGAAGCAAAGAAGAGAAAGGAGAGAAGAGGAAGAGAAGGAGAAAAGGAAAGGAAAAGAAAGGAGAAAAGGAAAAAGAGAAGGGAAGGAAAAAAGAAGGAGAGGAGAGGAAAAGAAAAAAGGGAGGGAGGGAGGAAGGAAAGAGAGAGAAGCAAAGAAGAGGAGAGGAAGAGGAGAAAAGGAAAGGAAAAGAGGAGAAAAGGAAATAGAGAAGGAAAGGAAAAAAGGAGAGGAGAGGAAAAGAAAAGAAAAAAGGGAGGGAGGGAGGAAGGAAAGAGGGAGAGAAGCAAAGAAGGGAAGGGAGAGGAAGAGAAGGAACAAAGGGAAGGAAAGGAGAGAGGGAGGACTGAAAGAAGAAAGGAAAGGGAGGAAGGAAACGAGAGGAAAAGAAGGAAACGTCAACGAAAGAAAACAAGGGAGAGGGGAAGAAGGAAAGGAGAGAGGGAGGACTGGAAGGAGGGAGGAAACGAGAGGAAAAGAGGGGAAGGAAACGTCAATGACAAAAAGAAGGGAAGGGGAAAGGAGGAAAGAGAAAGGGAAGGGAAGGAAAAAAGGAAGGCGAGAGAAAGGAGGGAGGAAAGAGGGAGAGAAGCAAAGAAGAAGGGAGAGAAGAGGAAGAGAAGGAAAGAAGGAAAGGAAAAAGAAACAAGGGAAGGAAAGGAGAGGAAAAGAAAAAGGGAGGAAAGAGGGAGAGAAGCAAAGAAGGGAAGGGCGAGGAGAAGGAAAAAAGGAAAGGAAAGGAGAGAGGGAGGAATGGAAGAAGAAAGGAAAGACAGAGAGGAAACGAGAGGAAAAGAAGGGAAGGAAACGTCACAAAAGGAAAAAAGGGAAGGGAAGGGGGGGGAAAGGAGGAAAGAGGAAGGGAAGGAAAAAAGGAAGGAGAGAGAAGGGAGGAAGGAAAGAGGGAGAGAAGCAAAGAAGAAGGGAGAGGAGGAGAAGGAAAAAAGGGGGGAAAATCCTCTATTATTATTGGAATAAAGACAAAACAGAGAAAACGTTTCTTTTACGTAAACCATCCCAACATTTTTACATTTCTCATACCTGAAAGAAAAATATCTGAAATGGGATAGGGTTTCCTGTCTGAGCAGGGGGTTGGACTAGATGACCTCCAAGGTCCCTTCCAACTTTATTATTATTGTTGTTATTGTTGTTACTGTTATTGTTATTATTATAAGAGAAAAAAAGACAAAACAGAGAAAATGTTTCTTTTATGTAAACCATCCCAACATTTTTACCTTTCTCACATCTCAAAAGAAAAATAAGAAAGAGAGAGAGGAAAAAAGACAAAACAGAGAAAACGTTTCTTTTATGCAAACCAATCCCAACATTTTCATATTTCTCAGGTCCCAAAAAACCAAACGCAAAAGAAAAAAAAATACTGTATTACTTGAGGGGTTGATCCCTTTTCACCTAATCTTCAAAACCTTTCTATTTCTTTAACCATATTCGAACGCATCTTTAATTTTTTTTAAAAAAAGACTCTCTCTGGTAATTCCCATCACGTAATTTCTTTATTCTCACTCTAGCCTTTTTTTTTTAATTATTATTTTGTCCAACATCTTCCCATAATCTTATAAATGTTTTTTTTTCCCCTGCTAGGGTTTCCTGCAGTGAGGGATCCTGGCCAGCAGGGGGCGCTGCAGGGCTTCATTTTTTTTTCTTTTAAACGCTATTGGTTAAACCAAAAGCGCCAACTTCCGCCATCCACAGGTCTCTTCTGCAAAAAAAAAAAAAAAGACTAAAGCGGCTTCTTCGCGGGTCTCGAACCCGCCTCCTGTGGGTCTCAAACTTTGAAAGAGGAATCTCTTCAAGCCGGGCTTTCCTCGGATCAAAAAAATAAGCCTGGGTTTGTTTGTTACGTGTGGTTGTGTAACCACGGAGAAGCACAAGTTGTGGGTGCCTCCCTCAGGGGAGTTTGTTCCAGAAAAGATTGGACTGGAAGGGGGTGGAGGGGTAGGGTCTCTCCTGTTTGGGTTAGGGGGTTGGACTAGATGACCTCTGGGGTCCCTTCCCACTCGGTCGTTGTGTGATTTGTTAAGGGTCTCCTCGGACAGGGGGTCAGACTAGATGACCTCCAGGGTCCCTTCCCACTCGGTCATTGTGTGATTTGTTAAGGGTCTCCTCGGACAGGGGGTCAGACTAGATGACCTCCAGGGTCCCTTCCCACTCGGTCATTGTGTGATTTGTTAAGGGTCTCCTGCTCGGACAGGGGGTCGGACTAATGACCTCCAGGGTCCCTTCCAACTCTCTTATCTTGTTATTGGTAGGAGGAGGAGAAGGAGGAGAGGTCTCTTGCTTGGGCAGGGGGTTGGACTAGATGACTTCCAGGGTCCCTTCCCACTCAGTCATTGTGTGATTTGTTAAGGGTCCCCTACTCAGACAGGGGGTTGGACTAGATGACCTCCA
>JAKSXO010000101.1:788521-793521 GCA_024509115.1 Crotalus helleri
AGGTCATCTAATCCAGCCCCCTCCTCCAGCTGGAGACTCTTATAGAATCATAGAAGGAGAAAGTTGGAAGGGACCTTGGAGGTCATCTAGTCCAGCCCCCTCCTCCAGCTGGAGACTCTTATAGAATCATAGAAGGAGAAAGTTGGAAGGGACCTTGGAGGTCATCTAATCCAGCCCCCTCCTCCAGCTGGAGACTCTTATAGAATCATAGAAGGAGAAAGTTGGAAGGGACCTTGGAGGTCATCTAGTCCAGCCCCCTCCTCCAGCTGGAGACTCTTATAGAATCATAGAAGGAGAAAGTTGGAAGGGACCTTGGAGGTCATCTAGTCCAGCCCCCTCCCCCAGCTGGAGACTCTTATAGAATCATAGAAGGAGAAAGTTGGAAGTGACCTTGGAGGTCATCTAGTCCAGCCCCCTCCCCCAGCTGGAGACTCTTATAGAATCATAGAAGGAGAAAGTTGGAAGGGACGTTGGAGGTCATCTAGTCCAGCCCCCTCCCCCAGCTGGAGACTCTTATAGAATCATAGAAAGAGAAAGTTGGAAGGGACCTTGGAGGTCATCTAGTCCAGCCCCCTCCTCCAGCTGGAGACTCTTATAGAATCATAGAAGGAGAAAGTTGGAAGGGACCTTGGAGGTCATCTAGTCCAGCCCCCTCCTCCAGCTGGAGACTCTTATAGAATCATAGAAGGAGAAAGTTGGAAGGGACTTTGGAGGTCATCTAGTCCAGCCCCCTCCCCCAGCTGGAGACTCTCATACAATCATAGGAGAAAGTTGGAGGGGATCTTGGAGGTCATCTAGTCCAGCCCCCTGCTCATGCTGGTTTCTTCTTAGAAACTTCCAGGGATGGGACCACCCACCCTTTGGCTTTGCTGATCCGAAGGTCCCAAAAGTGCAGTCACATGACCCCAGGAAGCCGCGACCGTCATAAATACGAGGCAGTTCCCAAGCGTCGGCATTTAGATCACGGGATCTCCCAGCTGTCCTTTCCAGCTCTCTTCCGATTCCAATTCCGAAAATGTATTCCAAATATTTCATTCACCCATCTAGTTTTTGCATAAGGTGCTTTTGTGCATTTCATTCGCCCGTGGAACTCACCGCCACAAGAGTTGGGAGATTTTTCCCCACCCCTACCAGCTTTAAGAGGAGATGGGACAAATCCAGGGAGGTCACCTTGACGCAATTACAATCAATTAGAATAGAGCTGGAATTGACCTTGGAGGTCATCTAGTCCAGCCCCCTGCTCAAACAGGAGACCCTTACAGAATCATAGAATGAAAGAGCTGGAAGGGGCCTCAGAAGTCATCTAGTCCAACCCCTGCTCAAGCAGGAGACCCTTACAAAATAGATTAACAGGGTGGGAAGAGACCTTGAAGGTCATCTAGTCCAACCCCCTGCTCAAGCAGGAGACCCTTACAAAATAGATTAACAGGGTGGGAAGAGACCTTGAAGGTCATCTAGTCCAGCCCCAGCTCAAGCAGGAGACCCTGACAGAATCATAGAATAACAGGGTGGGAAGGGGTCTCGGAGGTCATCTAGTCCAACCCCCTGCTCAAGCAGGAGATTGTCCATGATGAAATGTTCAGTTTTGGAGGGAGCGAGCCCCCAAATCCTCCTGCAGGGGATCAGAAACAGAGACTTCCCCCCCCCGTTTCCTCCTCCTGCTTGGAAGCCCCCAGATACACAGGCGGGGTGGGGAGAGATAGTAAAATCCCCCCAGTCCTTCTATGATTCTGTCAGGGTCTAGACTGGTCTTGACTAGATAACCTCTGAGGATCCTTCCAATTCTGCTATTCCATGATTCTGGAAGGGTTTCCTGCCTGAGTAGGGGGTTGCACTAGATGACCTCCGAGGTCCCTTCCAACTCTGTTATTCTATGATAAGAGTCTCCTGCCTGAGTAGGGGGTTGGACTAGATGACCTCCGAGGTCCCTTTTCCAACTCTGTTATTCTATGATTCTGGAAGGGTCTCCTGCCTGAGCAGGGGGTTGCACTAGATGACCTCCGAGGTCCCTTCCAACTATTATTCTATGATTCTATCAGGGTCTCCTGCTCGAACACAGGGTTGGACTAGATGACCTCCAGGGTCCCTTCCAACTCTGTTATTCCATGATAAGAGTCTCCTGCCTGAGCAGGGGGTTGGACTAGATGACCTCCGAGGTCCCTTTCCCAACTCTGTTATTCTACCATCAGCGTCTCCTGCCTGAGTAGGGGGGTTGGACTACGAGGTTCCCTTCCCGCTCTGCTCTTCTATGATTCTGTAAGGGTCTCCTGCTTGAGCAGGGGTTGGACTAGATGACCTCCATGGTCCCTTCCCACCCTGTTATTCTATGATTCTGCCAGGGTCTCCTGCTCGAGCAGGGGGCTGGACTGGATGACCTCCAGGGTCCCTTCCAACCCTTTCGTTCCACGATTCTGTTACGGTAGACCCCAACCCACGGGGGGGGGAGAGGAAGGAGGGAAGAGAGGGAAGCTCCTCCCCCCCCCGCAGACAAACCCCACCCCCACCCAGAATCCCCTCCAGGGGAATCCCCCCTCCCTCCTCTCCTCTGCCGCCTTCCCTTCCACGGAGGGCGGGCGTGGGGGAGAGGAGAGAGGGGACCCTTCCCTCCCACGCCCCGCCCGCCCACCCAGATTCCCACGCTCAGCATCCCTCCTGCATCCCATCCCTCAGCATCCACGCTCCCCCCCTAAAGCATCCTCCACGGAGGCAGGCGCGCCCTGGTCTCCCCCCACCTTGCAATTCCACGCGCGTTCCGCATCCCCCTTTTTCCTCCTCCTCCCCCTCCCCTCCTCCCCTCTCCCCTCCCTCCCTTCCGACGCCTCGCCCACCGCGCGGCTGCCGCGGCGCGCTTTTGCGCAGCTGCACCCGGCTGGGAGCGGAGGCAAAGGAGCTGGCGGGGTTTTTCCCACGGGGTGGCGTCTGGAGCGAAAGGGACGGAGGCGGCGGAGGAGATTGCAGTCGCAACGGGACAGCCGAGCCGGACAGCGGCTCATCGGCGGCGGACTGAGGCAAGAGAGAGATGCTCGGGGCGCCCAGCGGCCAGCCGCCACGCAGCAGGTCGGGCTTCACCCCGGAGTAGCGCTTGGGCTCTCTCTGGCCGGCCCTCCTGATCCGGATTGGCTTCCCACGCTGCTCCGGATTACACGGAGCTATGTAAGCGCGCCAGCCTCGGAGAGGGAAGGGGGGCGGCAGGCCGGGGACCCCTGATTGGGCGCTCCCGAGGCTGGGGGGGTGTCCCCTCCTCGCCATGCCAGGCTGTGCCAACCCGGCGCTCCGACGGACGGTGTGCTGAGCAGAGGTCGCTTCCGACAAGGGTGCTCCGGCTGGGTGGGTTTTGGTGCGTCCCACCACCCACGCCGCCGTCGCCAAGAGGGTTGCAGCGGGAGGCACCCCCTTTTTCTCCTCCGCCATGGGCACCGTGCTGTCCCTCTCTCCCGGCGGCGGGGGCAAATCCAGCCTGCCCGAGGAGGGGTCCGCCAGCTCGTTGGCCCACTACCCACTACCGAAGGGCAGCGGGCAGAAGGCGGACAAGACCCTCAAGAGACCCTCCATGTTTATCCCGGCGCTGACCTGGAAGAGGCTGGTGGCCTCCACCAAGAAGCGGGGTTCCCGGGCCAAAGGCGCGGCCCTCCCCGGCAAGAACTTCCCGGCGGGCAAGGAGGTGGCCCACCTCAACCACGAGAACATCCAGAAGTCACTCTCCTGTGCCAATCTAGCCGGCTACGAGGAGGGCGGGCAGCCGTTGGCGCCGCTGAGTAGCAAGGGCCTCGCTGCCACCCGAGGCCCAGCCGGCTCCTCGCTGAAGCCCGGCGGGCTGGTGGGCAGCTCCTCGTCGCCCCGGCGCGTGATCGTCCAGGCGTCCACCAGCGAGCTGCTGAAATGTCTCGGCGAGTTCCTCTGCCGGCGGTGTTACCGCCTGAAGCACCTCTCGCCCACGGAGCCGATCCTGTGGCTTCGCAGCGTGGACCGCTCCCTGTTGCTACAAGGATGGCAAGACCAGGCCTTCGTCACGCCGGCCAACGTGGTTTTCGTCTACCTGCTGTGCCGGGAGATGATCGACGGGGACTTGGTGGGCAACGAGCACGACCTGCAGGCCTCCCTACTCACCTGTCTCTACCTGTCCTACTCCTACATGGGCAACGAGATCTCCTACCCGCTGAAGCCCTTCCTGGTGGAGGCCACCAAGGACGTCTTCTGGAACCGTTGCCTGCACATCATCCACGCCATGAGCGCCAAAATGCTGCGGATCAACGCCGACCCGCACTACTTCACGCAGGTGTTTGCTGACCTCAAAAACGAAGGCAACGCGACGGCCCCCGAGGACTTTGCCCGGGTCTTGGACCGGTGACTGACGCCTCTCCCCATCTTCAAATTTTTTTCGGGGGGGGGGAGGACAGGGGGCTCCCGGGAAATCGGTTTGGAATGGCGAATCCCGGCTATTCCTGCACACCGAGAGTCTGTGCAGGGCGACGGGAGTCTATAAGTCGCTCCGATGTCGGGGAGAGGACGGACGTCGTAGGGATACCGCTGCGCGATGAATGTCATGTTCCCACCCCTTTTAGCTAACGGGGAGGGGACGAGGACCCTGAACGGGTATGTTTGTGTGTGTGTGTGTGTGTCTGTATTTGTGTTGTCTTCTGAAAAGCCCTTAATACAGGTACTCCTCGATGTACGACGTATGACCTACGAGACATTTCTGAAGCGAATTCTACTCCGTTTCCTGCCCTTCCTTCTCGCGGCCGTTCAGCCGATCGCCGCAGCTGTTTGGTTAGGGAGACGGTCGTTAAGCGAATCAGTGACTTTGCTTGCCGGGAAGTTGCCCAAAAAAGGGGACCGGGTCTCACACACACACACACACACCGGGACGTCACCGCCGTCATCAAAAAGAACCCAGTTGCCAAGGGTCTGCGACTCTGGGGATGCTGCAGCGGTCGTCGGTGTGAAAAACGGTCGCAAGGTCTGCTGTAAGTTTGGAGCGGTCACTAAACGAACTGTCGTAA
>JAKSXO010000101.1:798521-823521 GCA_024509115.1 Crotalus helleri
TCAGGGCCCCCCTCTCAAAGGAATGGGGGCTGCCCCTTCCCTAGGGATGCTGGGAAATGTAGTTTTCTCGGCCTGCTGACCATCAGGCATTCCCTTTGCAGAACTGCAAGTAGGCCTTGATGTCACACGCTTCGCTTAGCGACCGTTGAAAGTCAGGGCGGAGTCCCCCACACACCCCGAAAGCAAGACCTGGTCCTTGAAGAGCCAAGGAGCGCCCCCCCTGCCTACAGTGCAGGCTGTCCTCCAGTTTACATCCGCAGTAGAGCCCAAAATTTATGTCGTTAAGTGAGACGTTCGCCAAGGGACGTTCGTTCCCTCCCCCACCCCTTTGACGGATTTCCCCCCCTGTAGTTATTAAGTGAATCGACCCGGTCCTTAAACAAAACTGAAACCTCTGGTGCTGTGGTAACGTCCAACGGTCGCCAAATGAAACCGTTGTACGTCGAGGACTAAGCGGCAGGCGATTCGCCATCTTTTGGCATTTATTTCTGGGGTGGGTGGGTTTTTTTCCCAAGACAAGTGGCCCCCTCCCCGGCCGTCCAATGGGTTCGCACAACGGCCGCACGGGGTTTCACTTAACGACCGCCCTGCTCATTTTGCAAAGAGGTCACACGAGCGAGTCGGTCGTTCTGCTTTAGAATCGTCACGGCTTACGGCCGTGCCAGGCAGGCCGTCTTGTCGTAAGCCGAGGATCCTTGCACCTGTGAGGGAAACGGAGGGCCCAGTTTGACGATCTTTTTCCTCACAAAAATTAAGCAAAGGTTAATATTTTAATGTTCGCTTGATCCTTGAATAGGAAGGGAATCGCAGCGGTCGTTAAATGAATTTGGCTTGACCCAGGCGCTTTGCTTTGTCGGATATCCCGGCTGGGAAGGTCGTTAACTGGGGAATCACGTCATCCCCCGGGCTGCCATCACTGTCGTAAAATAGACTCCCTAGTTGCCAAGAGCCTTACGGTATAGGGTTTCCTGCCTGAGCAGGGGGTTGGACTAGATGACCTCCAAGGTCCTCTCCAACTTTATTACTACTACTACTATTATTATTATTATTATTATTATGTTTCCTGCCTGAGCAGGGGGTTGGACTAGATGACCTCCAAGGTCCTTTCCAACTTTACTACTACTACTACTACTACTACTACTACTACTACTACTACTACTACTACTACTACTACTACTACTACTACTACTACTACTACTATTATTATTATGTTTCCTGCCTGAGCAGGGGGTTGGACTAGATGACCTCCAAGGTCCTTTCCAACTTTATTACTACTACTACTACTACTACTACTACTACTACTACTACTACTACTACTACTACTACTACTATTATTATTATTATTATTATGTTTCCTGCCTGAGCAGGGGGTTGGACTAGATGACCTCCAAGGTCCCTTCCAACATTATTATTATTATTATTATTATTATTATTATTATTATTGTTGTTGTTGTTGTTATTATAGAAAAAAAGACAAAACAGAGAAAACATTTCTTTTACGTAAACCATCCCAACATTTTTACATTTCTCATACGTTAAAGAAAAATGTCTGAAATGGTATAAGGTTTCCTGCCTGAGCAGGGGATTGGACTAGATGACCTCCAAGGTCCCTTCCAACTTTATTATTAATATTATTAATATTATTAATATTATTATTATTATTATTGTTATTATTATTATTATTACCACTACTACTACCACTACTACTATTACTATTATTATTATTATTATTATTAAGACACTGGACAGCCATTTGTCTGAAATGGTATAGGGTTTCCTGCCTGAGCAGGGGGTTGGACTAGATGGCCTCCAAGATCCCTTCCAATTATTATTATTATTATTATTATTATTATTATTATTATTATTATTATTATTATTACCACTACTACTACTACCACTACTACTACTACTATTATTATTATTATTATTATTATTATTATTATTATTAAGACACTGGACAGCCATTTGTCTGAAATGCTATAGGGTTTCCTGCCTGAGCAGGGGGTTGAACTAGATGGCCTCCAAGGTCCTTTCCAACTTTATTATTATTATTATCCCAACTAACGGGGAAAGCTGAGATGGTCGGGCGGTTGCTGAAGGGACGGTCGTAATTGGAGGACTCCCTGTATGGATTCTGTAGTCCCCTGGATTGAGGAGGTGATGGTAAAAGTGGACAGAATTGTAGAGAGGCCCAATTTTGGCTTATGTTGTGGGGTCCTTGATGCTCTCTGAGCCGGATGTCTTTTTTTTTCTTGCCGACGTTGCATGACCCAACTAGGGAACGTCATCAGTGCTGGGAGGGAGGGAGGGAGGACTGTATAGTCCCCGCTGCTCTCTGAGGGAGGAAGGGAGGGAGGAAGGGAGGGAGGAAGGAAGGAAGGAAAATGGTGTCCTTGATGCTCTTCGAGCTGGGTGGTTATTCCTTGTAGACGTTTCATGACCCAACTAGGGAACGTCATCAGGGCTAAAAGGGAAGAGGAGGAGGAGGACCGTGGGGTCCTTCGTCACTAAATGAATGTGCGTAAGTCAAGGACTGCTCGTAGCAACCCTGGAGGCATCCATCTCTTTCGTATCACCCTGAGCCCAGTGACTGGAAGTGCTTGCTTTATCCCCCTTGAGGTCATCTAGACTGTCCCCTGCTCTTCACCTGTTGAACTACAGGAAAACCCTCTTTGGACCCCCTAATTCCTTTCCCCTCCTGTGATTCGTCTCCTCAGGCACGACAACCCGAACAAACTCACCTTTCTTTTGCGGGTCTTTGCGGTTCCAGCGAAACAGAGCTGGTCCCCGACGTACGACGATTCGTTTCATGACCGTCCGAAGTGACAACTGTACTTTAAAAAAAAAGGAGACTTAGGACCCGTCATTCACACACTTACGACCGTTCCTGCATCCCCAGGGTGCCGAGTTCAAAACGCAGACGCTCGGCCACTGACTCGTATTTACGACGGTTGCAGTGTGCCCGGGCGGGTCACATGTTCCCTTTTTGCGACCGTTGATGGGGGAGACCAGATTCGCTTCACGACCGGGTTACTAATTGAAGAACAGCAGCGATTCGTTTAACAACGACGGCAAGAAAAGCCGTAAAGTGGGGCAAACCCCCCCCCATCAGTGTTTCACTTAGCGACGTAAATCCCTATGTGTTATGAATTTCTGACTCCCCTTACGTGATGTGTGTAGCTCAGTGAGTAGTTGAACTTGGCTGAGAGGCAGTCCTCCACTTACGACCGTCGTTGAGGGAGGAATTACACCCAGAAATTGTGGTGATGGTTAAGCAGCTCGCCCCACCATTTTATGACCCATTTTCATGGCGGTCATAAAGCGAACACAGCCGTTGTTAAGCGGGTTCACGATTGCCCTCTGAGTTTACGACCTTTTTTTTTTTTTTTGCAGCAGTCACTAAGTGAATGCGGCAGTCGCTAAGCGGATCCACCTTAGCCAACGAACGTTTTTTGTTGGAATGTAGAAGTGACCCTTGAAATGGGCCAAAATATATGTCAAAAATCACAAGATTTGTGAGATTTGTGATTGCGTGAGTTTCGGGGCGGTCAGAATTGGGCCGTGTGTACCCTTTGGGGGGGTGCGTCGTAATTTGGAACGGTTGCTAGGCGCCCGGTTGTTAAGTGAGGATTATCTGTGCTCGATCCGAGCATCAATAAACCAAACCAGCCACCAGAGGGCGCCAATACATTGAGTTTTCCCATCTCTCTCTGTTGCCCCCTGGTGGTTGTCTGGAGAATTCGCTCCAATTCCACAATTTCTTGGATTCGCACATCGCACAACGCACAATGCATGGGACCGAAACCAGACAAGTGTCCTGGATTCGCACAACGCCCTAAGCCGCACAAAATCGACGCTCAAACTCTTAAGGTTGTGTGAAGGAAATGCTTCAATTTAAACTAACTTGGTTACGTTGTCAACTAGGTAGCCGCCATTTTAATTCGCCACGGCTCAAATGGACAAGCCAGGGGGGGACAGTCCTTGACTTACGACATTCGGGGTTAGGTACGGGGCTGAAAAAGACGACTTAGGCCTGGTTTCCTCGCTTAACGACGGTCGCGGCATCGCCAGGGTCAGCTGATCCAAAACGCTTGGCAACTGACATGTACTTATGTCTGTTGCACTCTCCCAATGCCGATGGGGGAAAGCCGGATTCGCTTAACGACCAGTGGATTTTCTTAACAACAACAGGAGCAAAAAGAAAAATGGGTAAAATGGAGCACGACTCGCTTAGCAACTGACTCGCTTAGCGACCAACCCGCTTAGTGACCAAACTTCTAGAGCTCGATTAGTTCATGGATCCGACGTCATCATTGGCTTAAGAACCCGGGTAAGAGAAGCTGGTAAAGACGAGCAGCGATGTGACTGCCTCGCTTAGCGACAGAAAGGTTACAAAATTCCCGTCGTAGGTCTGAGGACCGCTGGTATTGTTTATTTTATTTTTTTTTAATGGAAGAAAATCCACTTTAAACCGCATAGGGTTGAAATATATTTATATCAGCTCATTCCCATGACAACGGGCAAGATTTCGACGAGGGGGTGTGCCTTGTTGTCGTCTGTTACAATTCAACACAATTTTTTGAGCTTGCGTTTTTTTTTTCTCTGCGAAAAACTCCCCTTGCAACCTGGTCCTCGACTTACGGCGACAAAGGGAGCCCTGAATTTTATGTCGCTAAGTGAGAAACTTCTCACTTTTTACGACCTTTCTCGCTTTGGTTCATCGGCGCATCACAATCGTCGTTAAGCAAGATGCACGGTCGTGAAGCGAATCGGGGCTTCCTCCATTGACTTTGCCGGTTAGAAGGTCGCAAAATGGGATCACGTGACATGGTGACCGTTGTAAGTGTGAGTCGGTGGGCGAAGCTGAATCACGTGAGTGAGGGGATGCTGCGACGGTCGTTAAGGGTGACAAATGGTATTCAGTCCCTTTTTTCCAGGGCTGTTGTCATTTCGGTCACTAAACGAAATGGTCGTAACTTGAGGACTATCTGTGAGGAACACAAAACACAAACTAGAAAATAAAGAGGGATCATTTATACAGGTAGTCCTCAACTTGCGACCTCAATGGCGCCCCGACGTTCCATCGCTGAGACCTTTGTCAAGTGTCTTTCGCCCCATTTGATGACCTTTCTTGAGGCAGTTGTTAAGTGAATCCCTGCCGTTCTTAAGTCAGTCGTTAAGTGAATCCAGCTTCCCCCATGTTAGGCGACCGTCGTAAAAACAAGTCGGTTGCCCAGCGTCTGAATTTGAATCAGGTGACCCCGGGACACTGCAACCGTTGTAAATATGAGTCTGTTGCCGAGCGTCTTAATTTGGATCACATGACCCCGGGACACTGCGACCGTCGTAAATACGAGTCGCTTGCCAAGCTGTCTGAATTTTAATCACGTGAACCCGGGATGCTGCGATGGCGTTAAGTCCCTTTTTTTCAGGGCCGCCGTCACTTTGAACGGTCGCTAAACGAAACGGTCGTAAGTTCGAGGACTGCCTGTATTTCTATTTTTCTCCCACCCAGCTGCTCTGTATTTCGATTTTTCTCCCACCCATTTGTAGATAATCCTCTCCAAAGATACTGCATGCTGAAAATTACGTTATTTATTCTATTTATTCTGGATTATTTCTCCTTGATTTCTCCGTTTCGTTTATAATTGTAAAAAAACAACTGAATTTTCTGCCTGAAAAACGGCAGAATTTATCTTTTTTTTTTTCTGCAACCGAGAACAAAACAGCCGGTGAATAATTAATTCATTGATGATTAGTTGATGAATTTATTGATGAATTTTCCAAGGATTGAACTGCATTTTCTGGACTTTTTTATTTTTCCCCCCCAGAAAAAAAAAAAAATCCCTCGATTTGTTCGGAATCCTGTGTAAAATTCGAATCGTAGAAGCAACTCTTTATTATCCTCGTTGGGGACAATAAATCCGGACACACAACGAGACTCACAACTGCGACGACTGCAATGACACCCCAAAAGACTATGGGGTTTTTTTACAAAAAAAAAAAAAGTCCTTCCCATTGTGGAAGGTGGAACTCACCGAGACTTGATGTTTTTAAAAAAGTCGCATTTTTTTTCTCTTTCTCTCTCGTTCTGGAGACCGGCAATCCCGTTTGTATAAGATTGACAATTTGAAACACGACAAAATTGTTGGATTCTTTTTTCGGGGTTTGGGTCGGGAAAAAAAAAAAAAAGAGGCCGGAAAAATAGGGGAGGGTCCAGGAAGGGAAGTGATGGGGGGGTGCTGAGAGTCGAATTCGGTGCAGAATAAAATCAAAGTTGAATTAATTGAGATTCAGGGGGGGGGTGGGGGTTGAAGACCCAGATCTCTACGTCTCTGTGGACCTTGGAGGTCATCTAGTCTACTCCCCTGCTCAAGCGGGAGATCCTTATGGAATAACAGAGGTGGAAGGGACCCTGGAGGTCATCTAGTCCAACCCCCTGCTCAAGCAGGATATATTTAATAACAGACTTGGCAGGGACCCAGAAGGTCATCTAGTCCAACCCCCTGCTCAAAGGGGGGGACTCTCCCCGAATCCTAGAATAACAAAGTTGAAAGGGACCCTGGAGGTCATCTAGTCCAACCCTCTGCTTAAGCAGAAGGCCCTTACAGAATCATAGAGTTACACGGTTGGAAGGGAACCTGGAGGTCATCTAGTCCAACCCCCTGCTCAAGCAGGATATATTTAATAACAGAGTTGGCAGGGACCCAAAAGGTCATCTAGTCCAACCCCCTGCTCAAATGGGAGACTCTTACAGAATCCTAGAATAACAAAGTTGGAAGGGACCCAGGAGGTCATCTAGTCCAACCCGCTGCTCAAGTGGGAGATCCTTATGAACTAACAAATTAGGAAGGGGCCTTGGAGGTCATCTAGTCCAACCCCCTGCTCAAGTAAGATATATTTAATAACAGAGTTGGCAGGGGCCCAGAAGGTCATCTAGTCCAACCCCCTGCTCAAGCAGGAGACTCTTACAGAGTCGTAGAATAACAAAGTTTGAAGAGACCCAGGAGGTCATCTAGTCCAGCCCCCTGCTCAAGCGGGAGATCCTTAATAACAGATTTGGAAGGATCCCGGAGGTCATCTAGTCCAACCCCCTGTTCAAGCGGGAGACTCTCCCAGAATCCTAGAATAACAAAGTTGGAAGGGACCCTGGAGGTCATCTAGTCCAACCCCCTGCTCAAGCGGAAGGCTCTTAGAGAATCATCATGGTCCCCGGGTCATCAGCTCCGTGGCCAGTACAGAATGAAGCCGTCCCGGGTTTTGCCGAAATCCGGCAGGGTCACGTCGGCGCGGGTCTCCACCGTCACTAAGCGCTTCCGGCTGTTTTGGCTAAGCGGGATGCGGTCGGCCACCGTGACGTGGAGGTCTTGCTTGAGCCTGCCAAGAGAGAGAAAAGAAGGGTTTGAAAAATGAGCCAGAGGGTAACCCAGTGGGAGAAAATGCACAAACTATGGTTTATTTGAATCATGGTTTATTGAAAAGTCAGGTTTACTAAGCCAGAAATCCTGCATTAGTGCAGCTTGGGATGTCTAGATCAAGACTTCGACACCCAGAATTCCCCAGCCGGCGTGCTTTATGAGGGGAGGACTTCCACTCCCAGAATCCCTCAATCAGCGTGCTTTAAGATGGGAGGACTTCGATTCCCAGAATCCTCCAGCTGGCATACTTTCCCAGAATCCCCTAGCTGGCATGCTCTAAGGCAGTGGTTCTCAACCTGTGGGTCAGGACCCCATTTGGGGTCGAACGACCATTTCACGGGGCTCTCCAAACAAGGCTGTCCGCCATTTTTTCATTCTTTTCTTTGGCCACGCCCCTGGCACCCGGTGATGTATAAGTGGTTGGGGGGTCACCACAACATGGGGAACTGTATTATGGGGTCGCGGCATTAGAAAGGTTGAGAACCACTGCTCTAAGGGCTGGATTTCAACTCCCAGAATCCCCCAGCCTGCATGTTTTAAGAGGGGAGGACTTCCACTCCCAGAATCCCCCAGCCAGCATGCTTTAAGAGGGGAGGACTTCAACTCCCAGAATCCCCTAGCCTGCATGCTTTAAGAGGGGAGGATTTCGATTCCCAGAATCCCTCAATCAGCATGCTTTAAGAAGGGAGGACTCCGACTCCCAGAATCCCCCAGCCTGCATGCTTTAAGAGGGCTGGACTTCCACTCCCAGAATCCCCCAGCCGGCATGCTTTAATTTTGATCCCATGGCCACGGCGATGCTCCCACGGTCGTAAGTGTGAAAAACAGCCCTAAGTCCCCTTTTTCACAGCCGTTGCAGCTTTGAACGGTCACTAAACGAATCGTCGTAAGTCAGGACCATCTTGACGGCCATTAGGCCGTCACACTGACCTTTCTCGTCCTATTGGCCGACCCAGAATCCTTCGTCTCCCCACCCACCCCCCCACGAAACAGAGCCAAGTATTTCATCCAGGTCTAATCTTAGCCTCACCATGCTGTCCGTCTCTTCCTGGCCCACCGTCGCCATGGCAACTGGGTGCTAGGTGAGTGTCATGGCAACCAAAGCATCCTTAGTACCGCAACTTTCCCGGCAGGACCACGAGCAAAAGCAAAACAAAACAGAATGAAACCAAACCAAACCAAACCAGGACAAACGACAGAATCCGGTTTGCGAAACGAGAAACCGGTGATTGAAGGTCAAAAAAAAAAAAATTCAGATTTTTTTCCCCACCCCATCGATCGTCCTCGGACTTACGACGATTCGTTTAGTGACCGAAATGAAAACCGCGCTGTTGGGGGAAAAAAAGAGGCGATTTTTGGACCGTTGTTCACACTTAACAACCTGCGGTCCCGGGATACCGAATTCGGACGCTTCGAGCGACCGGCGCGTAGTCAGGACGGTCGCCGCACGGCGGGGTTCCGTTTTTGTCCGCTTCGGCGACTTTCCGACGAGCAAAGTCAACGGGGGGGGATAGCCGGATTCGCTTCACAGCCCCGGGACTCGCTTAAGAACGGCAGGGATTTGCTTGAGAAAGGTGACAAGCCCAGTCGTAAAATGGGGCAAACGGGACGGAACCAACGTCTCACTTAAAAAGAGAAAATTGGGGCTCCGTTGAGGTTGTAAGTCGAGGGCTGCCCGTATGAATTCTCTCTGTTTTTCTTTCCTTCTTTCTTTTCTTCTTTCCCTTCCTTCCCGTCCTTTTCCTTCCCTTTTCCTTTCGCCACAGTTTTACCTGCCCCTCCAGACGACTCCCCAAAAAAAGCCAAATTAAATTCAACGGGTCTGAAAACCCCTCGCTTCCCGCACTGTTGGGAGCCTCGTCGGAAAAACCTTGACTCATTCGAGGCCGCTTCCCGCTCCGTTGTGGCCAGACAGAAGCCGAAGAATAGAGGCGCGCCGCGGCCTTCGTGCGAGGGAGGTCAAAAAAGTCAAGATGGCGTCCGGAAGCGTGAACAGACTCCCCCAACTGACAATCATAACAGCGCCTGGCAATTTGGACCTGATCTTACGACCTTTTTTTTTGGTTTTACGACATTTCTCAGAGGGGCAAACACCACTGATTCCCACCCTTAGGCGTCTTAAGGGGGGAGGACTTCCACTCCCAGAATCCCCCAGCAGGCATGCTTTAAGAGGGGGGGACTTCAACTCCCAGAATCCCCTAGCAGGCATGCTTTAAGAGGGGGGACTTCAACTCCCAGAATCCCCCAGCCGGCATGCTTTAAGAGGAGAGGACATCAACTCCCAGAATCCCCTGGCCAACATGCTTTAAGAGGGGTGGGACTTCCATTCCCAGAATCCCCCAGCCGGCATGCTTTAAGAGGAGAGGACTTCAACTCCCAGAATCCCCCAGCCGGCATACTTTAAGAGGGAAGGACATCAACTCCCAGAATCCCCCAGCCAGCATGCTTTATGAGGGCGGGATTTCCACTCCCAGAATCCCCCATCCAACATGCTTTAAGAAGGGAGGACTTCAACTCCCAGAATCCCCCAGCTGGCATGCTTTAAAAGAGATGGACTTCAACTCCCAGAATCTCCCAGCCGGCATACTTTAAGAGGGGAGGACATCAACTCCCAGAATCCCCCAGCCGGCATGCTTTAATAGGGGGGATTTCCACTCCCAGAATCCCCCAGCAGGCATGCTTTAAGAGGGGAGGACTTCCATTCCCAGAATCCCCCAGAATATGTCGGATGACCCCCCTCATCATCCCAGCAACACGGCCCAGGAAGGCTGTGGGTGATGGAAGCTGTCTCCACCCCCTCCTTCCTCCGCCAAGGAAACTCAGCTCTTCTCGGTTTCCATGCTCTGATTGCACCAAGGTCCATTTGCAAAGATTTTTTTTCCCCAGAAGGAAAATTTAAAAAATCCGCCTTTCCTGCTCACCCATCGCCCGGCGATATTCTTCCTCTTTCTCCTCGCCATTTCATTTTTTTCCCCTCTCCTCCCTCCCTGCTCTTTCTCTCTCTCTCTTTCTTTTCTGAAGCTGAGCTGCTAGTGAACTTTCCAGTGGTTACTTAGCAACATTCTAAAATAGAGATTTCTCACATTTATCGAAAGTGGGGCAGCATCTCCTCCAGCTGTGCGAGAAGAGAGATGGAGCGAGATGCAACTGCGGACTCCGAAACTGGAGGAAGACGGGATAGCTCCGCGTGTTCCTTCCTGCCCTGTTATTCCATGTTTCACGGTTTGAACTCACAAACGACGAGCCTCCTAGACCCGTCTAAAACTTCTAAACAATTCCTGGAAGCCTGGCATTCAGACGAAGCAGCCATCACTGGACACACAGAGATAAATAATGTTTACACACCCGTTGAAAAGAGACGGGAATTCCTGGAAGCGTGACATTCAGACGAGGCAGCCATCACCGGGCACAAAGAGATAAATAATGTTTACACACCCTTGAAAAGAGACGGGAATTCCTGGAAGCCTGGCATTCAGACGAAGTAGCTATCACCGGACACAAAGAGATTAAATAATGTTTACACCCCGTTGAAAAGATACTGGAATTACAAAGCAGCCATCACCGGGCACAAAGAGATAAATAATGTTTACACACCCTTGAAAAGAGACGGGAATTCCTGGAAGCCTGGCATTCAGACGAAGCAGCCATCATCGGACACAAAGAGATAATAATGTTTACACCCCGTTGAAAAGATACTGGAATTACAAATCAGCCATCACCGGACACAAAGAGATTAAATAATGTTTACACACCCTTGAAAAGAGACGGGAATTACTGGAAGCCTGGCATTCAGACGAAGCAGCTATCACCGGACACAAAGAGATTAAATAATGTTTACACCCCGTTGAAAAGATACTGGAATTACAACGCAGCCATCACCGGGCACAAAGAGATAAATAATGTTTACACACCCTTGAAAAGAGACGGGAATTCCTGGAAGCCTGGCATTCAGACGAAGCAGCCATCATCGGACACAAAGAGATAATAATGTTTACACCCCGTTGAAAAGATACTGGAATTACAAATCAGCCATCACCGGACACAAAGAGATTAAATAATGTTTCACACCGTTGAAAAGAGACTGGAATTCCTGGAAGCCTGGCATTCAGATGAAGCAGCCATCACCGGACACAAGGAGATTAAATAATGTTTACACAGCCTTGAAAAGAGACGGGAATTATAAAGCAGCCATCACCGGACACAAAGAGATAAATAATGTTTACACACTGTTGAAAAGAGACTGGAATTCCTGGAAGCCTGGCATTCAGACGAAGCAGCCATCACTGGACACAAGGAGATTAAATAATGTTTACACAGCCTTGAAAAGAGACGGGAATTCCTGGAAGCCTGGCATTCAGACGAAGCAGCCATCATCGGACACAAAGAGATAATAATGTTTACACCCCATTGAAAAGATACTGGAATTACAAATCAGCCATCACCGGACACAAAGAGATTAAATAATGTTTCACACCGTTGAAAAGAGACTGGAATTCCTGGAAGCCTGGCATTCAGATGAAGCAGCCATCACCGGACACAAGGAGATTAAATAATGTTTACACAGCCTTGAAAAGGGGAATTATAAAGCAGCCATCACCGGACACAAAGAGATAAATAATGTTTACATACTGTTGAAAAGAGACTGGAATTCCTGGAAGCCTGGCATTCAGACGAAGCAGCCATCACTGGACACAAGGAGATTAAATAATGTTTACACAGCCTTGAAAAGAGACGGGAATTCCTGGAAGCCTGGCATTCAGAGGAAGCAGCCATCACCGGACACGTAAGAGATAAATAACGTTTACACACCCTTGAAGAGGGACAATAAAATCTAGAACAGACAATGTAGGGACTTTAATAGCCACTATGTAGGACAAACGGGTAGAAGAATAGCAGAACACATCCAGGAACATCAATTAACGTCCAGGGATGCCGACTAGCAGTCAGGAGTCACAACAAAGGACACATAGAGCAGGCATCAACGGACACCTACAGATAAATAACATTTACACACCCTTGAAGAGAGACAATAAAATATAGAACAGACAATGCACTTAAGACAAATTAGCCATCAAAGGACACATAGAGCAGCCATCAATGGACACCTACAGATAAATAACATTTACACACCCTTGAAGAGAGACAATAAAATATAGAAGAGACAATGCATTCAAGACAAATTAGCCATCAAAGGACACATAGAGCAGCCATCAATGGACACCTACAGATAAATAACATTTACACACCCTTGAAGAGAGACAATAAAATATAGAAGAGACAATGCACTCAGACAAATTAGCCATCAAAGGACACATAGAGCAGCCATCAATGGACACATACAGATAAATAACATTTACACACCCTTGAAGAGAGACAATAAAATATAGAAGAGACAATGCACTCAGACAAATTAGCCATCAAATGACACATAGAGCAGCCATCAACGGACACATACAGATAAATAACATTTACACACCCTTGAAGAGAGACAATAAAATATAAAACAGACAATGCATTCAGACAAATTAGCCATCAAAGGACACATAGAGCAGCCATCAATGGACACGTACAGATAAATAACATTTACACACCCTTGAAGAGAAACAATAAAATATAGAACAGACAATGCACTCAGACAAATTAGCCATCAAAGGACACATAGATATAACTAATGTTTACATGCCATTGAAAAGAGAGAATAATATCTGGAACAGAAAATGTAGGGGCTAAAACAACTACTATGTAGGAAAAACAGGTAGAAGACTAGTAGAACACATCCATGAACACCAATTAATGTCCAGGAATGTCGACTACCAGTCATAAGTCACAATGAAAACTCCTTCATTGCACAACATGTGGACACAATCAACCGTAGTTTTAATAGCAAAACTGTGAGCATCTTGAGCAAACCAAGTTGAAAAATATTACACAACTCCTGGAAGCCTGGCACTTAGACCAAGCAGCCATCACTGGACACAAAGAGAGAAATAATGTTTACACACTGTTGGAAAGAGACTGGAATTCCTGGAAGCCTGGCATTCGGACAAAGCAGCCATCACCGGACACATAAGAGATAAATAACATTTACACATCCTTGAAAAGAGACAATAAAATGTAGAGCAGACAATGCACTCAGACAAATTAGCCCTCAAAGGACACATAGATATAACTAATGTTTACACGCCACTGAAATGAAACAATAAAAACTGGAACAGCTGCTATGTAGGACAAGCCGCAAAACTGTGAGCATCTTGCTCAAACCAAGTTGAAAAACATTAGAGAATTCCTGGAAGGCTGGCGCTTAGACAAAGCAGCCCTCGCCGGGCACACAAGAGATAAACGACGTTTACACAACACTGAAAAGAGGCAATAAAAACTGGAAGAGACCATCTAAGGACTTCAACAGCCGCTATGTAGGACAAACAGTCGAAAAATATTCGAGAACGCTTGGAAGCCTGGCCCTCAGACAAAGCAGACATCCACGGACACATTTACAGAGAAACGACATTTACACACCATTGAAAAGAGACAATACAATCTAGAACAGACAATGTAGGGATTGTAACAGCCACGATGTAGGATAGCTAGGTAGAAGGGCAGCAGAACGCGTCCATGAACACAACGAGCAATCGGAAGACAAGATCCCTTGTGTTGACAGGCTATTAATTTCGACACTTGTTGTGGCGTCGGAGGGGGAAAAAAAAAACCGCACCACAAAGTTAGAGAGTCTTTTTCACTTTCTGCTAACACAATCCGCTTTGCACGTGCTCCGCCGCACACTCAGAACTTCGGAAGTGCCAATGCAAGTCTAAATAAAGAGATTTAGGATTGCACCGAGTTGTGGCTTCGAGTCTCGCGCGTTGACATCGCACCGTTTCACGGCACAAGTGGAACAGCGCCAATGTATCTGTGTGTGTGTGTGTTTGTCGGTGGTGTGTTTGTGGCAACGAGGCTTCTCGTCCTTTCGTTCGGAACGGAAAGCACCAATCTCTGGTCATGTGGGATATTTCAGGATTACCCATTAATTGGATCATTTGTGGGATTCATTTTTACCGTTGAAGTCCAATTTGGTCCAGGCGCAAACATTCCGGCCCGAGGGCAGGGAGGCGGGAGTGCTAGTCCTGCCTGAAGCATGAAACTGGGCAGTGCGTTCCAGGTGGCGAGTTCGAATCCCGCCTTAGGCATGGAAGCCAGTTGGGTGAGTTTGAGCCATACACCAGGAGAGGGCGAGTTCCAGTCCATGAAGGCTGACTGGAAATGGTGAGTTCTAGTTCTGCCAACATTGGAAGTTTTGAAGAAGAGAATGGACAGCCATTTGTCCAAAACGGTCGAGGGTTTCCTGCCTGAGCAGGGGGTTGGACTAGATGACCTCCAAGGTCCCTTCCAACTTTATTATTATTATTATTATTATTATTATTATTATTATTATTATTGTTGTTGTTGTTGTTGTTGTTGTTGTGTTGTTGTTGTTGTTGTTGTTATTATTGGGTTTCCGGCCTGAGCAGGGGGTTGGACTAGATGACCTCCAAGGTCCCTTCCAACTTTATTATTATTATTATTATTGGTGTTGTTGTTGTTGTTGTTGTTGTTGTTGTTGTTAGGTTTCCAGCCTGAGCAGGGGGTTGGACTAGATGACCTCCAAGGTCCCTTCCAACATTATTATTATTATTATTATTATTATTATTATTATTATTATTATTATTATTATTATTAGGTTTCCTGCCTGAGCAGGGGGTTGGACTAGATGACCTCCAAGGTCCCTTCCAAATTTTTATTATTATTATTATTATTTATTATTATATTATTTTATTATTATTTTATTATTATTATTATTATTGTTGTTGTTGTTGTTGTTGTTTTGTTGTTGTTGTTGTTGTTGTTGTTATTATTATTATTATTATTATTATTATTGGGTTTCCTGCCTGAGCAGGGGGTTGGACTAGATGACCTCCAAGGTCCCTTCCAACCTTATTATTATTATTATTATTATTATCGATCATCGCACAGTCAGCCAGATGTTCAGACTGGATTTGGCATTTTGTCTACCTATCGAGTCCTTACCCAGGACCTGGGATAGGCAGATGTGGATGTTTGATGGTATTACAGATATCGTCGCAGGATGGAAGCAGTTCCTAATAAGGCTGCCTTTTGCAATTGACTAATAGCGAATTTGTCAATGCCAATGGTGTTCAAGTGGTGCTCCAGTTGTTTTGGAATTGCACCCAAGGAGCCTATGACTATTGGTACTACCCTTGCTTGCTTTTGCCACAGTCTTTCTATTTCTATTTGTAGGTCTTTGTATTTTGTTATCTTCTCCAGTTCTTTCTCTTCTATTCTGCTATCTCCAGGCACTGCCACATCCACTATCCAGACTTTTTTGTCTTTCTTATCGACAATTGTTAAGTCTGGGGTGTTATGTTGCAGGTGCTTGTCTGTTTGAATTCTGAAGTCCCAGAGCAGTTTAATTTTATCATTTTCTATGACTTTCTCTATTTTATGATCCCACCAGTTTTTGCTTACAGGCAAATGATATTTTTTGCAGATCTTCCAATGCACCATTGTTGCTACTTTGTCATGCCGCTGCTTGTAATCAGTTTGTGCAATCTTCTTGCAACAGCTTACCAAGTGGTCCACTGTTTCTTCAGCTTCTTTGCATAGGCGGCACTTACTGTCTGTTGCTGTCTTCTCAATTTTGACTTTGTATGCATTTGTTCTTAAGGCTTGGTCTTGTGCAGCCAGAATTAGTCCCTCGGTCTCTTTCTTCAATTTTCCTGCTCTTAGCCATTGCCAGGTTTTATTGTTATCTGCTTTCCCAGCTATTTTTTTCATGTATTGGCCATGTAGTGCTTTGTCTTCCCATGCCTCTATTCTGTTCTTCATTTGGTCTTTCTTGAAGGCCAGTTTGGTCTCTCCAGTAGTTAGTAAGCCTTCCTGATATACTAATTTCAGTGCATCTTCATCATTGTTCTTCAGATATTCTTCCAAAGCCATTTTTTCTTCTTCAACCATCTGATGTACTTGTAGCATTCCACGCCCACCTATTTGCCTTGGTAGATAAAGTCTATCAATGTCACTGCGTGGATGAAGGGCATGATTCATTGTCATTATTTTTCTGGTCTGCCTATCCATTGCTTTTAGTTCTGCTTGAGTCCAGTCCACTATTCCAGCTGTGTACCTAATGACTGGGATTGCCCAGGTGTTGATTGCCTTTATGGTATTTCCTCCATTGAGTTTGGACTTTAAGATCTTCTTCACTCTCTTGATGTATTCACTTCTAATCTTTTTCTTGACTTCAGTGTGCTTGATGTTGTCAGCTTGAAGGATACCCAAGTATTTGTAGTACTCTTCCTCATCCAGACTCTTAATGTTATTTTCGTGGGGCATCTTGATTCCTTCAGTTTTCATTATTTTTCCTTGTTTGATAGTAAGTGTGGCACATTTCTCCAAGCCAAACTCCATTACAATATCTTGGCTATATATACGGACAGTGTTGAGCAGCGATTCTATTTCAGATGATGTTTTTCCATACAGCTTCAGATCATCCATATAAAGGAGGTGGGATAGTCTGGCAGATGTTTTTGATGTTTGATAGCCATGTCCTGAGTTATTCAGGATTGTTGACAGAGGAAACAGTGCAATAACAAATAGTAATGGTGATAATGAATCTCCTTGAAATATTCCTCTCTTGATATTAACCTCTCCCAGCCTCTCACCATTGATCTGCAACTGTGTCTTCCATTGTGCCATCGATCTTTGCACAAATTTTCTGATGTTTCTACTGACTCCTGTTATTTCTAGGCACTTTATTATCCAATCATGTGGCAGAGAGTCAAATGCCTTTTTGTAGTCAATCCATGCCACATTCAGGTTGGTCTTCCTTCTCTTGCAGTTTTCCAAGATCATTTTGTCTATTAGGAGTTGATCTTTTGTTCCTCTGCTGTTGGGGCGGTTTCCTTTCTGCTCAGGTGGAAAGAGATTGTTTTCAACTAGATGCTGTTGCACTGCATCAGCTACTACACCAGTTAGTAATTTGAAAGTTGTTGGTAAGCAGGTAATTGGCCTGTAGTTACCTGGTGTTGCCCCTTTTGCTGGATTTTTCATTATTAGGTAGGTTTTCCCAGTTGTTAGCCACTTTTCAATTTCTCCACCTTGTAGTATATTGTTGAACTGCTTGGCAATGAGTGGGTGTATAACAGTTAGATGTTTCAACCAAAACCCATGCAGTTCATCTTCACCTGGTGCTGACCAATTTTTGATTTTCTTTGCTCTTTTTTCTACCATTTTTGTTGTTATTACTAGTTCTTTCATTTCAACTTCTGTTTTATTTGCATCCACCTCTTTTAACCAAGCCGCATCCTTGTTGTATTTCTTTGGGTTATCCCATATCTGCTTCCAGAACTGCACTGTTTCTTCCTTGTCAGGTACTGACTGATTCTTTGCAGTTTCTCCATTGATGGATTGGTAGAAACGTTTCTGATTGGATTGAAATTGGAGGTTCTGCCTATAGTTTGCAATTCGAGCTTCATATCTACTGATTTTCCTGGCTATAGCTGTTATTTGTTGCTTTATTATTTCCAGTGCTTCCTTGATCTTCCTTGTTTCTAAGTGGTATTTCTTGATTAGGTATTCTTTGGTCTTCTTGTTCTTCAGCTTCTTTTCTTTCATCTGTTCTAGCTTGCTTGCATGTGATCTTAACTTGCTGATCTTATTTTCTAGTCTAACCTTCCATTTTTCTGGTGCACTGTTTGTTTGTTTTTCTTCTTTGTTGATTTTGCATCCCAGGTATTCTGTTATAACTGCAGCTGTGCTGTACATTAGTTGGTTTGTTTCTTGCAATGAATTGGTGCTTATACTTGATATTGCAATGTTTGCATCTTTTAATGCTTGTGCTAGCTGTTTCTTTGAAACAAGCTTCAATGCAGGC
Source organism: Crotalus helleri (assembly GCA_024509115.1). Classification (NCBI taxonomy): domain Eukaryota; kingdom Metazoa; phylum Chordata; class Lepidosauria; order Squamata; family Viperidae; genus Crotalus; species Crotalus helleri. Next base: position 816,864 of record JAKSXO010000101.1, read on the forward strand.
AGCCTTATTCTGTTGTTTTTGTGCTGTTCTAGATGCTCAGTTATTCTTTGTTTCAATTCTTTTATTTCTTTAGTTAGAGGGTTTTGTTCTTCCTGAGGTAGAGGTGCCTGGTTTCCAAATGAGAACAGTTGTATATCTCTGCTAGATTCCTTCATTGCCAACTCCTCCTGGTTTGCCTCTACATTCTGAATTACTTCTGGTAAGGCTTTGATTTCTTTGCCCTGGGTAAACCTTTGCAGTTCGTCCAATTCTGTTTCTGTGAATATTTTATTTCGTGTTATAAATCGGCGTTGATCTGCTAGTCTCTGTTCTGTTATTTCTGATTCTGGATGTTGTTCTTTCCAGAACTGGTGCATTCGTTTTAGATATCCTCTTCTTGTTGGACTTGATCTGTAGTAACAGATCATTATTTCTTTGTTTTCCATCACTGTGTATCTGCGACGGGTAAACACCTTTTCTTCCAGTAGTTCTGCAGCTGCTGGCCCTGGTTGCTCAGCCAACAGTCCTGAGTCCTGTAACCCATTTTTCACCAGATATCCAGGAACTCCAATATCTAGTGCGGACCTTGTTAACCCGGGTGACGTCCGAGCCGGTATGGCATTCTGAAATTTACGTCTCACCATATTTTTTATGGGAGAGACACTCTTTGTCTGACTCCTCTGATGAGACCTGTCCAGTATGGTTGAACCTCTGGCATAGCTCTCATCTTCCTCAGAGTACACAAGCCCCACAACCACGTCAAGGTAGTGCCTCACTGGGGGATTATTATTATTATTATTATTATTATTATTATTATTATTATTATTTCTTAGCCATGAAATGTGACTGGGTGACCTTGAGCCAAACAGCAGGAGACAGTGAGTTCACACACATATAGGGTCTCCTGTTTGAGCAGGGGGCTGGACTAGATGACCTCTAGGGTCCCTTCCAACTCCGTCATTCTAGGATTCTGTAAGGATCTCCTGCCTGAGCAGGGGGTTGGACTAGATGACCTCCGAGGTCCCTTCCAACTCTGTTCTAGGATTCTGTAATGGTCTCCGTCTTGAGCAGGGGGCTGGACTGGATGACCTCTAAGGTCCCTCCCAGCTCTGTCATTCTATGATTCTGTAAGGGGCTCCTGCTTGAGCAGCGGGTTGGACTAGATGACCTCCCAGGGTCCCTTCCAGCTCTATTCCGATTGGTTGACTACTTCTAACGTCGGCGGGGGAAAGCTGGATTCACAGAGCGACGCCTTGATTCGCTTAACAACGAAAATTCTCCAGATAGAAACAGTTGATAGAAACGGTCTCCGGGGTTAAAACATTTGATTTTTATAGGGATGATCAGCCCGTCCCCAAAATAGACCCGGAATTAGAGCAGCTGCTCTAAAAATAAGGTTTTATTCCATTTGATTTTCTGGTCCAATGTCTCTCCCTGGCCCCGTAGCTCCTTCTTGGAACCGTTAACCCAGAAACTAGGTTAGTTGAATGGGAGGTTTAAACATGGCTGCAGATGTTCCCAGAGGGGGACCACAGCGGAAAAAAACGTCTAAGTAAGTCCTCGGCTTACGACGGTCGGTTTTGTGACCGTTCAAAGGGACGACGACACTGGAACCGGGGTCTTAGGCCCACGGAAGACACCAGGGGGACGGGTGCCATCGTCCCCGCCCCCCGCGCCATTTTGTCAGCTTTGCCGTGGGCGCGCTGTGAAGGATGGACCTGGGATGCTGGTTGCCAGGTTGAAGGGTGGAGAGATGGGTGTTTTTGTCTAGGAATGTGGGAAAAGGGGCCAGAGTCCTTTCAGGTGGCAGATGCTATAAGGCAGGAGAGAGAGGGGGGGGGAGGAAGGGAGGGAGGGGGAGAGGAGGCAGGCATGGATGGATGGATGGATGGAGATAGATAGATAGATAGATAGAGAGAGAGAGAGAGAGAGAGAGAGAGGATAGATAGAGATAGATAGATAGATAGATAGATAGATAGATAGATAGATAGATAGATAGATAGATAGATAGATATGGATGGATGAATGATAAAAATGGATAGATGATAGATATGGATGGATGATAGAATAGATAGATAGATGATACAGATAGATAGATAGATAGATAGATAGATAGATAGATAGATAGATAGATAGATAGGATAGATAGAGAGAGAGAGAGAGAGAGAGAGAGAGAGGATAGAGATAGATAGATAGATAGATAGATGATAGATAGATAGATAGATAGATAGATAGATAGATAGATAGATATGGATGGATGAATGATAAAAATGGATAGATGATAGATAGATATGGATGGATGATAGAATAGATAGATAGATGATATAGATAGATAGATAGATAGAGAGAGAGAGAGAGAGAGAGAGAGAGAGGATAGATAGATAGATAGATAGATAGATAGATAGATAGATAGATAGATAGATAGATAGATATGGATGGATGAATGATAAAAATGGATAGATGATAGATAGATATGGATGGATGATAGAATAGATAGATAGATGATATAGATAGATAGATAGATAGAGAGAGAGAGAGAGAGAGAGAGAGGATAGATAGATAGATAGATATAGAGAGAGAGAGAGAGAGGATAGATAGAGATAGATAGATAGATAGATAGATAGATAGATATGGATGGATGAATGATAAAAATGGATAGATGATAGATAGATATGGATGGATGATAGAATAGATAGATAGATAGAGGATAGATAGATAGATAGATAGGTAGGTAGGTAGGTAGGTAGGTAGGTAGGTAGGTAGGTAGATAGATAGATAGATAGATAGATAGATAGATATAGATAGATAGATAGATAGATATGGATGGATGATAGTTAGATAGATATAGATAGATAAATAGATAAATAGATAGATAAAGACAGAAAGGCAGACAGATACAGATAGATAGAAAATAGATATATAGATAGATAGAGACGGATGGATGGATGGATTAGATAAAAGATGGATAGAGATAATATAGATAGATGGATGGATGATGGATAGATAGATAGACAGATAGATAGATAGATAGATAAAGACAGGCAGGCAGATAGACAAAGACAGATAGATAGAAAGATATATATATATATATATATATATATATATATATATATATATATATATATATATATATATATATATATATATATATATATATATATATATATGTAGGTCTTTGGTTGTTCGGGTTTTCTCCCACGTAAAATTGGAAGTGTCTTGGCGACGTTTCGACGAAGTCCCATTCGTCATCTTCAGGCTGGTGCTTTCAGCTTCGTGCCTCGAGCAGCACTGCTGCTCGAGGCACAAAGCTGAAAGCACCAGCCTGAAGATGACGAATGGGACTTCGTCGAAACGTCGCCAAGACACTTCCAATTTTACGTGGGAGAAAACCCGAACAACCAAAGACCTACATACAAATACCCGCGAAAACCTCAGAAAACATATATATATATATATATATATATATATATATATATATATATATATATATATATATATATATATATATATAGAGAGAGAGAGAGAGAGAGAGAGAGAGAGAGAGAGAGAGAGAGAGAGAGAGAGAGAGAGAGAGAGAGGGACGGACGGACGGATTAGATAAAAGACAGACAGACAGTCCTGGAGTCCTGCTTGATTCCCCTCTGTCTGTCAGAACCATGACAAAGGGCGGACGGACGGACGGACGGATGACAAGGAAGGTCACGAAATGGAGCCCAATTCCCTTTACGAATGTTCCCGCTTAGCAACGGGAACGCCAAGCCCCCGTTCCTGGCTGTAAGTCGAGGACCCACCCCTACCAGCTGCTGTTGAGAGAGAGAGAGAGGGGCGTATCACCCACCTTCGGAAGTGGTCCACTAGCACCCCCACCAGCTCCCCGGCCCGGTTCTCGTTGGCCGGCTGCATGCGATGGAGACAGACCACGAGGGCCTTCTGCTTCTCCATGTGGAAGACCACCAGCTGGTCCTCTCCACTGGTGACACTCAGCCCGGACACCTGGCGGGGCGAAGGAGCGTCATGAAAATGGAATTATATATATAATAATAATAATAATAATAATAACAATAATAATAATAATAATAATAATAATAATAATAATAATAATAATAATAATAATAATAATAATAATAATAATAATAATAATAATAGTAAAGTTGGAAGGGACCTTGGAGGTCATCTAGTCCAACCCCCTGCTCGGGCAGGAAACCCTACACCATTTCGGACAAGTGGCTGTCCAGTCTCTTCTTAAAAACTTCCAGTGTTGGAGCATTTACTGCTTCTGGAGGCAAGCTGTTCCACTGATTAATTGTTCTAACTGTCAGGAAGTTTCTCCTTAGTTCTAGGTTGCTTCTCTCTTTGATTAGTTTCCACCCGTTGCTTCTTGTCCTGCCTTCAGGTGCTTTGGAGAATAGCTTAATTCCCTCTTCTTTATGGCAGCCCCTGAGGTCTTTGGTTATTCGGGTTTTCTCCCGCGTCAAATTGGAAGTGTCTTGGCGACGTTTCGACGAAGTCCCATTCGTCATCTTCAGGCTGGTGTTTTCGGCTTCGTGCTTCGAGGAGCAATGTGTGATCGTAGCTGTTTCTTCCTTTTAACTGCCAGTGGGGGTATGAACTGATTGGGTGGGAGCTTGGCTGTGTTCTGATTGGGTGGAGATGTGTTCTGATTGGTTAGGGCTTGGCTGTGCTCTGATTGGATGGGGGGTTGGCTGTGCTCTGATTGGATGGGGGAGTGTTCCTGTTTGGGTGGGGGCTTTGTTGTGCTCGGGTTAGTCTGAGTTGCAGGGGGATTTGAGATGGTGAGCTGCATTGTTGTTCATACCCCCACTGGCAGTTAAAAGGAAGAAACAGCTACGATCACACATTGCTCCTAGAAGCCCGAAGCTGAAAACACCAGCCTGAAGATGACAAATGGGACTTCGTCAAAACGTTGCAAAGACACTTCCAATTTGACACGGAAGAAAACCCAAATAACCAAAGACCTACATACAAACACTCGCGAAAACCTCAGAAAAATTTATCTATCTATCTATCTATCTATCTATCTATCTATCTATCTATCTATCTATCTATCTATCTATTTGTCCCTCCATGGATCCCAAGTGCGAAGGACAAGCTTCAGAGAGGCAGCTTTATGGGAATCAATCGGAGAAGGAGGAGGAGGGGAGGAGGAGGAGGAGGAGGAAGGACTGTGGGGTCCTAGGTGCTCTCTGAGTTGGTTGGTTTTCTCGCACACGTTTCATGACTCAATTAGGTGAGAGCATCAGTGCTAGAAGGAAGGAGAGTTTGGAGAGAAAGGGAAAGAAAGAGAGACGGGGGGGGGGGAAGGACCCAACTAGGGAATATCAACAAATCTAGGAGGAGGAGGAGGAGGAGAAGAAGAAGAAGAAGAAGAAGAAGAAGAAGAAGAAGAAGAAGAAGAAGAAGAAGAAGAAGAAGAAGAAGAAGAAGAAGAAGAAGAAGAAGAAGAAGAAGAAGAAGAAGAAGAAGAAGAAGAACTGTGGGGTCGTGGTGTTGTCTGAGCATGGCGGTTGCCTTGCAGACATTTCATGACCCAACTAGGTAATGTCATCAGTGACAGAAGGAAGGAAGGTTTGGAGAGAAAGAGAGAGAGAGAGAGAGAGAGAGAGAGAGAGAGAGAGAGAGAGAGAGAGAGAGAGAGAGAGAGAGAGAGAAGGAGGAGGAGATGGAAGGACTGTGAGGTCCTGGGTGTTGTCTGAGCTTGGGGGTTTTCCTGCAGACGTTTCATGACCCAACTGGGTAATAGCATCAGTGCTAGAAGGAAGGAAAGTTTGGAGAGAAAGGGAAAGAAAGAGAGAGAGAGAGAAGAAGGAGGAGGAGGAGGAGGACGAGGAGGAGGAGAAGGAGGAGGAGAAGGAGGAAAAAAGCACTGTGGGGTCCCTGGTGCTCTCTGAGCTGGCTGGTCCCCTTGCAGACGTTTCATGACCCAACTAGGGAACGTCCTCCGTCCAATCCGTCAAAGCTGGGAAGGAAGCTTCCTCGGCCTGCTTCCTCTCTGCAGCTGCCGCCTCCCGAATCCTGGAAGCTCCTTCTGCTCTAATGCAGACCCCCCCAAAATCAGGAGACCCCCCCACACCCTCCTTACCTTGCTCAGTGCAATGGCTTTCTTGACCCGATATTGCTTCCGGGGGTCCAACTTGTAGAGGTGCTGGTCGGTGATCAGAAGGGCTCGATCCGTCCGTTTGTTGCAATGGTTGACCTATGGCGGTAGGGGTTAGAAGGTCACGAAAGGCCCACCCCCCCTCGAGAAGAAGACCCGCCCACCCCCAGATCCAGAAATAGGGAGGCGGCCCACCTGTTTCGGCCGCAGAGGTCTACGGGTGGGGGCCAGGCGGCATCCCGTAGGAGGCTTCCTGCTTACAATTGAACCAGCTTCGGGCTGTTAGCTGGCGTGGTGGGGGTGCTATCATAGAGGCCTCCAGGGATAGAGCGGTCTTCTCGAACTGGTGGAAGGACCTGGCGACGCCACATCTGTGAAGGCCCTGCTTCTAATTGGGGATAGTATCATAGAGACCTCCAAGGATAGAGAGGTCTTCTCGAGCTAGCTGAAAGGACCTGGCAACGCCACATCTGTGGAGGCCCTGCTTCTAATTGGGGATAGTATCATAGAGACCTCCAAGGATAGAGCGGTCTTCTCGAGCTGGCGATGCCCCATCTGTGGAGG
>JAKSXO010000101.1:828521-926021 GCA_024509115.1 Crotalus helleri
CTGCCTGAGCAGGGGGTTGCACTAGATGACCTCCAAGGTCCCTTCCAATTATTATTATTATTATTATTATTATTATTATTATTATTATTATTATTATTATTATTATTATTATTATTATTATTTCTACTACTACTACTATTATTATTACTATTATTATTATTAAGACACTGGACAGCCATTTGTCTGAAATGGTATAGGGTTTCCTGCCTGAGCAGGGGGTTGGACTAGATGACCTCCAAGATCCCTTCCAATTATTATTATTATTATTATTATTATTATTATTATTATTATTATTATTACTACTACTACTACAATTACTATTACTATTACTATTATTACTATTAAGAGACTGGACAGCCATTTGTCTGAAATGCTATAGGGTTTCTTGCCTGAGCAGGGGGTTGGACTAGATGACCTCCAAGGCCCCTTCCAACTTTATTATTACTATTACTATTGCTACTATTATTACTATTATTACTATTCTCTGGCATTCTACAGTCCTCGAATTACGACAATAGACGCCAGAATTTTTAGTCGCTAAGGGAGAAATTGGGGAAGGGAGCTTTGCGACCGTTGTAAATACGAGTCGGTTGCCGAGCGTCTGAATTTCGATTTTTTTTGCCCCCCAACAGAGGCAAATGTGGACGGGACAAAAGAATTGTGCGATTGTGTGACCTTTTTAACGAAGCACCTACCAAGGCCAAATAGTTTTGTCTCCAGTTGCGACAACAGCCCCAGTTTGTCCGCTGGCCTTGCAGGACGTCGTAGGCGGCCACTTTGGCCTTGATTTGGCCCATCTCCGACGGGGGGATGTTGGTGACCAGCTGCCTCGCTCGCCACCTGTTAGCGACACAATCACAAGACACGTGTATGTGTGTGTGTGTGTGTGTGTTACAAGTCGTCCTCGATATATGACGGTTCAATTAGTGACCGTTCCAAAGTGGCAGCGGTCCTCCCGAAAGGGACTAGGCCAGAGGTAGGCCACCTTGGCTCTTTTATATCTGCTGGACTTCAACTCCCAGAATTCCTGAGCCAGCCATGCTGAGTGGAAAGGGAGAGGTTTCCAAGCTGAGCCAGGCTGGCTCAGGAATTCTGGGAATTGAAGTCCACGGGTCATGAAGGGCCCATACTTCCCCCATGCTGGCTGAGGAATTCTGGGAGTTGAAGTCCACCAGTCATAAAAGAGCCAAGGTGGCCTACCCCTGAGTTACTAGGAAGATGAGGGGACTTCAACTCCCAGAATTCCTCTGCTAGCATGGCACCCTATATCAGGAATAGGCAACCTTGACTCTTTTATGACTCGTGGACTTCAACTCCCAGAATTCCTAAGCCAGCCACGCTGAGGGGAAAGGGAGAGGTTTCCAAGCTGAGCCAGGCTGGCTCAGGAATTCTGGGAGTTGAAGCCCACCAGTCATAAAGCGGCCTAGGCCTAGGCAGGAGGTAGGCCAGCTTGGCTCTTTTATGACTGGTGGACTTCAACTCCCAGAATTCCTGAGCCAGCCACGCTGAGGGGAAAGGGAGAATTTCCAAGCTGAGCCAGGCTGGCTCAGGAATTCTGGGAATTGAAGTCCACGGGTCATAAAGCGGCCTAGGCCTAGGCCAGAGGTAGGCCACCTTGGCTCTTTTATGACTGGTGGACTTCAACTCCCAAAATTCCTGAGCCAGCCACGCTGAAGGGAAAGGGACAGGTTTCCAAGCTGAGCCATGCTGGCTCAGGGATTCTGGGAGTTGAAGTCCACCAGTCATAAAAGAGCCAAGGTTGCCAACCCCTGAGTTACTAGGAAGATGAGGGGACTTCAACTCCCAGAATTCCTCTGCTAGCATGGCACCCTATACCAGGAATAGGCAACCTTGGCTCTTTTATGACTGGTGGACTTCAACTCCCAGAATTCCTGAGCCAGCCATGCTGAGGGGAAAGGGAGAGGTTTCCAAGCTGAGCCAGGCTGGCTCAGGGATTCTGGGAGTTGAAGTCCACCAGTCATAAAAGAGCCAAGGTGGCCTACCCCTGAGTTACTAGGAAGATGAGGGGACTTCAACTCCCAGAATTCCTCTGCTAGCATGGCACCCTATACCAGGAATAGGCAACCTTGGCTCTTTTATGACTGGTGGACTTCAACTCCCAGAATTCCTGAGCCAGCCATGCTGAGGGGAAAGGGAGAGGTTTCCAAGCTGAGCCAGGCTGGCTCAGGGATTCTGGGAGTTGAAGTCCACGAGTCATAAAAGAGCCAAGGTTGCCTAGCCCTGGACTAGGGACTTTCTTTTTAAGACCGTGCCCCCCCATCGAAATTGAGACGGTCGATAACTTCAGATGCTTTAAGAAATGGAGGACCAACTCCCAGAATCCCTCAACTGGCATGCTTTAAGAGGGATGGACTTCCACTCCCAGAATCCCCCAGCCAGCATGCTTTAAGAGGGGAGGACTTCCAGAATCCCCCACCCGGCATGCTTTAAGAGGGGAGGACTTCCACTCCCAGAATCCCCCACCTGGCATGCTTTAAGAGGGGGGAACTTCCACTCCCAGAATCCCCTACCCGGCACGCTTTAAGAGGGGAGGACTTTCACTCACAGAATCCCCCACCTGGCATGCTTTAAGAGGGGGGAACTTCCACTCCCAGAATCCCCTACCCGGCACGCTTTAAGAGGGGAGGACTTCCACTCCCAGAATCCCCTACCCGGCACGCTTTACGAGGGGAGGACTTCCACTCCCAGAATCCCCCACCCGGCATGCTTTACGAGGGGAGGACTTCCACTCCCAGAATCCCCCAGCTGGCATGCTTTAAGAGGGCTGGCATTCACCTGAAAGGATACAGGCTGGGGAATTCTGGGAATGGAAGTCCACCCCTCTGATTGTCACTAAGGTTGCGAAAACACGGGATTACGGAGAGCTAGAAAGGGATCCCGCGGGATTTACCTGCAAAAGATGACTTTGCTGGTCTCCTGGAACTGGGCCAGCACAGCGGGAGGCTCGGGCCACACCACAGCTTTGCCGTAGTCGGCCATGTTGCGCACCCCTTGGAAGCGTTCTACCAGCTCCAGCAGGTGCGACCTCACTTTGTGACGCTTGTAGTAGGCCATGACGGTGTAGATGGCCCGCAGGTACCGGCACCGTTTGCGGGCGAGGGCTCCTCTCCAGACCTGGGTATAACAGGCACATCAGAACTCGAACTCACAACACAGAACACAAAATGTTAACTCAGTGGTAATCGTAACGTGAGGACCACTTCAGTCCTGTGACCTGTTAATGTTTCCCTCTTTAGGAGAACGCAACCACCACACAACCACATCAGGAGGACGTATACAAGGGCCTTTTAACCCTCCCACTTGTAAAGGCGGTCCTCGTGTTACGACAGCAACCTTAATCTGTGCTGGTTAAGCTAAGTTTGCCCCGTTTTACGACCTGTCTTGCCACATGTGAAGTTGTGCGGAGGGTTAATTTAGTCGCACGGTCGTTAAGCGAATTGGGCTTTCCCTCCCTTGACTTGGTTCGTCAGAAGATCGCCAAAGGGGATCGCATAATCCCAGGGCACTGCGACGGTTGTAAGTACGAGTTGGCTGCCGAGTGTCTGGATTTCAACCACGTGACCGTCGGGAGGCTTCAATGGTTGTTAAGCGGGACAAACGGTCCTAACTCTTTTTCAGAGCTGTTGTAACTTTGAACTGGTCAGTATAAATGCACCGTTGTAAGTTGAGGATTACTTTTACCTATAAGGACATCGGAAACCGACCGTTGCCGGTAACGTGGTTATACTGAGTGTTAAGCCAGGATTTGTAGTTTTCCTTCGCAAGACTGCTACATAGGTCTTTCCACTGCCGTTGTAACTTTGAACGGTCACTATAAATGCACCGTTGTAAGTTGAGGACTATCTTTACCTATAAGGACATTGGAAACCAGCATCTGCCGGTAACATGGTTATACCGAGCGTTAAGCCAGGATCCGTAGTTTTCCTTCGCAAGACTGCTGCATAGGTCTTTCAACTGCCGTTATAACTTTGAACGGTCGCTGTTGTAAATCAAGGACCACCCGGAATTCCAACAGTTTCGTTTCAGGACGCCAAATGTGCTGTACGCCGCCCGTTTCTTGGATTGAGTTATCATTGGAACGAGAGGACCAAACACACCGCCTTTGCCCACCAATTGCTGACCTCAAACCAGTGGTGGGATTCACCCGGTTCGCACCACTTTGGCAGGCCTAGAACCATCTGCTGGAAGTGTGTGGATGCCACTTCTAGGCCTCGGAGGTCTGGAGGAGTCCTTCCAGGCTTAGAACGGCCCGCCGGAAGTGTGTGGATGCCACTTCCAGAAGTCCGTTCTAGGCCTCGGATGCCTGGGGGAGGCCTCCCAGGCCTAGAACAGCCTGCCAGAATGCGTGGACGCCACTTCCAGAAGTCTGTTCTAGGCCTCGGAGGCTTGGAGGAGGCCTTCCAGGCTTAGAACGGCCTGCTGGAAGTGCGTGGATGCCACTTCTAGAAGTCCGTTCTAGGCCTCGGAGGCCGGAAGGAGTCCTTCCAGGCTTAGAATGGCCCGCCGGAAGGGCATGGATGCCACTTTTGAAAGTCTGTTCTAGGCCTGGGAGGCCTGGAGGAGGCCTTCCAGGCTTAGAACGGCCCGCCGGAAGTGCATGGATGCCACTTCCAGAAGTCCGTTCTAGGTTCGAAGGCCTGGAAGAGGCCTTCCGGGCTTAGAACAGCATGCCGGAAGGGCATGGATGCCACTTTTGAAAGTCTGTTCTAGGCCTGGGAGGCCTGGAGGAGCCCTTCCAGGCTTAGAACGGCCCGCTGGAAGTGCGTGGATGCCACTTCCAGAAGTCCGTTCTAGGCCTCGGAGGTCTGGAGGAGGCCTTCCAGGCTTAGAACGGCCCGCCGGAAGTGCGTGGATGCCACTTCCAGAAGTCTGTTCTAGGCCTGGGAGGCCTGGAGGAGCCCTTCCAGGCTTAGAACGGCCCGCTGGAAGTGCGTGGATGCCACTTCCAGAAGTCCGTTCTAGGCCTCGGAGGTCTGGAGGAGGCCTTCCAGGCTTAGAACGGCCCGCCGGAAGTGCGTGGATGCCACTTCCAGAAGTCCGTTCTAGGCCTCGGAGGCCTGAAGGAGGCCTTCCAGGCTTAGAACGGCCCGCCGGAAGTGCGTGGATGCCACTTCCAGAAGTCCGTTCTAGGTCTCGGAGGCCTGGAGGCGGTCTCCCAGGCCTAGAACGGCCCGCTGGAAGGGCATGGATGCCACTTTTGAAAGTCTGTTCTAGGCCTGGGAGGCCTGGAGGAGGCCTTCCAGGCTTAGAATGGCCCGCCGGAAGTGCATGGATGCCACTTCCAGAAGTCCGTTCTAGGTTCAAAGGCCTGGAAGAGGCCTTCCGGGCTTAGAACAGCATGCCGGAAGGGCATGGATGCCACTTTTGAAAGTCTGTTCTAGGCCTGGGAGGCCTGGAGGAGCCCTTCCAGGCTTAGAATGGCCCGCCGGAAGTGCATGGATGCCACTTCCAGAAGTCCGTTCTAGGTTCGAAGGCCTGGAAGAGGCCTTCCGGGCTTAGAACAGCATGCCGGAAGGACATGGATGCCACTTTTGAAAGTCTGTTCTAGGCCTGGGAGGCCTGGAGGAGCCCTTCCAGGCTTAGAACGGCCCAGTGGAAGTGCGTGGATGCCACTTCCAGAAGTCCGTTCTAGGCCTCGGATGCCTGGAGGAGGCCTTCTAGGCTTAGAACGGCCTGCCAGAAGTGTGTGGATACCACTTCCAGAAGTCCGTTCTAGGCCTCGGAGGTCTGGAGGAGGCCTTCCAGGCTTAGAACGGCCCACCGGAAGTGCATGGATGTCACTTCCAGAAGTCCGTTCTAGGCTTCGGATGCCTGGAGGAGGCCTTCTAGACTTAGAACGGCCTGCTAGAAGTGCGTGGATGCCACTTCCAGAAGTCCGTTCTAGGCCTCGGAGGCCTGGAGGAGGCCTCCCAGGCCTAGATCAGCCTGCCGGAAGTGCGTGGATGCCACTTTCAGAAGTCTGTTCTAGGCCTCGGATTCCTGGAGGAGGCCTCCCAGGCCTAGAACAGCCCACTGGAAGTGCGTGGATGCCACTTCCAGAAGTCTGTTCTAGGCCTCGGAGGCTCAGGATTGTATCCGATAAGAGAACCGGTTGTTCAGGGATTTGAATCCCACCCCTGCCCACAACCCCTTGATACCTTCTGCAACAACAACACAATGATGGGGATCAGGTTGGCCCGCTCCTGCTCCAGGGCGAACAAGGTGCGCGGCGTCCGTATGAAGATCTTGGTTTGCCCGTACGCCACGTCGTCTTGGAAGCCGTGTTGCTCTATCAGGGCTTGGGTGGCCGCACCGTCCGAGGCCATCAGGTGGTTGGGCCAGGTGTATTCGCACGTCATTTTGTACCTGGTGGGGAGGGGGAAGAAGAAGGTTTGAGAGCTGGGCTTGCTTTGACCGGTGTGTAGAGGGCCTTCAGAAGACCGTCGGAGGTTCGGCGGCTCAAAGTCGACGGGTCCGTTTCCGCTCCAGAGCGCGATGCTCGGGTATTTTGTCCGGCGACAAATCGTTCCTCCGTTGGACGTTTCTCGCCGTTGCGAAATGAAAACCCTGCAGACGGGACCCTACAGGGAGAAAGCTAGCAGATCGTTCTTGCTCTGCTTGGAACCAGGATTCGCCCCGTCGGATTTGTATCCCTTTTTTTCTTTTTGGTCGGCCCTTGAGGTGGTGGTGGGGGTGTTGTCTTTGATATTGGGGGTTTCATGACCCAACTAGGGAACATCATCAGTGCTAGGGGCTTTGTGGAGAGGAGGAGGAAAAGGGAGGAGGAGGAAGAGGAGGAGGAGGAGGACGAGGAGGAAGAAGAAGACAAGGTCTATGAGGTCCTTGGTGCTCTCTGTCCTCGGTGGTTTTCTTACAGACGTTTCATGACCCAACTAGGGAACATTATCCATGCTAGAAGGCAGTGGGGTTTGCAGACAGGAGGAGGAGAAGGAGGAGGAGGAAGAGGAGGAGGAGGAGGAGGAGGAGGAGAAGGAAGACGACGACGACTGTGGGTCTTTGCTGCCCTCTGAGCTTGCTTGTTTTCATGCCGACATCTCATGACCAAACTAGGTAACATCATCCGTGCTAGAAGAGAGTGTGGTTAAAGAAGACGTGATTATGATGAGGGGGATTACGATGCCCACCAGATTTCCCGGCTGCATCTGGCACCTTCCTCCCCCTGCTCAGCGAAGGGCTGAAGACCCTGAGGGCACCGGACGCTGCCTAAGAGAACACCAGGTCTTTTGTTCCTTCCGGAGCAAAGTCAACCTACCGGAGCAAGAAACGGTGGTACGGTTGCCGGTAGGCAAAGCCGGCCCTTCGGACCCGCACGTTCTCCAGCAAGCCCAGATACGACACTTGGTGACGGCAACGCTCCTCGTCAAACAGCAACGGGGACTTGTGATCGTTGGGCTTGATGCAACGGACGTAGTAGGGCTCCTGCGGAGAAAGGAGCACGTGTGGAGTAAGGAGAGGACCCATCTCATGACTCCAGTTTGCCCCGTCAGCTGAAATTGCATTTTGGGTTGGAAATAAGATCCTTGGGCGACACGAAAACTGACGCTAGATTTGAAACCGGGCAGGTCTTGCTAAGTGCGATAGGACGGTAGCCCTCATCTTACGACCTCAAACTTCCATTGCTAAGCAAGACATTTGTTAAGTGGTGGTTGCCCTGCCGTTGTGAGTCATACCGTTGTGAAGTAAATCTGTTTTCCCCACTGACTTTCTGATCAGCAGGGGACAGCGGGGACACCGCCACTGTCATAAATACGAGTCAGTTGCCCAGCATCTGAATTTTGATGATGATGAAACGGTCGTAAGTGTGAGAAACAGTCCCTGATCGCTTTTTTCAGGGCCGTTATCACTCGAAACGGTCACTGTGAACGGTTGTAAGCCGAAGATCACCGATACACCTGTGCTTTCATAAACGGGACGTTAATGCTAGAGGCAGTCCTCGACTTAATGACCATGTTTATTTTGGGATTGTTCAAGTTTACCGTGGCCTTGAAAAATGTGACTGACGACCGGTCCTCAGACTTACGACTATTGTCGCATTCTCACAATCACATGATCCAGCATGTGTTTACAACGGTCGCCATGTCCCAGGGGTCACACGATCCCCTTTTTGCGGGTTACTCTTGCCCAGCCTCAGTGACTCACTTAACAATGATTGCCTGGAAGGTCGTAAAAGGGGGGAAAATTCACTTAGCAACGGACATTTGGGGGCTCAGTTGTGGGCGTAAATCAAGGACTACCTGTAAAAACTTGCTAACAGCCAGAAGGAGTGTGTTTGTGTCACCTATACTGGAGAGGATTTCAGCTGACGTCTGACTCCGATATATCGACTTTTACAAGATTTTAGAGCCTTAAATGCTTCGGCTCGTGCTGTGTATTTGTGGGGGCGTTGCGTAATAAACCTTTAAAACTAACCATAATCTGCATCTCAGTGTGGCTTATTTATAGCACACCAGTCATGCACAAGCCGCCCTCTGGCAGCCCTCTCATTTTAGCTGCCAGCGAAGCTGAAAATAGACGGGCGACAGTCGCAACGCCCTCCCCATCCAGAGTTCCTCCTTTTCCAACCGGAAAGGAGCCCCAGATGCTGGCTTGTCCCTATCTCACTCTTTAAAAGCACAATTCGGAAGGCTGGGGAATTCTGGGAGTTGAAGTCCCCCATTTTCAAATTGCCATGGTTGAGGAACATAGAAGGAGGCTCTGAGATACTTGGGAAGCAGTGGTGGGATTCAAATACATGAACAACTGGTTCTCTTATTGGATGCAGGCCTGGGCCTCCGAGGTCTCGAATGGACTTCCGGAAATGGCATCCACGCATTTCCGGCGGTTTGTTCTAGGCCTGGGAGGCCTACTCCAGGCCTCCGAGGCCTAGAACAGACTTCTGGAAGTGGCATCCATGCATTTCCGGCAGGCCATTCTAAGCATGGAAGGCCTCCTCCAGGCCTCCGAGGCCTAGAACAGACTTCCGGAAGTGGCATCCACGCACTTCCGGCGGGCCGTTCTAGGCCTGGGAGGCCTCCTCCAAACCTCCGAGATCTAGAACAGACTTCTGGAAGTGGCATCCATGCATTTCCGGCAGGCCGTTCTAGACCTGGAAGGCCTCCTCCAGGCCTCCGAAGGCTAGAACAGACTTCCAGAAGTGGCATCCACGCACTTCCAGCGGGCTGTTCTAGGCCTGGGAGGCCTCCTCCAAACCTCCAAGGCCTAGAACAGACTTCCGGAAGTGGCGTCCATGCACTTCCGTGGGCTGTTCTAGGCCTGGGAGATCTCCTCCAGACCTCCGAGGCCTAGACTGGACTTCCAGAAGCACTGTGCATTAAGCCGGTTCTCCAAACTCAGCAAAATTTATCTACCGGTTCTGCCGAACTGGTGCGAACCAGCTGAATCCAACCACTGCTACTGAGGCTTGTTAGGCCCAGTCTCCCTCTTTCAGAGCTCCTTTCATAGGACTGGGGAATTCTGGGAGTTGAAGTCCCCCATTTGAAAATTGCCATGGTTGAGGAACATAGAAGGAGGCTCGAGATACTTGGGAAGCAGTCGTGGGATTCAAATACCTGAACAACCGGTTCTCTTATTGAATGCAGGCCTGGGCCTCCGAGGCCTAGCATGGACTTCTGGAAATGGCATCCACGCACTTCCGGCGGTTTGTTCTAGGCCTGGGAGCCCTCCTCCAAACCTCCGAGGTCTAGAACAGACTTCCGGAAGTGGCATCCACACACTTCCAGCGGGCTGTTCTAGGCTTGGGAGGCCTCCTCCAAACCTCCAAAGCCTAGAACAGACTTCCGGAAGTGGCATCCACACACTTCCAGCGGGCTGTTCTAGGCTTGGGAGGCCTCCTCCAAACCTCCAAAGCCTAGAACAGACTTCCGGAAGTGGCATCCATGCACTTCCAGTGGGCCGTTCTAGGCCTGGGAGGTCTCCTCCAGACCTCCGAGGCCTAGACTGGAGTTCCGGAAGCACTGTGCATTAAGCCGGTTCTCCAAACTCAGGAAAATTTATCTACCGGTTCTGCCGAACTGGTGCGAACCGGCTGAATCCAACTACTGCTACTGAGGCTTGTTAGGCCCAGTCTCCCTCTTTCAGAGCTCCTTTCATAGGACTGGAGGATTCTGGGAGTTGAAGTCCATCTGTCTTCAGGTTGGCCAAAATCAAGATCCAGATCACAGAAGGTTGGTTGACGTCACGAAGAACAGGAAGTAGAACGATGCTTCTCAAGCTTGGCTACAACTCCACTGTCCACTGACTTTCAACTCGACTACCTACCAAGGTCCTCCAGTGACCTCCGTCTCTGTTTTGGGAGCCCCGTTCCCAGCACTAGGGAATTCTGGGAATTGAAGTCCACCCATCTTCAGGTTGCCATGGCTGAGGAAGACTAGACGAGAAGGAAGGCCTGGGACGTACCTTGGAAGCTAGGTTCTCCACCAAGGCCACGATGGAGTTCTTGAACAGGGTGGCTGCTGTCAGGGGGCGTTTGGTGACTTCCGTGATGCTCTGCTTGCCCTCCGGCCACATCTCCTGAAGGATGGGGTCCGCGCTGGGAAAAGACGCCCCCCGAGGGGGTCAAAAAAGTCAAGATGGCGGCCGGGAGGAAAGGACAATGGTGGAAAAGGTTGGGGGGGTTATTTGCCACCGACGACCGCGGAGATTTTGAAGTCGCCTCTAAAGGGTGGTTGGGGGGCCTCTTCCCATCAGGGGTCCTAGGTGCTGGCTCAGCACGATGGGCGTTGTAGTCCGACGCCTTCGGAGGCCTGCAATTCCCTGAAACTGACTCGACGCCAAGATCAGGGAAGGCCATTAAAACAAAACAAAAAAAAAACAGACTAATGCTGGCACTCCTCAACGTGTCCAAGTTCATTTAGTGACCGTTCGAAGTTACGACGGCCCTGAAAAAAAAATGCCTTAGGACCGCTTTTCACAATGACAATCGCCGTTGCAAGAGGCCCGAACAGAATAACAAGAGCTGGACGGGACCTCGGAGGTAATCTAGTCCAACCCCCTGCTCAAGCAGGAGACCCTTACACAATCATAGAGTAACAGGGTTGGAAGGGACCTCGGGGGTCATCTAGTCCAACCCCCCGCTCAAGCAGGAGACCTTTACGCAATAATAGAATCTATTCTCTATTCCCCAACGGTCACGGGATCAAAATCCACCCGCTCGGCGACGGGCTCCCCTTTATGACGGTCGCAGTGTCCCCCGGGGGTCGCGCTATGTCCCCTTTTGCGACCTCCTGATGAGCCAAACCGACGGGGGAAGCCAAATTCACTTAACGACCACATGACTTCTTGAACCCTTTGGGGGACCTTCTGACAAACCAAGTTCGCGGGGGGAAGCCAGATTGACATAACCAACTTCTGGCTAACGGAAGAACTGCAAAGTGAGAGGGTGAGGAAGGTCATCGAACGGGGGCCAAAACTCACTCAACGGCTGTCTCGCTTAGCGACCGAAACGTTGGGGCTCTACCGCGGTCGTAAGTGGAGGATTCTCGGTCCCTTGAGGTCGGTGGTCAAATTGTCCACTTCAAATCAGTTTGGGGTTTTTTTTTTTGAAATCCAGAGCTTTCCCACATGGCCTCCGTCTGACATACCTGTTGAACAGCAGTCGCTTGAAATCCTGGAACAAGAAATCCTTGTTCTTGTCTAAGAATCCCTCCACGGAATACCTGAAACCCAGATTCAGACATGCAGTGAGCGGGGTCGATCCGAGGCGGAAAGTAACGGCCGTTTTGTGCAGCGTGATCCTCGGGCTCAACTCAATCAAAGGACATCTTTTTGCAAAATGGATCCCTTTAAAACGGGTGGACTTCGACTCCCAGAATTCCCCAACGCCCAGCATGGATGGATCGTTTCCCAGAATCCCCCAGCCACCGTGCTTTCAGAGGGGAGGACTTCAACTCCCAGAATTCCCCGGCCACCATGCTTTAAGAGGGGAAGAATTCAGCTCCCAGAATCCCTCAACCAGCATGCTTTAAGAGAGGTGGACTTCCACTCCCAGAATGCCCCAGCCAGCATGGATGGATGAAATCCCAGAATTCCCCAGCCACCGTGCTTTCAGAGAGGTGGACTTCAACTCTCAGAATCCACCAGCCAGCACGGATGGATGAAATCCCAGAATTCCCCAGCCACCGTGCTTTAAGAGAGGTGGACTTCAACTCCCAGAATCCACCAGCCAGCATGGATGGATGAAATCCCAGAATTCCCCAGCCACCGTGCTTTAAGAGAGGTGGACTTCAACTCTCAGAATCCACCAGCCAGCACGGATGGACGAAATCCCAGAATTCCCCAGCCACCGTGCTTTAAGAGAGGTGGACTTCAACTCTCAGAATCCACCAGCCAGCACGGATGGACGAAATCCCAGAATTCCCCAGCCACCGTGCTTTAAGAGAGGTGGACTTCAACTCCCAGAATGCCCCAGCCAGCATGGATGGATGAAATCCCAGAATTCCCCAGCCACCGTGCTTTAAGAGAGGTGGACTTCAACTCCCAGAATGCCCCAGCCAGGATGGATGGATGAAATCCCAGAATTCCCCAGCCACCGTGTTTTCAGAGAGGTGGACTTCAACTTCCAGAATTCTGCAGCCACCATGGTTTAAGAAGGGGTGGACTTCAACTCCCAGAATTCCCTAGCCAGCATGGATGGATCGGTTCCCAGAATTCCCCAGCCACCATGCTTTAAGAGGGGTGGGCTTCATTTCCCAGGATTCCCCAACACCCAGCATACCTTCTTCATCGAGAGGAAGTGGAAGTAAGGGGGGAACCATTCAGGAAAAACACTCACGTAACGTCTCCTGCGTAATGCTTGATCCGGAAATCCCGTCCGTACTCCATGGATTTGTCTGCGGAATTGAGCTGGGGGAACACACAAGCCGGAATCGTTCACGGTCGAGTTGTGTGGTGGATGTATCCTTTCCCTTGCCCCATTCGTTCTCAAGTGATGAAGCCGTAAACAGCAAAAAAAGGGGGGGGGATTGCGTACCCCGGATTCACCACGTGGTTTGCTTAGCTATTGCCGTGACTCACTTGATCGTACAATCGAGTCAGGTCACATGATCAGCCACTTAATGAACACCCCAAGGTATGACCAAAATTCCAAATCCAACTGTAGGCCTAAATCAAGGGTTACCTGCAGTGGTGGGATTCAAATATCTGAACAACCGGTTCTATTGTGTGATGCAGGCCTGGGCCTCGGATGCCCAGAAAGGACTTCCGGAAGTGGTATCCATGCACTTCCGGTGGGCCATTCTAGGCCTGGGAGGCCTCCTCCAAGCCTCTGGCGCCTAGAACAAACTTCCGGAAGTGGCATCCACACACTTCCTGTGGGCCGTTCTAGGCCTGGAGGCCTCCTCCTCCAGGCCTCTGATGCCTAGAACAGACTTCTGGAAGTGGCATCCACGCACTTCCTGTGGGCTGTTGTAGGCCTGGGAGGCCTCCTTCAGGCCTCCGATGCCAAGAATGGACTTCCGGAAGTGGTATCCATGCACTTCTAGTGGGCCGTTCTAGGCCTGGGAGGCCTCCTCCAAGCCTCTGGCGCCTAGAACAAACTTCCGGAAGTGGCATCCACACACTTCCTGTGGGCCGTTCTAGGCCTGGAGGCCTCCTCCTCCAGGCCTCTGATGCCTAGAACAGACTTCTGGAAGTGGCATCCACGCACTTCCTGTGGGCTGTTGTAGGCCTGGGAGGCCTCCTTCAGGCCTCCGATGCCAAGAATGGACTTCCGGAAGTGGTATCCATGCACTTCTAGTGGGCCGTTCTAGGCCTGGGAGGCCTCCTCCAAGCCTCTGGCGCCTAGAACAAACTTCCGGAAGTGGCATCCACACACTTCCTGTGGGCTGTTCTAGGCCTGGAGGCCTCCAGGCCTCTGATGCCTAGAACAGACTTCTGGAAGTGGCATCCACGCACTTCCTGTGGGCTGTTGTAGGCCTGGGAGGCCTCCTTCAGGCCTCCGATGCCAAGAATGGACTTCCGGAAGTGGTATCCATGCACTTCCAGTGGGCCGTTCTAGGCCTGGGAGGCCTCCTCCAGGCCTCTGAGGCCTAGAACAAACTTCCGGAAGTGGCATCCACGCACTTCCTGTGGGCCGTGCTAGGCCTGGGAGGCCTCCTTCAGGCCTCCGATGCCTAGAATGGACTTCCAGAAGTGGTATCCATGCACTTCCGGTGGCTCATTCTAAGGTCTGGGAGGCCTCCGAGGCCTAGACTGGACTTCCAGTAGCCAGCCGGTTCTCCGAATTCAGGTAAATTTAGCTACCGGTTCTCATGAACTGGTGCGAACCAGCTGAATCCCACCACTGGTTACCTGTAATTGTTTATGTTCATCACTTTGCTTTTTTAAAGGAAAATTCAAGAGCAAAACCATGAAGAACTTTATACATCCACGTATACTAATAAAAATATCAAGAAATCGAAAGGTATATATTGTTTATTTTTAAAACGCAATCTTAATTTCTATATTTTTCCCATGGATGTGAAAAACTGCATTCGGCAACATCATTTGTACGGTAAAAAAAAGGACAACAGTGAATTTTTGTCTAAAGCTAAAGCTAAATAAATCTAAAGGACAGCTTTCTGAAAGCCTTATGATAACGTGTGGTCAATTTACGACCATATGTTTAGTGACTGTTCAAAGTTAAAATGGCACTGAAAAAAACATGACTTATGACTAGTCCTCGCACTTATGACCATTGCAGCATTCCCCGCAAACATGTGATCAAATTTGGGCACTTAGTTACCGGCATGTATTTACGATGGTTGCAACATCTCGAGGTCACATGATCGCCATTTGCAACCTTCCCAGCCGGCTTCCGACAAGCAATCAATTGAGGAAGCTGGTTTCACTTAACGATGGTGTGACTCACTTAACAACAGCAGCAATTCACTGAATTGAAATGTGAGTCGGGCAACTCACTTAAAAACCGCCTTGCTTAGTAAGAGAGATTCTGGCCCACGTTGTCGTCATAACTCGAGGACTGTCTGTCGTCAATAGCCCACTCCCTTCTCTCCCTATGTATGCCCTGGGTTTGAACCACATTGTTGCTTTCTTTAAATTTTAGAATTTCCCACCCTGCTACCGTGTCACCCAGGTTATTCAGGAAAAACGAAAAAGAAAAACATCCCCCCGTGATCGCCAAATTTTGTTCCTCATATCTGGCGCCAGCGGAAAAGGATTCTCGGATTATCTTTGTTACGGGATATTACTCCTACAATCCTCTTACCTTCCTGCTGGTATAATGGGGGTGTTTGCCAAGCCTGGCATCCATGCTCTCCAAGAAAAGGGCATCGGTGACTTTCCCCACGGTCAAGCAAGCTTCTTCCAATATCGCAATAATACCCTTGTGCGATTCTTCTACCAGATCGACGATGATTTGATTGTCGAAATATTCAATCTGTCAAAAGAAGGCAGAGGTGCTGCTTGGCAAGAGAAGGTAAAGCAGATTTTTTTTTCAAACTTGGCTGCTTTAAAGTGTGTGGACTACAACTCCCAGAATTCCCCCAGCCAACCATGCTGGCTGGGGAATTCTGGAGCTGAGGTCCACACTTCTGAAAAGTTGTACAGGTTGAGAAAGACCACTCTAGAAAGTGTGAGATTTGAAAACCCAGGTACAGGTAGTCCTTGATTTACAACCTTTCATTTAATCCAGTGGTTATCAACCTTTTTAATGCCGTGACCCCCAACTGGTCGTAAGTCGAGGACTACTCAACTGGTGCAGCACCGTTTGCAGAATGGGACTTTTGGCGGGCTCAGAGTCTAATTCTATTGGCTTTCAAAAGCCAATAGAATAAAAGGGAGTAGCACAGCTAAGGAAAAGGGCGAAAAAATGGCGGACTGCATTGTTTGGCGACCCCCGTGAAATGGTCGTTCGACCCCAAATGGGGTCCCGACCCACAGGTTGAGAACCACTGATTTAATTACCATTCCAAGTTACGACAGTGGTGAAAAAAAGGACTGCTGGCCAGTCCTTGACTTACAACCATTCGTTTAATGATGGCTCAAAGTTGTAACAATGCTGATCAAAAGGGACTTAGGATCATTCCTCGCACTCAGAACTGTTGCTGCGCTCACATTTGCGCATGTGCACATACGACGCCTGCCCCTTTCTTTCCCACCGGGACGCTAACTGAGGAAGATTTTAAGGTACTCACGTGCTGCCATTCAATCCCCTCGCGCTGGTATTCCTGCTGTTCCTGTTGGAGGATCAGCTCGATGAACAGCTGCTGCAGCTTCTCGTTGCAGTAGTTGATGCAGAACTGCTCGAAGCTGGAAGAAGAGGCTGAGAAGATCAGGATCGCTCTCCAACAAAAAACACCCAAGTACCCATCCATCCTTGTTTCATGACCGTTCGCTGAACCCCCGTTCCAAATTACGACATCCTCAAAGAAAGTTAAGATAAGACATACTCTCGTTACGATGCTCTTCCTATAGGTACTCAACTTACAACTCCGATTTCTGTTGCTAAGCAAGATAGTTATTGAGTTTTGCCCCCTTTCACAATCTTTTCTTGCCACAGTTGTTAAGTGAATCGCTGCAATTGTTAACCTAGTAAGACGACTGTTAAACGATATGGTATAATGGGGGTGTTTGCCTGGCATCCCCATTGACTTAGTTTGTCAGTGCTGTGATTCCTCGCCAGCCAGTGGACCCGGCAGCTGAGTCTGAGGAATCAGAGGAGGAGGAAGAGGGGCCTGGAGTGACATCAGAGGAGGAGGAAGGCTCTGAGGAGCTCCAAGACTTACAGTCGGACGAGGAGCCCGGCCCCTCTACTCGCGCTCAGGCTGAGACACAGCTGTGCTGGGAGCCTGATTTGGACAGTGATGAGGAACAGCTGGGACAAATCCAGGATGCACGAAAGCGCCGGCAAGAGAAGCGAGTAGGATAGAGGAATGCAATGGGGCGGCTCCAAAGGCAAAGGAGAAAGCATTAGCAAGCCACGCCTTGGCTGAATTATAAAAGGGAAGGTGTGGGAGGTGCTGGAAGAGGAGTTTCTCCTTGTGAGCTTAATAAGGATTCACTTAACAACCAAGTGGTTTGCTTAACCACTACGTAATTCACTTAACGACCGTGGTGACTCGTTATAGGATCACAACACAGTCATAAAATTGGTCAGTCGGCCAGTGACAGCCCATTTAACAACAACTGACGGCCAAATCCCAAGCCCAATGGTGGTCGTTAAGCGAGGACTCCTGATCCAGAGAATTCTCCTGGGGTCTTCTACCTGTTGCTGCCGAAAATCTCAAAGCCGTAAATGTCCAAGACACCGATGACCGTATTTTTGCCGTGGATTCGCGGGTCGTAGTTCTTGACCTCGATGGTGGCGTTGATGCGGTTCACGATCCAACAAAACAGCCGCTCGTAAATAGCCTGTGTGCACAAACATGGGGACAAGACCGCGCAGTCGTCGTGTTGGGGACGAATCGGGTTGAAGGACGCGAAACGTGTCCTCTTTAAGATGCGGTGAAGTCAGACACGGAAATTGGGGAAGATCGAGGAAGCACAAGAGTTTGGATTTCAGAGCTAGTTTGGTGCCGTGGCGAAGGAACCAAGCTAGAAAGAGGGAGACGGTGAGTTCTAGTCCTTCCTTGAGCCTGAAATCCAGCTGGATGATTTTGACCCAATCACCGGGATGTTGTGAGTTCTAGTCCCGCTTTAGGCATGAAAGCCAGCTAGGTCACTTTGGGCCAGTTACCAGGTGATGGTGAGTTCTAGTCCCGCCTTAGACACGAAAGCGAATCAGATGACTTTGGGCCAGTCCATATCTCTCAGCCCAACCCACCTCACAGGGTATGTTGTGGGGAAAATAAGAGGCAGAAGGAACATTAGATACCTTCGCCATTTGACCCATTTTATAAAAACGATGAAAGGAGGGGTATAGAAAAATAATAAAAATACAATAAAATAAAGGATAAAAATCAAATAAAGTAACAAAATAAAAGTGAGATCAAATTAAAAAGAAGAGGAGTAAACAAATAAAGAAAACCATAAAGTAAAATAAAGGAAAATTTAAAAAAAGACCCAGATAAAAATAAATAAATTAACAAAGCAAAATAAAGTCAAATGAAATGAAGATACATAAATAAATTAAATAACAGGGAAAGGAAAATGAAATAAATTGAAATTACGATGAATAAATAAGTAAGTAAAATGAAAAGGAAATAAAATAAAATGAAGGTCAATGCAATAAGTGAAGTAAAATAAAACAAAACAAAATAAAATTTAAATAAATCAACGAATAAAATAATAAGTCAAGTCAACTGAAAATGAAATAAAATAAAATTAAGAGAAATAAATAAAACAACAAAGTAAAATGAAAATAAAAAAATGAAATTAAATTTAAATCAAGAAACAAAATAAGTCAAGTGAAAGTCAAATGAAACCAAATAAAATTAAAATAAACACATAAAATAATAAGTCAAGTAAAAGTAAAATGAAATGAAAACAATACAATAAAAATGAAATAAATAACTAAAATAATTCCAGTAAAATGAAGAGGAAATGACATATTTATTTTAAATAAATAAAATAAGTACAACAAAAATGAAATGAAATGAAATAAAATACAATAAAATAATAATAATAAATAAAATAAAATAAATAAAATAATAAGTAAAGTCAAATGAAAAGGAAATGAAATTTAAATAAATAAATAAAATAAATAAAACAAAAATAAAATAAAATAATAAAACAAAATACAATACAATACAATAACAAAACAAAATAAAATAAATAATAAAATAAAATAAAATAAAAAATAAATAAAATAATAAAATAAAAAATAAATAAAATAATAAAATAAATAAAATAAAATAAAGATAGATAGATAGATAGATAGATAGATAGATAGATAGATAGATAGATAGATAATGTAAAGTGAAATAAAATGAAAATGAAGTAAAAAATCAAACCAAATATCTGTTTATTCCTGAGACCTCTATACAAGTCTGCTCTCTTACATCCTGAGGGAAAAAAAACATTTCTGCCTAACATGAAGCAGGCAGTTGCGCAACCAGGTCAACATCCACCCGAAACCCCATCAGACCAAGGATGGTCTTGTATCCAGCCGAATCTCGGCGTTACCTTGGCGCAGGCATCCCGTACGTAGTTGGCCTCATCATGACTGTGGCCTTTTTGGATCACCTCGCCACTGCCCGTAGCCACCATCCGGTATAGGAGCGTGTTGAGGAGACTCTCCCTCTCGGTGGAAGTCAACTCCGCAAGGTAAGAGACCATTTGTGGGTCCTCGACGGCCACCTCGTCGCCGGAGCAGGTGAAATTCACGTTGCCCTGGAAAGTCAGTGGACAAAAGGATCCATCAGACCTCAAATACGGGTCATCCTTGATCAAAAACATCCCAACGGAGGCGGCTTCAAAAGTTCTCGGGTGCGTCTAGCGTTGTGTGGGCGAGCATTGTCACGAACCGACACCACACCGGAAGTCGGCATGCCCCGACACTTGTTATGGAGGGCTCGTTTGAGTTTTTGTAACTTTTCACAGTAGGTGTCTGAATTGATGGTCGAATCAGACTCCATAAACTTTGCTAGCTGTACTCCGTTGGCATCTTCACATTTGGCGGGATTTTCTATGGCACCCCTTCCCGCCAAATGTGACGATGGCAAAGGAGTACGGCTAGCGACGTTTATGGACCATCAATTCGGAAGTCTACTATGAAACGTTACAAAAACTCAGACGAGCCATTGAAAGGTGGGCCAGTAAAATATCAAATCAATGTCATTTACCAAGTGTAAAATGGCTGCCAGGATCTTCTGCACGGAATCGATCTCTTCAGAAATAAAACCGATCACTTTCATGGCATCCAGGACGGATTGATAGGTGGTTTTCTCACTGTCCAAAGACTTGGGAGGGCAGAAGGTGCAAGGCCAGACAATGGAGAACAACCAAAGGGGTAAAATAAAAGCAAGAATTAATCGGGGTGGGGGTGGGGACTTGGATATTCACCCTACTTATGAACCACTTTACACTCAGGGCTCAATCGTGGAATAACTGTACATAATCTGCCTCTTCATAACATCTTCCAATAAACTTAATTTTCTTTGTTTTTTCCCCACTTCCTTTGTGACAATCCATGCTTCTCTGCTTCTTCTTATGACTAGAAGGACAAGTTGCCACGGATTAAACTGTGTTTTACTTACCCTGTTATTACTACCACCCTCCTTGGTAAACCTGTAGGCCGTTGGGTCTCCAACCAGGTGGAGAGATTTCAGCTTAGTGTCCGAGGCACCAAGAAGCAACTGGAAAAAAAATAAAATAATAATTTGATAGCCCTCGACGTATGACGATTTGTTTAGGGACAACAACACCGAAAAAAGTGACTTAGGACCGTTTTTCGCACTTACAACCGTTACCGTATCCCCGTGGTCATGTGATCAAAATTCAGACATTTGGTATCGACTCCTATTTACGACGAGTGTGTAGTGCCGCGTGATCCCCTTTTAGTGACATTCTGACAAGCAATAAGGGGGCTGGACTCACTTAACAACAAGGTCACTAAGTTAACAACGACAGGGATATGCTTCACAGATGCGGCAAGAAAGGTCGTAAAAAGGGCTCAAAGCTTACTTAACAAAATGTCTCCCTTAGCAACAGAAAGGTTGGGCTCCCTGCAGTTGTTCAAGGAATCCCATGGCTGTTAAGTGAATCGGAAGCTAAAATATAAAGAGAATTTTTCCAGGGGCAGATCAAACCATTAGGTAAAGTTCAGGATGATGGGAAAGGTGGTCCTTTGATCCCATGAGGGAACACAGTCCAGGTTTCCAGGTAGGAGGGAGGGGCTGCAGATCAGAGGAGCAAGAAACAGCCATTTTAGAGACTTTGTGTGTGAGAATGAGGGTGAAGATAGCACCTCCTCAACGGTTCCCAATGTGAATATTTTATACGGCAAGTTCGTCTGCTTTCGTTCGGCAAGATTCTCCCTATAGGTGAGGCACAATACAGGGAGTCCCAACTTACAACCTTCCTTTAGTGACCTTTCAAAGTTTCGACGGTGACTTTTGACCGTTTTTCACACTTTACGACAATTGTGGCATCCCCGTGGTCGCGGGATCAAATTCAGACGCTTGGAAACTGATTCACATCGATGACGGTTGCCGTGTCCCGGGGATGACGTGATCCCCTTTTACGACCTCCAAGGGGAAAGCTAGATTCACTTCACGACTGTGTGACTAGCTCAACAACTGCAGCGATTCACTTAACAACCGGGCCAAGAAAGGTTGTAAAATGGAACAAAACTCATAAAACAACTGTCTGCACATGAACACCTGTTGCTTGCATGAGTGGGACCGCGAGTGTCCACAACACTTCTGCGAGTGGGACCATGAACGCCCATGATGCTTGGACGAGTGGGACTGCGGACACCCACAACGCTCGCACAAGGGGGGCCATGAACCCCTGTGACGCTTGCACAAGTGGGGCCGCGAAAACCTCTGATGCTCGCCCTGAGTGGAAAGGTGAACGCTCGTGAGACTCGCACGAATGGGGTCTGGAACGCCTGTGACGCTCATGGCAATGTTCGTACGAGTGGGACCGTGAGCATCCGCGATACTCACGCAAGCGGGGGGCAGGATAGCACACGACACTGAAACGAATGGCGCTACGAACGCCTGCAACGCTTGTACGAGCGGGGCTGTGAATGCCCGCAATGTGCACACGAGTGGGGCCGTAATACCGGTGACGCTTGCACGAGTGGGACTGCAAACATCAGTGACACTCACAGCGACGCTCGCATGAGTGGGGCTGCAAACATCAGTGACACTCGCAGCGACACTCGTACGAGTGGTGCAGTCCGCATGCGTGCGCACCTGGCAACAGCCGGCCGCTCACGCGGCCTGGTGGCCAACAGACCGTGACGCAGAAGTGAGCCGCAGCCCACAGGTTGGGGCCACCTGATCTAGCGGACACGCGACGAGATCTTTCCCGGGCACGACAATGTTCCCTAGCCTTGAGTGTCCTCAAAGGACCGCTCCGTCGAAGAGGCAAGTCCATGCTCCAATTGAGGAAGACCTCAGACCATCTCAACGTAGATCGTGGTGGTCATCCAGCTAGGATCTGGTGCTTCACCGTGACCCGTCTCGCTCAACGGCTGCCCAGATGACCTCCGAGAAACAAAACGAGAAGAAAGAAGGACATTGGCGGGTCCTCCAGCAGGAGAAGTCAACCCACCTGATAGAAGACGTGGAAGTTTCTCTCCCCAGGTTGCTGTTTGAGGACCCGCGACTGCAAGAGAAGGAGAACGTGAGGTCATTTGGAGGACCCGGGTGGACAGATGCCTTGGTACACAAAACCTTCCTACAAGACGGAGCAGCTATCGGAACCCATGTAGGAGAACCACCTTCTGAGGGTCTAATCTGGGAGTTGGAGTCCATCCCTTGTAAAGCATGCCTGCTAGAGGATTCTGGGAGTTGAAATTCATCCCTCTTAAAGCATGCCTGCTGGAGGATTCTGGGAGTTGAAATTCATCCCTCTTAAAGCATGCTCGCTGGGGGATTCTGGGAGTTGAAGTCCATCCCCTTAAAGCATGCCTGCTGGGGCATTCTGGGAGTTGAAGTCCATCCCTCTTAAAGCATGCTCACTGGGGGATTCTGGGAGTTGCAGTCCATCCCTCTTAAAGCATGCTCGCTGGGGGATTCTGGGAGTTGAAGTCCACCTCTCTTAAAGCATGGTCACTGGGGGATTCTGGGAGTTGAAGTCCACCTCTCTTTAAACATGGTCACTGGGGGATTCTGGGAGTTGAAGTCCACCTCTCTTTAAACATGGTCACTGGGGGATTCTGGGAGTTGAAGTCCACCTCTTTTAAAACATGGTCACTGGGGGATTCTGGGAAATGAAGTCCACCCCACTTTAAGCCTTCCATCTGGGGAATTCTGGGAATTGAAGTCCACCCCTCTTATAGCATGTTCACTGGGGGATTCTGGGAGTTGAAATCCATCCCCCTTAAAGCACGCTCACTAGAGGATTCTGGGAGTTGAAGTCCACCTCTCTTAAAGCATGCTCACTGGGGGATTCTGGGAGTTGAAGTCCACCTCTCTTAAAGCATGCTCACTGGGGGATTCTGGGAGTTGAAGTGCACCCCTCTTAAAGCATGCTCACTGGGGGATTCTGGGAGTTGAAGTCCACTCCTCATAAGGCATACTGTCTGGGGTATTCTGGGAGTTGAAGTCTACCTCTCTTAAAGCATGCTCACTGGGGGATTCTGGGAGTTGAAGTCCACCCCTCTTAAAGCATGCTCACTGGGCTATTCTGGGGGTTGAAGTCCACTCCTCATAAGGCATACTGTCTGGGGGATTCTGGGAGCTGAAGTCCATCTCTCTAAAAGGACACTGACTGGGGGATTCTGGCAGTTGAAGTCCACCCATCTTTAAGCATGCCGGCTGAGGGATTCTGGGAGTCGAAGTCCACTCCTCTGAAAGCTTTCTGGCTGGGGGATTCTGGGAGCTGAAGTCCCTCCCTCTTTCAGTTGTCCAGTTTGAAACCCTAACCCCCCCCAGGCTCCATTTGTACGTTTCTCGACAAACTGGGCCGTGGCAAGTCCCTCACCGCCATAAAGGTGGATACTTAGATGACCCCGTGAGCGGAACGTGACCCCCCCAAAAAAACTCCTGCTTTGAGACACCCCCCCCTACCTTTTCCAACAAGTAGTTGCTGATGTGTCCTCCGGTGGGATCCCCCTTGAAGTCAAAATTGATGTCCATGTATTTGCCGAAGCGGCTGGAGTTGTCGTTGCGGTTCGTCTTTGCGTTGCCGAAGGCCTCCAGCACGCCGTTGGACTTGAGCAGGACGTTTTTGACCCTGGAGAAGGTGGAAGAAACGCAAAAGAATTACTTGGAGGGGGGAGTTAGGGGGTCTTCCTGCCCCCCCCCTCCCCAATGAAGCCCTCCGCTGGCTTTTTCTTCTCCTTTCTCTTTGACGATCCTACCTCGCAGGCTCGTTAGGAAGACGATGTAAAGGGGTGTGTGTGTGTGTGTGTGTGTGTGTGTGTGTGTATCAGATAGCTCATTTATTTCCTGGATTCCCAGGCCTTGTGTGGTGGTTTGTGACCTGAGCAATTTTGAGACTGGCTGGGGGATTCTGGGAGCGGAAGTCCACCCCTCTTAAAGCATGCTGGATGGGGGATTCTGGGAGTTGAAGTTCATCCCTCTTAAACAATGCCGGCTGGGGGATTCTGGGAGTGGAAGTACACCCCTCTTAAAGCATGCTGGCTGGAGGATTCTGGGAGCTGAAGTCCTCCCATTTTAAAGCATACAGTCTGGAGGATTCTGGGAGTTGAAGTCCTTCCCTCTTAAAGCATGCCGGCTGGGGGATTCTGGGAGTGGAAGTACACCCCTCTTAAAGCATGCTGGCTGGAGGATTCTGGGAGCTGAAGTCCTCCCATTTTAAAGCATACAGTCTGGAGGATTCTGGGAGTTGAAGTCCTTCCCTCTTAAAGCATTCTGGCTGGGGGATTCTGGGAGTGGAAGTCCTCCCCTCTTAAAGCATGCTGGCTGGGGGATTCTGGGAGTTGAAGTCCTCCCATTTTAAAGCATACAGTCTGGAGGATTCTGGTAGTGGAAGTCCTCCCCTCTTAAAGCATGCCGGCTGGGGGATTCTGGGAGTGGAAGTCCTCCCCTCTTAAAGCATGCTGGCTCGGGGATTCTGGGAGTGGAAGTCCTCCCCTTTGAAAGCATATAATTTGGGGGATTCTGGGAGTTGGAATCCACACATCTTAAAGCATGCAGGCTGGGGGATTCTGGGAGTGGAAGTCCATCCCTCTTAAAGCATGCCGGCTGGGGGATTCTGGGAGTGGAAGTCCACAGTTTTAAAATTGCCAAAGTTGAGACACAGATGGATGGATGGCTTTGCCTTACGACCCCAATGGAGTCCAACATTTCCTTGCAAAGTGAGACGTGTGTTAAGTGAGTTTCGCCCCGTTTTACAACCTCTCTTCCCACCGTTGTTGAGTGAATCCCTGCAGCTATTAAGAGACTCACAATCCACCTGTCTTGTCAGAAGGTCGCAAACGGGGATCACGTGACCCGCGGATGCTGCGACCCGTCGTAAATACGAGTCGGTTGCCCAGCGTCTGAATTTTGATCACGTGACCCCGGGACGCTACAACCGTCGTAAATATGAATCGGTTGCCTAGCGTCTGAGTTTTGCTCATGTGACCCCGGGACGCTACGACCGTCGTAAACACGAGTCGGTTGCCCAGGGTCTGCATTGTGATCACGTGACCTTGAAATTTTGATCACGGCCTAACTTCCTTTGCTCGCCGCCACTGTTACTTCGGAGGGTGGCTAAACGAAACGGTCGTAAGCCGAGGACTCTCGGGACTGGCTTACCTTTCCACTTCGGCCCGCTGGCTCGGGTTGGTGATGGCGGCGATGTACTGCATGATATACTTGCTGGCTTCCGTTTTCCCGGCCCCGCTTTCTCCTAAAAGAGACCGAGATGAGAAGGAAGGGACCGATTTTTCGATCGGCGAAGTCGATCGTCGGTCAGCCGGGACGACTGATGCTCGGCGAGAAGGGGCGGCGGGGTGCGCTTGTGGGTTTGTGTGTCTGTGCCTTGGCGTGTTTCTGCTTCGGCTCCCGCTCGGCGGCCTGGATCGATCCCGCGACGTCCGGGGGATGCAAGTTCTCCTCCACCGCACGGGCAGATCTTTCTTCAGAGGACGATCCGATCTCTCGCGTCGCCACGTCTTCTCACCGGGAGTCCCCATCACCACTCGGTGTCCACCCACCTTCCGGCACAGTTATCCTCTCGTACTCTTTCCTCCCCCCCCCCCTTCCCAGCGTTGCGGAGTGTCCGTAAGGGAGCTGGGTTTTGGGATTGATGGGTGGATTATGGGGTCCTGGGTGGCCACTGAGCTGGGGGGTTTTCTTGCAGACGTTTCATGACCCAACTAGGGAACCTTATCAGTGCTGGAAGGGACAGGGTGGTTTGAAGGAGGAGGAGGGGGGAGGAGGAGGAGGAGGAGGGGGGGGAGGAGGAGGAGGAGGAAGAGGAGGAGGAGGAGGAGGAGGAGGAAGAGGAAGAGGAGGAGGAGAACAGTGGGGTCCTTTATGCTCTCTCTCAGCTTGGTGGCTTTCTTGCAGACGTTTCATGACCCAACTAAGGAATATCACCAGTGCTGGAAGGGAGGGGGATTTGAAGGAGGAGGAGGAGGAGAAGGAGGAAGAGGAGGAGGAAGAGGAGGAGGAAGAGGAGGAGGAGGAGGAGGAGGAGGCAGGAGACTGAGAAGAGGAAAAGGACCGTGGGGTCCTTTGTGCTCTCTCAGCTTGGTGGTTTTTCGCCAGACGTTTCATGACCCAACTAGGTAACATCATCAGTGCTGGAAGGGAGAGGAGGAGGAGGAGGAGGAGGAGGAGGAGGAGGAGGAGGAGGAGGGGTGGGATTCTTGGTGCTTTCTGAGCTTGTTGCTTCCCTGTAAACTTTTCTTTACCCAATTATGAAACATCCTCAGCGATTGGGATTGATGACGTTCCCTAGTTGGGTCGTGAAACGTCTGCAAGAAAACCGCCCAGCTCCGAGAGCACCAAGGACCCCATAGTCATTCTCCTCCTCCTTCCCTCCCCCTCCTCTTCCTCTTCCTCTTCCTCCTCCTCCTCCTCCTCCTCCTCCTCCTCCCTTTCAAACCCCCCTCCCTCCTATCACTGATGAGATTCCCTAGTTCGGTCATGAGACGTCTGCAAGAAAACTGCCAACCTCAGAGAGCACCAAGGACCCCACAGTCCCTTCCTTCCTTCTCTTTCCTTCCTTCCTTCCTTCCTTCCTTCCTTCCTTCCTTCCTTTCTTCCTTCCATCCTCCTACCTTCCTTCCTTCCTTCCTTCCTTCCATCCTCCTACCTTCCTTCCTTCCTTCCTTCCTCCTACCTTCCAGCACTGATGACGTTCCCTAGTTGGGTCATGAAATATCCGCAAGGAAACCACCCAGCTCAGAGAGCACCAAGGATCCCACAGTCCTTCCTCCTCCTCCTCCTCCTCCTCCTCCTCCTCCTCCTCCTCCTCCTCCTCCTCCTCCTCCTCCTCCTCCTCCTCCTCCTCCTTTCTAGCACTGATGATGTTCCCTAGTTTGGTCATGAGACGTCTGCTAGAAAACCACCCAGCTCAGAGAGCGCCATGGAATCTACAGTCCTTCCTTCCTTCCTTCCTTCCTTCCTTCCTTCCTTCCTTCCTTCCTTCCTTCCTTCCTTCCTTCCTTCCTTCCTTCTCCTCCTCCTCCCTTCCAGCACTGATGACGTTCCCTAGTTGGGTCGTGAAACGTCTGCAAGGAAACCACCCAGCTCAGAGAGCACCAAGGATCCCACAGTCCTTCTTCCTCCTCCTCCTCCTCCTCCTCCTCCTCCTCATCATCATCATCATCATCATCATCATCATCATTATCAAGGTCAGCAAAATAACGGCCTGCAACTTATAAAAGAACCACGCCGTAAGGGCGAATCAACTGGACAAACGTCCCGAAGTTGACCCCACAGATAGAATTGGTCCATCTCCTTCTGTAGAGGTGGAGAAGCTCCTCGGATGAGGAGCGAAACCTCTTCCGAGGAAAAACCAGAAAGTCCCGTTGCCGCGTGGGGGGAAAAAAACAGCACTTTGGGGACCACCAGGTCTCTTTCGATGCCCTGTCTAGATGGGCCCCATCGTGTCCCACGTGGGTCTTAAGCAGTGGCGGGATTCAGCCAGTTCGCACCGGTTCGGGAGAACCGGTAGCTAAATTTTGCTGAGTTCAGAGAACCGGCTGAATTGACACTGCTTCCGGAAGTCCAGTCTAGGCTTCGGAGGCCTGGAGGAGGCCTCCCAGGCCTAGAACGGCCCACCGGAAGTGCGTGGATGCCACTTCCAGGAGTCTGTTGTAGGCCTCGGAGGCCTAGAGGAGGCCTTCTAGGCTTATAACGGCCTGCCGGAAGTACATGGATACCACTTTCAGAAGTCTGTTCTAGGCCTTGGAGGTCTGGGGAAGGCCTCCCAGGCCTAGAACAGTCTGCTGGAAGTGCGTGGATGCCACTTTCAGAAGTCTGTTCTAGGCCTCGGAGGTCTGGAGAAGGCCTCCCAGGCCTAAAACAGTCTGCCGGAAGTGCGTGGATGCCACTTTCGAAAGTCCGTTCTAGGCCTTGGAGGCCTGGAGGTGGCCTCCCTGGCCTAGAACAGCCCATCGGAAGTGCGTGGATGCCACTTCCAGAAATCTGTTCTAGGCCTGGGAGGCCTGGAGGAGGCCTTCTAGGCTTAGAACGGCCTGCTGGAAGTACATGGATGCCACTTCCAGAAGTCTGTTCTAGGCCTCGGAGGCCTGGAGGAGGCCTCGGCTTAGAATGGCCTGCCGGAAGTACATGGATACCACTTCCAGAAGTCTGTTCTAGGCCTCGGAGGTCTGGAGGAGGCCTCGGCTTAGAATGGCCTGCTGGAAGTACATGGATGCCACTTCCAGAAGTCTGTTCTAGGCCTCGGAGGCCTGGAGGAGGCCTCGGCTTAGAATGGCCTGCCGGAAGTGCGTGGATGCCACTTCCGAAAGTCCGTTCTAGGCCTCGGAGGCCAACTGCAAGTCTCCCAGGCCTAGAATGCTCCGCCGGAAGTGCATGGATGCCACTTCCGGAAGTCCATTCTAGGCCTCAAAGGCCGAGGCCTGCATCCAATAAGAGAACCAGTTGTTCAGGTATTTGAATCCCACTCCTGGTCTTAACTTATGGGGCTTGTAATCCCACCCACGGAGAGGACAGGTGGCGGGAATGAGTCCGTGCGATGAATTTTGGAAAGAGAAGAAGGTAAGGAGCAACTTCAACACTTCGGTTGACTTGAAGCCACCTCCAGTGCTGGGATTGAAATACCTGAACAACCGGTTCTCTTATTGGATGTATAGGCCTGGGCCTCCGAGGCCTAGAACAGACTTCCGGAAGTGGCATCCACGCCCATCCGGCAGGCTGTTCTAGGCCTGGGAGGAATCCTCCAGGCCTCCGAGACCTAGAACAGACTTCCAGAAGTGGCATCCCCGCCCATCCGGCAGGCTGTTCTAGGCCTGGGAGGAATCCTCCAGGCCTCCGAGATCTAGCACAAACTTCCGGAAGTGGCATCCACGCACTTCCGGCAGGCCATTCTAAGCCTGGAAGGCCTCCTCCAGGCCTCCAAGGTCTAGAACGGACTTCCGGAAGTGGCATCCACGCACTTCCGGCAGGCTGTTCTAAGCCTGGAAGTCCTCCTCCAGGCCTCCGAGGTCTAGAACAGACTTCCGGAAGTGGCATCCATGCACTTCCGGCAGGCTGTTCTAAGCCTGGAAGGCCTCCTCCAGACCTCCAAGGCCTAGAACGGACTTCCGGAAGTGGCATCCACACACTTCCGGCGGGCCGTTCTAGGCCTGGGAGGCCTTCTCCAGGCTGGGCTTCCGGAAGCACTGTGCATTAAGCCGGTTCCCCGAACTCAGCCAAAATTTAGCTCCCAGTTGTGCCGAACTGGTGAGAACCGGCTATATCCCACCACTGGCCTTTTTTGGGGGGGAATGGAGCGATGGGAGACCCTACCGGAGATGACAATGCAGGTGTCCATGGCCCGCCTCTTCATGGCTTTGTAGGCTGCGTCGGCCACCGCGTAAAGATGAGGCGGCCTCTCGTAGAGTTCCCGGCCCCGGTAATGTTCGATCATCTCCTTCCCGTAGAGCGAGAGGGGTTTGTACGGATTCACGGAGACCACCACTTCGCCGATGTAGGTGTAGATACGTCCTTTCTCGAACCTGGCATGGCGAGGAGGAGACCGGGGTTCAGAAGACATAACATGGGGAGCGTCGGAGTTGAAGGATCATGGATGGGGTGGGGTGGGGAGAGAACTCAGAACGCCTGGCCCTTGGGGACAACGTTTTTAATTGGCGGATGAGTTCAGGCGGGACAATCTTTTCTTGAAGGCCTCCAGGGATGGAGCACCTATTGCACATCTGGTGGCAAGGAGTTCCACTGGTGAATTGTCTTCACCGTTAGGAAGTTCCTCCTTAATTCCAGGTTGCTTCTCTCCTGGATGAGTTTCCATCCGTTGTTTCGTGGCTTGTCTTCGGGCCATTTGGAGGGTAGGTGGATCCCCTTCCTTCCTTCCTTCCTTCCTTCCTTTCTTCCTTCCTTCCTTCCTTCCTTCCTTCCTTCCTCCTTTCTTTCCTTCCTTCCTTCCTTCCTTCCTCCTTTCTTTCCTTCCTTCCTTTCTCCCTTTACATTGTTTCCTTCCTTCCCTTCCCTCCCTCCTTCTTTCTTGCCTTTCTCCCTCCCTCCCACCTCTTCATACTGTTTCCTTCCTTCCTTCCTTTCTTCATTCCTTCCCTCCCTTTCTTTCTTGCCTTTCTCCTTCCTTCTTTCTTTCTTTTCTTCCTCCCTTCCTCCTTTTTTGACTTTCTCCTTCTTTCCTTCCTTCCTCCTTCCCACCCCATCTCACTGTTTCCTTCCTCTCTCCCTCCTTCCCTTCCTCCTCCTTCCCTCCCTCTCACCTTCTTTCTTGCCTTTCTCCTTCCTTCTTTCCTTCCCCCCCTCCCATACCTTCTCACCTTCCTTCCTTCCTCCCTCCCTCCCTCCCACCTCTTCATACTGTTTCTTTCTTTCCTTCCCTCCCTCCTCTTCATACTGTTTCCTTCCTTCCTTTCTTCATTCCTTCCCTCCCTTTCTTTCGCCTTTCTCCTTCCTTCTTTCCTCCCTCTCTCCTACCTCTTCTCACTCCTTCCTTCCTCCCTCCCTCCTTCTTTCCTTCCTTCCTCCCTCCTTCTTTCCTTCCTTTCTTTCTTCCTCCCTCCCTTTCTTTCCTTCCTCCCTCCCTCCCAGCTCTTCATACTGTTTCTTTCTTTCCTTCCTTCCCTCCTTCTTTCTTGCCTTTCTCCATCCTTCTTTCTTTCTTTCTTTCTTTCTTTCTTTCTTTCTTCCTTCCTTCCTTCCTTCCTTCCTCCCTCCTTTTCTTCACTTTCTCCTTCTTTCCTTCCTTCTTCCCACCCCATCTCACTGTTTCCTCCCTCCCTTCCTTCCTTCCTTCCTCCTTCCTTCCCTCCCTCTCTCCTTTCTAGCTTTTCTCCTTCCTTCTTTCCTCCCTCCCTCTCTACTACCCCTTCTCACTCCTTCCTTCCTTCCTTCCTTCCTTCCTTCCTTCCTTCCTTCCTTCCTTCCTTCCTTCCTTCCTTCCTTCCTTCCTTCCTTCCCTCTGTCTCTTTCTCCTGCCTTATAGAATCCTAGGGCCCGGAAGGGGCCTTTGGAGGTCATCTAGTCCAGCCCCCTGCTCGAGCAGGAGACCCTATACCGCATCAGAGCAAGTGACTTTCCAGTCT
This sequence comes from Crotalus helleri, assembly GCA_024509115.1. Lineage (NCBI taxonomy): Eukaryota > Metazoa > Chordata > Lepidosauria > Squamata > Viperidae > Crotalus > Crotalus helleri. The sequence continues at coordinate 859,792 of JAKSXO010000101.1, forward strand.
CTTCTGAAAACCCTCCAGCAATGGAGCTCCCGCCACCTCTGGTGGCAAGCAGTTCCACGGGCCCCAAGCCTCTGTCCTTCAGCGAGACGTGCGTGAGGTGAGTTTGGCCGCGTTTTACGATCTGCCTTGGCACAGTGGCCAAGTTCATAAGTTAAGACACTTGGTTCATAAGTCAAGGTCGCAACAACGGTCATAAATACGAGTCTGTTGCCAACTCAGAGGGTCGTCAGTGTGAAAAAAATGACCCTAAGTTGGCTTATTTCCCCGTCGTAACTCGAGGACCGGCTGCGGTCCGTACGGGGGAGACGGGGGGGGGGTGAAGGGGTCCAAATGTCGGAAGGAAAGAAATTCAGAATAAACAGGCAAAGGAGAAGCAAGGGCAGCCGGGTCTCGTGTGCAAGTGGCGCGTTTCCGGCTTTCGAAATGAGCTGGGCCTTGAATCATTCCGATCCTGCCTCGGTTCCCTGCTCCCTCCTACATGAGAATCAACCACTTCCTGCCTCAAAGAAGTGACTTCACCACGCCTTCCAGCTGGGAAATAAACCTGGTCAGTTAAAAAAAGGGGTTTGTTAGATCTGGGCTTCTTTGTGGTCAAAGAGCAGCCGTTTTAGGGGAGGTGGACTTCAACTCCCAGAATCCCCCAGCCTGCACGAAGGGCACACAGCTTGACTGAGGAATTCTGGGAGTGGAAGTCCTCCACTCTTAAAGCATCCTGGCTGGGGGATTCTGGGAGGGGAAGTCCTCTCCTCTTAAAGCAGGCCGGCTGGGGGATTCTGGGAGTGGAAGTCCTCTCCTCTTAAAGCATCCTGGCTGGGGGATTCTGGGAGGGGAAGTCCCCCCCTCTTAAAGCAGGCCGGCTGGGGGATTCTGGGAGTGGAAGTCCTCTCCTCTTAAAGCATCCTGGCTGGGGGATTCTGGGAGGGGAAGTCCCCCCCTCTTAAAGCAGGCCGGCTGGGGGATTCTCGGAGGGGAAGTCCCCCCCTCTTAAAGCATCCTGGCTGGGGGATTCTGGGAGGGGAAGTCCCCCCCTTAAAGCAGGCCGGCTGGGGGATTCTGGGAGTGGAAGTCCTCTCCTCTTAAAGCATCCTAGCTGGGGGATTCTGGGAGGGGAAGTCCCCCCCTCTTAAAGCAGGCCGGCTGGGGGATTCTGGGAGTGGAAGTCCTCTCCTCTTAAAGCATCCTGGCTGGGGGATTCTGGGAAGGGAAGTCCCCCCCTCTTAAAGCAGGCCGGCTGGGGGATTCTGGGAGGGGAAGTCCCCCCCTCTTAAAGCATGCCAGCTGGGGATTCTGGGAGTGGAAGTCCTCCCCTCTTAAAGCAGGCCGGCTGGGGGATTCTGGGAGGGGAAGTCCCCCCCCTTAAAGCAGGCCGGCTGGGGGATTCTGGGAGTGGAAGTCCTCTCCTCTTAAAGCATCCTAGCTGGGGGATTCTGGGAGGGGAAGTCCCCCCCTCTTAAAGCAGGCCGGCTGGGGGATTCTGGGAGTCGAAGTCTCTCTTAAAGCAGGCTGGCTGGGGGATTCTGGGAATTGAAGTCCTCCCCTCTTAAAGCAGGCCGGCTGGGGGATTATGGGAGTTGAAGTCTCCCTTCTTAAAGCATGCCGGCTGGGGGATTCTGGGAGTGGAAGTCCTCCCCTCTTAAAGCAGGCCAGCTGAGGGATTCTGGGAGTGGAAGTCCACCCCTCTTAAAGCATGCCGGCTGGGGGATTCTGGGAGTTGAAGTCCTCCCCTTTTAAAGCAGGCCGGCTGGGGGATTCTGGGAGTGGAAGTCCCCAAGGTTACAGAATGAAAATTTGCTCGCTTGGCCAACTGGCGTGTATTTGTGACCGTTGCAGCACCCCAAGTCATGCAACGGACACGCACGACTTTCCCAGCTCGGACCAGCAAAGCTACTGGGGCAAACTGGACTCCATGACTCACTTAATAAAACGGCCTTTCGCCACTTTAGCAAGGGGTAAGAAAAGTGTCCAAATCTTCCACTTGAAGAATGAACGGAGTCCTCCACTTATGACCTCAACTGTGCTTCTCTTTTCTCCACAACGACAACCGTGTGAGGTGGGTTCGCTGAGAGAGAGGGACTGGCCCAAAGACACCCAGTTGGCTTTCAGGCTTAAGGCGGGACTAGAAGTCATTGTCTCCTGGCGATTGGCCCAAAGTCAGCCAGCTGGCTTTCATGACTAAGGCGGGACTAGAACTCATTGTCTCCTGGTGATTGGCTCAAAGACACCCAGCTGCCTTTCATGCTTAAGGCGGGACTAGAACTCACCATCTCCTGGTGATTGGCCCAAAGTCACCTAACAGGCTTTCATGTCTAAGGCGGGACTAGAACTCACCATCTCCTGGTGATTGATCCAAAGTCACCCAACTGGCTTTCATGACTAAGGCGGGACTAGAACTCACCATCTCCTGGAGATTGGCCCAAAGTCAGCCAGCTGGCTTTCATGCCTAAGGTAGGACTAGAACTCTCAGTCTCCTGGTGATTGGCTCAAAGACACCCAGCTCCTTTCATGCTTAAGACGGGACTAGAATTCACCGTCTCCTGGCGATTGGCTCAAAGACACCCAGCTGCCTTTCATGCTTAAGGCGGGACTAGAACTCACCCTCTCCTAGTGATTGGCCCAAAGTCACCTAACAGGCTTTCGTGCCTCAGGTGGGACTAGAATTCACCGTCTCCTGGCGATTGGCTCAAAGACACCCAGCTTCCTTTCATGCTTAAGGCAGGACTAGAACTCACCCTCGCCTGGCGCTTGGCCCAAAGTCACCTAGCCAGCTTTTGTGCCGAGGGCGGGACTCGAACTCACCGTCGCCCCATTTGTAGCCTGGGGCGTTTACCGCTAGGCCTGATTGCTTCTTCCACCACAGAGCTGTGTCCGTTCTAGCGAAGGAAGCACCTTCCCGTTAGGGTATGTAAGACTTTGTCAGGCTCCCCGATTCTGAAGGTCCAGCTGATGGAGATCATCTGGGGAGCCACCAGATGAAAAAGATCTCCACCGAGGCTGGATCGAGTCCCTCCGAAGGTCTCGAAGCGACTAAGATCCCCGTCCACTTGACCTCTGCTCAAACACGCCTTGCCTGAGACCCATGGTTCACTTCCTTCCCCGTTTCTGAAGCTTACCTGAGCTTCAGGTTCTGCAGGAAGTCTTCCATGGTCACCTGGTCCAAGAGGACAAAGTCAGCTTTTCCAAACTCTAGACTCTCTTGCTCGGCCATGGTTCCTGGTGAAGGGAATCTGCTTTCCGGTGGTGGGAGGGAGCCCAGACGACCGTCCTCGCTCAGCAGAGAGAAGACGAGTGAGTCAAGCCGGGTAGTTTCCGTCAGAGTGAGAAGGTGGAGCTTGTGGTTAGCAAAGCTCACCGCTTCCTTGCAGGTTCCACTTCCTGGATTGTTATTTGCTCTAGGGCGGATTTCACAGGAGGGATGGATTCTCCTGGGGGAGAGGGTCCCAAAGTCCTTCATGGAGAACTGAAATCCTAAATCCTGGAGAACTTGGGAGAACTTCATAGGAGACCACCAGAGAAGGCAGCTAAGGGCCTCTAACGGATGGCTTTGATAGAATGGATGGATTCTCCTGGAGAAGTGGGTCCCAAAGTCCTCCATAGGGAACCGAAACCCTCAACCCTGGAGAATTTGGAGAATTTCATAGGAGACCACCAGAGAAGGCATCTAAGGTCCTCCAGAGGATGACTCTTATAGGACAGATGGATTCTCCTGGAGGAGAGGGTCCCAAAATCCTCCATGGAAAACCAAAACTCTAAACCCCAGAGAACTTGGAGAGCTTCATAGGAGACCACCAGAGAAGGCATCAAATGTCCTCCAAGGATGGCTCTGATAGGACAGATGGATTCTCCTGGAGGAGAGGGTCCCAAAATCCTCCATGGAAAACTTAAACTCTAAACCCTGGAGAACTTGGGAGAACTTCATAGGAGACCACTAGAAAAGGCATCTAAGGTCTTCCAGAGGATGACTCTTATAGGATAGATGGATTCTCCTGGAGAAGTGGGTCCCAAAGACCTCCATGGAGCACCTCTACCCTCAACCCTGGAGAACTTGGAGAACTTCATAGGAGACCACCAGAGAAGGCGTATAGGATGGATGGAGGTCCCACCTCCTTCCTCCTCGTTGTGGCTTCATGATTTAGGAGGTTGGTCCCAAAACAGCACAAAGTTGTGACAAGGAACCCACAACCACGAAATTAAGGGGGAGCGGACACCCTCTCCCAGGACACGACGAGGAGAAGATGACGACTCAAAAACCTCCTTGATTTCACCACCGTTGGCAGGTCCGTCCACTTCCACCCAATTCCTCCCTCGCAACCCGCTTCCACACAGCCAAACAACTTTGGCAGTTGTGCAACCTTGCGGCGTTGTGGCTCATCCAAACAATCAGCAGAAGGCATTTCTATGTGTCAGTTCACTAGTCCTCAACGTTACGACCGCAATTTTGAGCCCCAACATTTCTGGTTTTGCCCCGACGGATCCCTGTTAAGGGAATTTCCTCCCGTCGTTAAGTGAGTCACAGGGTCATGAAGAAATCGGGCTTCCTCCGTTGACTTTTCTGTGTCCGAAAGTCGCGGAAGGGAATTCCGTCACACAAACACACACACACACACTGGGGACCCTGTGGCCGTCGTAAATATGAAACAGTTGCCAAGGGTCTAAATGTGGATCCCGCGACCAGGAGTCTTCCAACTTGGCCCTTTTTGACTGGTGGACTTCAACTCCCAGCATTCCTCAGTCGGCCATTTTGATGAAACTGCGGGCTTAGATCCAGACTCTCAGGGATCTTCCAACTTGGCCCTTTTCTGACTGGTGGACTTCCAACTCCCAGAATCCCTCAGCCAGGCATGCTGGCTGAGGAATTCTGGGAGTTGAAGTCCACCAAGTCATAAAAGGGCCAAGTTTGAGGACCTCTGGTGTAGACTATATTGTAGAGCCTAGATTTAGAAACCGCACTCGTACCTATTTGCCGGACAGACCCAAGGACGGACGGGCGCACAAACACACCATCCTGCAGGCGAAGCGACACCATGCAGACCGACAAAATGTCAGTAGTCCTCAGTAATAAAGGCCAGAGAGCACGGAGGACCCCACCATCCTGTTCCTTCTCCTCTCCACAAATCCTCCTCCCTTCTAGCCCTGATGACGTTCCCTAGTTGGGTCATGAGACGTCTGCAAGGAAACCACCCAGCTCAGAGAGCACTAAGGACCCCACAGTCCCTCCCTCCTCCTCTCCTTTCCCCCCTCCTTCTCCTCCCCCTCTCCTTCCTCCCTTCCTCCTCCTCCATCTCCTTCCTCCCTTCTAGCACAGATAATGTTCCCTAGTTGGGCTATGAGACGTCTGCAAGGAAACCACCCAGCTGAAAGAGCACCGAGTCCTTTTCCACTTCCTCTCCTCCCTCCTTTTCCCTGTGTTTTCTCTCCTCCTCCCCCTCTCCTTCCTCCCTCCCTCTTCCTCCTCCTCTTCTCCATAACCCCCCCCTTCCTTCTAGCCTTGATGTTGTTCCCTAGTTGGGTCACGAGACGTCTGCAAGGAAACCACCCAGCTCAGAGAGCATAAAGGATCCCACGGTCCTTCTCCTTCCATCTTCCTTCCTCCTCCTCTTCCTCTCGGCAAAGCCTACCCCCTCCTAGCACTGATGGTGTTCCCTAGTTGGGTCACGAGACGTCTGCGCAGAAACAACCCCCCCCCCAAGCTCAAGAGAGCACCCAGGACCCCCACAGTTCAACCGGGAGCTACCCAATAGTAGTCTCTTCTACAGGGAGCAGTTTTACTTCTGTTCTCTCGCCCTGCCCATCTTCCACTCCACCGTCTTTTGCCACAATTATTGTGGTTTGGCTTGTGGGCGGCAACGTCGCTTCCTCTTCCTGGCCAGAGACGGGCGGGCTGCCCCACCCTCGAGCCCGCTGGATTGGGGGGGGTCGCCAAGGGGCTTCGGAGGCGGGGTCTGCAGACCCCCCCCCTCGCACCAGGAGAGGCTGAGCCCGAGAGCAAGTGGGGAGTATCTCCTCAAGACGTACGGAATTAAAATGCCAATTAATTCAATATATTCTGGAGGTGGCAAGCGGGAGGAAGATAAAGCAGGTTGCGCCCGACACTGGAGGTTTTTAAGACGGGATTGGACAGCCGTCGGGTCCAACAGGGTCTAGGCCGCCTCCTGCTTGAGCAGGGGGTTGGACTAGATGACCTCCAAGGTCCCTTCCACCTGTTATTTTGTAAGGGTCTCCTGCTTGAGCAGGGGGTTGGACTAGATGAGTGCCAAGGTCCCGTTATTCTGTAAGGGTCTCCTGTTTGAGCAGGGGGTTGGACTAGATGACCTCCGAGATCCCTTCCACCTATTATTCTGTCAGGATGTCCTGCTTGAGTAAGGGGTTGGACTAGATGATCTCCAAGGTCTCAACTGTTATTCTGTCAGGGTTTCCTGCTTGAGCAGGGGGTTGGACTAGATGACCTCCAAGGTCCCAACTGTTATTCTGTAAGGGTGTCCTGCTTGATCACGGGGTTGGACTAGATGACCTCCAAGATCCATTCCACCTACTATTCTGTCAGGGTATCCTGCTTGAGTAAGGGGTTGGACTAGAGGCCCTCCAAGGTCCGAACTCCGTTATTCTGTAAGGGTCTCCTGCTTGAGCAGGGGGCTGGACTAGAGGACCTCCAGGGTCCCTTCCAGCTCTTATTCTACTGGGGTCTCCTGTTTGAACAGGGGGTTGGACTAGAGGACCTCCAAGGTCTCTTCCAACCCTGTTATTCTATTATTCTGTAAGGCTCTCCTGTGTGAGCAGGGGGTTAGACTAGATGGCCTCCGGGGGTCCCTTCCAGGTTATTCTGTTAGGGTCTCTTCTTTGAGCAGGGGTTTGGAGTAGATGACCTCCAAGGTTCCTTCCAGCTCTTAATTCGTCTGAGATTCTGTCAGGCTCTCCTGTCTGAGCAGGGGGTTGGACTAGATGATCTCCAGGGTCCTTTCCAGCTCTTGTTATTCTATTAGGGTCTCCTGTTTCAGCAGGGGGTTGGACTAGATGACCTCCAAGGTAAAGAGAGAAGAGACAGACAGGGAGACTTTTAATGACTTTTAATCTCATTCCGGAAGTCTAAATTTGTAGCAGTGGAAAGCCCATCATCCCCCCCTCCCCCTGGGGGGGTCACAAGAGAAGCATGGGCTTCGTCATCTTCTCCTTGGCAAACTTTCCGTCGGCCCACTTCCTTGTTTCGTTGGTCTCAATTTAGTCCGGCTGCAGGTGACTCATCGCGGCCGCTTCCTCTTTGAGGCGAGAGGCGTGGGAGTGGATGATGGGCACCGAGCAGCGGCGTAGAGAGTCAGGCGTCTTCTTGGGGCCACCTAGGAGACGAGAGGCGGGACGTTTAAAGCCAGGTGCTCTGAAAATTCATGACTATTACTACTACTACTAGTAATAGTAGACTACTACTACTAGTACTTTGTAAGTAACATAATGCCCCTTCTTCCTACTTTTCCCCCCAACAACCCTGCAAGGTGGGACAGGCCAAGAGGGAGTGGCCCAAAATCACCCAGCGAGCTTTCACACCTAGGGCGGGACTAGAACTCCCCGTCTCCTGCTGAGTGGTCCAAAGTCATCTAAACTAGAACTCCTGTCTCCTGGTGATTGGTCAGTCACCCAGCTGGGTTTTATGCCAAAGGTGGGACTAGAACTCAGTCCCCTGGTGATTGGTCCAAAGTCACCTAATTGGCATTCCTGTCTAAGGCGGGAGTAGAACTCCCCGTCTCCTGGTGATTGGTCCAAAGTCACCTAGTAGGCTTTCCTGTCTAAGGCGGGACTAGAACTCTCCATCTCCTGGTGATTGGTCCAATCGGCTTTCGTGTCTAAGGCGGGACTAGAACTCCAAGTTTCCTGGTGATTGGCCCAAAGTTCACCTCTCTTAAAGCACGCCAGCTGGGGGATTCTGGGAGTGGAAGTCCACTCACCTGTCAAGTTCGGGAAACATTGCTCTAATGCTTGGTAAGCCGGAGCAACACGATTAGGCCGAGATGCAGAGTCCAAATGTCAAAGCTGGCTTGTCCGACAAACCATCTTCATCCAGGATTGCCAGACACAAACTCACAACCGGTTTCCGGGGATTGTGTGAAAAGAGGCCCCCGTAAGAACTAGGAGACAAAAGACAGAGAAGATTTGAGATCTAGACGGATTCCTTTCTTTTCATCCTTTTTCTCTCCTCCTAGATGCATCGTGTCCTCGTTTAGCGACCGACGTTATGAGGGCGCCGGGTGAGCGGTACTTATGTGGGCACGACAACACACACACACAAACAATCATGTGCAGATAGATGCTCCTCCATTTAAAACAATTGGGCTAGGAACTATTTCCGTTTTTCCGTGCCGTTGTGCCAACCATCAATAAACGAATCGTTGTAAAACGAGGACCACATACATCCGCATATTTACCTATATTTCCTCAGTTTTTAAGGCTGAATTTAAATGTAGCTTATGGCACACAAACAAAGTGATTGATTTAACAAACTGTCCCAAAGAGTGACAGAATAATCAGATCGGGTTATACGATGTCTTACATTATGACCGTTCACGCCAGGCTTACTTCCCGTCGTAAGTCAAGAACTCCCTTCAAGACGCTGAGCAAAATTCAGGATAGATTTTCTCCCCCCCCCCCCGAACTCCCACCAAGCCTTTACCTGAAAAAGGAGCCAAACGGCCGGGGAGGATGGTATCCGGTGTTCCGAGCATCCTGAAGGCACCTCTTCCTTCAAGTGGACTAGCACCATGGTGAGGAGAGATGGCAGATTCTTCCTAAGCAGGAGAGAAATCTCAGTTATAGAAGGGAGAAATAATTCCGGACTGAATTAGTCATCCTCAACTTACACAATGATTCATTTAGTGACCGTGTGAAGTCACCATGCCAACGGAAAAGCGACTTACGACTGTTTCTCACACTCGCGTCCCCCAAATTCGATTCGTATTTACGACGGTCACAGTGGTGATGCGATTCCTTCTTTTGGGACCTTCTAACAAGTCAACGGGGAAAGGCAGAGTCGCTTAACAACCGTGTTACTAATATGACGGTTGATTCACTTAGTAACAGTAGCAGGAATTTTGGGCTCAATCACCGTCGTACGTTGAGGACTAGCATCCTTTTTTTTAAAATATAATCTTGTCCGGGATTTCTATAACCTCTCCCCGAAAAAAAGAGAGCAGGGGGAGGCCTCAAACCGTCCCGGGTTGCTTTTGCAAACACAACAGGAATGATCAGGGTCACCGACCAGACCCAGCCACGCTGGAAGGTTTGCGTCGTTGCGATGTTGTCCGACATGAGTGCGAATCCTACTCAAAGAGACACTCCGGGGGGTGGGGTGGGGAAATCTAATTCTACAAAAACATCAGGGAGACAAAAAATGAGAAAAACGGCACAACAAATGCAAGTGTGTGGTGGCTTGGCATACACACCCTGGGGCTCAATTCTGGTCCACACAATTATTGCGGTATCGTTGTCAAGTTCTTTCTCCGAAAAGATCCCCTCGTTGGAAAAAGAATCAGTTCAGGCGAAATGATAGCAAATCTTTTGACTGACAAGCATTCGTTTCAGGACTATTTGATGTGAAAATGAGAGTGAAAAAAGTGACTTATGACGAGTCCTCGGATTTACGACCGTTGCAGTTAAATCCTTGATATAAAATCATTCATTTTGGGATTATTCAAATTTAAAATGGGAAAAAGTGATTTATGACCAGTCCCTGGACTTACGACCGTCACAGATAATCCTTGATTGACAACTATTCATTTTGGGATTATTCGAAGTTAAAATGGGAGTGGAAAAAGCGACTTATGACCAGTCCCTGGACTTACGACCGTCGCAGATAATCCTTGATTGACAACTATTCATTTCGGGACTATTCAAAGTTAAAATGGGAGTGAAAAAAGCGACTTATGATGAATCCTCGGATGTACGACCGCCACAGCTAATCCTTGGTTTAAAATCATTCATTTTGGGACTATTTGAAGTTAAAATGGCTGTGGGGAAAGCGACTTATGATGTGTGTGTGTGTGTGTGTGTGTGTTTTACACATATACCATATACACATACCACACACACACACACACACACACGTGCATTTCTGCATATAAATCTGGTATAGGGTTTCCTGCCTGAGCAGGGGGGTTGGACTAGATGACCTCCAAGGTCCCTTCCAACTTTATTATTACTATTATTATTAGACTGGACAGCCATTTGACTGAAATGGTATAGGGTTTCCTGCCTGAGCAGGGGGTTGGACTAGATGACCTCCAAGGTCCCTTCCAACTTTATTATTATTGTTATTATAGGGTTTCCTGCCTGAGCAGGGGGTTGGACTAGATGACCTCCAAGGTCCCTTCCAACTTTATTATTATTATACTGGACAGCCATTTGACTGAAATGGTATAGGGTTTCCTGCCTGAGTAGTGGGTTGGACTAGATGACCTCCAAGATCTCTTCCAACTTTATTATTATTATTATTATTATTATTATTATTATTATTATTATTATTATTATTATCCACCAAGGTAACAACACACTTTCACCCCCCCCAAAAAACCACAATACTGCACAGACGCTCTTCCCTGCTGCAGCCATAGAGCGAACGAGTGGCTTCTAAGCCTTTTTTTTTTTTAACAGACTATCAAGTCACTAGTCCTCAGTGTGTTCTCTGCTAGCGCGCTCTCTCTCTTTTCCCCCCACCCCCGGCCACGTGGCCATCTGCCCGGGCTCCAGACAAGTAGCTCAACCAGGGGTAGGCCACCTTGGCGCTTTTCTGAGCTCGTGGACTTCAACTCCCAGAATTCCTAAGCAAGCACGGCTGGCTCAGGAATTCTGGGAGTTGAAGTCCACGAGCTCCGAAAAGAGCCAAATTTGAAGACCCCGCTGAATTGCTCCACCGTGAAATCAAATCCCACGAGTTTGCAAGCCGGCTGGGCTGCGGGCAATGGCGGCGCGCGGCCTGCTGGGGGTTGTAGTCCGCCGGCCTAAGCCCGGGCCAAGCGGCCTCGGACCCGAGGTCGAAAGGCGCAATTTTTCCCGGGGCGAAGAGTCTCTGGCGCGGCCCCACCGGAGACTCACCCACCTGGGCTGCATCCAGCGCTACTCCGCTGCGGATGGAGGCGGATCCACGTTTGCAGGCCGCCCGGCAGCTCCTCTCGCCTCGCCGTTTCTCCCTCGGCGCCCTTCCATCGCTCCGCCCCCTTCCGCTCATGTGACCTTGCCGCGCTCAATGGCCTTCTGATTTTTTTTTTTTTTCTACCGCTCTCAGGCGCCCGACGTCGGGAATGGGCCCGGCAGCCAACCAATCAGGACTCGAGGAGGCGGGACCGAGAAGGAAGCGTGGACCTAGTTGTCCACGCGCTCAATGTGGTTGTGTTTTATCTCCAGCGCTCAGGGCAGCGCTCGAAGTCGGAATGAAGCGGGCACTCAACCAATCAGAAAGCGAGGGGGTGGGACCATGAGAGATAGGAGGTACTCCAACACGGGAAGTTTTTAAGAAGAGACTGGACAGTCGTTTGTATGAAATGGGATAGGGTTTCCTGCCTGAGCAGGGGGTTGGACTAGATGACCTCCAAGGTCCCTTCCAACTTTACTATTATTATCATTATAGGGTTTCCTTAAGGCTTGGTCTTGTGCAGCCAGAATTAGTCCCTTGGTCTCTTTCTTCAATTTTCCTGCTCTTAGCCATTGCCAGGTTTTATTGTTATCTGCTTTCCCAGCTATTTTTTTCATGTATTGGCCATGTAGTGCTTTGTCTTCCCATGCCTCTATTCTGTTCTTCATTTGGTCTTTCTTGAAGGCCAGTTTGGTCTCTCCAGTAGTTAGTAAGCCTTCCTGATATACTAATTTCAGTGCATCTTCATCATTGTTCTTCAGATATTCTTCCAAAGCCATTTTTTCTTCTTCAACCATCTGATGTACTTGTAGCATTCCACGCCCACTTATTTGCCTTGGTAGATAAAGTCTATCAATGTCACTGCGTGGATGAAGGGCATGATTCATTGTCATTATTTTTCTGGTCTGCCTATCCATTGCTTTTAGTTCTGCTTGAGTCCAGTCCACTATTCCAGCTGTGTATCTAATAACTGGGATTGCCCAGGTGTTGATTGCCTTTATGGTATTTCCTCCATTGAGTTTGGATTTTAAGATCTTCTTCACTCTCTTGATGTATTCATCTCTAATCTTTTTCTTGACTTCAGTGTGCTTGATGTTGTCAGCTTGAAGGATACCCAAGTATTTGTAGTACTCTTCCTCATCCAGACTCTTAATGTTATTTTCGTGGGGCATCTTGATTCCTTCAGTTTTCATTATTTTTCCTTGTTTGATAGTAAGTGTGGCACATTTGTCCAAGCCAAACTCCATTACAATATCTTGGCTATATATACGGACAGTGTTGAGCAGCGATTCTATTTCAGATGATGTTTTTCCATACAGCTTCAGATCATCCATATAAAGGAGGTGGGATAGTCTGGCAGATGTTTTTGATGTTTGATAGCCATGTCCTGAGTTATTCAGTATTGTTGACAGAGGAAACAGTGCAATAACAAATAGTAATGGTGATAATGAATCTCCTTGAAATATTCCTCTCTTGATATTAACCTCTCCCAGCCTCTCACCATTGATCTGCAACTGTGTCTTCCATTGTGCCATCGATCTTTGCACAAATTTTCTGATGTTTCTACTGACTCCTGTTATTTCTAGGCACTTTATTATCCAATCATGTGGCAGAGAGTCAAATGCCTTTTTGTAGTCAATCCATGCCACATTCAGGTTGGTCTTCCTTCTCTTGCAGTTTTCCAAGATCATTTTGTCTATTAGGAGTTGATCTTTTGTTCCTCTGCTGTTGGGGCGGTTTCCTTTCTGCTCAGGTGGAAAGAGATTGTTTTCAACTAGATGCTGTTGCACTGCATCAGCTACTACACCAGTTAGTAATTTGAAAGTTGTTGGTAAGCAGGTAATTGGCCTGTAGTTACCTGGTGTTGCCCCTTTTGCTGGATTTTTCATTATTAGGTAGGTTTTCCCAGTTGTTAGCCACTTTTCAATTTCTCCTCCTTGTAGTATATTGTTGAACTGTTTGGCAATGAGTGGGTGTATAACAGTTAGATGTTTCAACCAAAACCCATGCAGTTCATCTTCACCTGGTGCTGACCAATTTTTGATTTTCTTTGCTCTTTTTTCTACCATTTTTGTTGTTATTACTAGTTCTTTCATTTCAACTTCTGTTTTATTTGCATCCACCTCTTTTAACCAAGCCGCATCCTTGTTGTATTTCTTTGGGTTATCCCATATCTGCTTCCAGAACTACACTGTTTCTTCCTTGTCAGGTACTGGCTGATTCCTTGCAGTTTCTCCATTGATGGATTGGTAGAAACGTTTCTGATTGGATTGAAATTGGAGGTTCTGCCTATAGTTTGCAATTCGAGCTTCATATCTACTGATTTTCCTGGCTATAGCTGTTATTTGTTGCTTTATTATTTCCAGTGCTTCCTTGATCTTCCTTGTTTCTAAGTGGTATTTCTTGATTAGGTATTCTTTGGTCTTCTTGTTCTTCAGCTTCTTTTCTTTCATCTGTTCTAGCTTGCTTGCATGTGATCTTAACTTGCTGATCTTATTTTCTAGTCTAACCTTCCATTTTTCTGGTGCACTGTTTGTTTGTTTTTCTTCTTTGTTGATTTTGCATCCCAGGTATTCTGTTATAACTGCAGCAGTGCTGTACATTAGTTGGTTTGTTTCTTGCAATGAATTGGTGCTTATACTTGATATTGCAATATTTGCATCTTTTAATGCTTGCGCTAGCTGTTTCTTTGGAACAAGCTTCAACGCAGGTAGCCTTATTCTGTTGTTTTTGTGCTGTTCTAGATGCTCAGTTATTCTTTGTTTCAATTCTTTTATTTCTTTAGTTAGAGGGTTTTGTTCTTCCTGAGGTAGAGGTGCCTGGTTTCCAAATGAGAACAGTTGTATATCTCTGCTAGATTCCTTCACTTCCAACTCCCCCTGGTTTGCCTCTACATTCTGAATTACTTCTGGTAAGGCTTTGATTTCTTTGCCCTGGGTAAACCTTTGCAGTTCGTCCAATTCTGTTTCTGTGAATATTTTATTTCGTGTTATAAATCGGCGTTGATCTGCTAGTCTCTGTTCTGTTATTTCTGATTCTGGATGTTGTTCTTTCCAGAACTGGTGCATTCGTTTTAGATATCCTCTTCTTGTTGGACTTGATCTATAGTAACAGATCATTATTTCTTTGTTTTCCATCACTGTGTATCTGCGACGGGTAAACACCTTTTCTTCCAGTAGTTCTGCAGCTGCTGGCCCTGGTTGCTCAGCCAACAGTCCTGAGTCCTGTAACCCATTTTTCACCAGATATCCAGGAACTCCAATATCTAGTGGGGACCTTGTTAACCCGGGCGACGTCCGAGCCGGTATGGCATTCTGCAATTTACGTCTCACCATATTTTTTATGGGAGAGACACTCTTTGTCTGACTCCTCTGATGAGACCTGTCCAGTATGGTTGAACCTCTGGCATAGCTCTCATCTTCCTCAGAGTACACAAGCCCCACAACCACGTCAAGGTAGTGCCTCACTGGGGATTATTATTATTATTATTATTATTATTATTATTATTATTATTATTATTATTATTATTATTATAGGGTTTCCTGCCTGAGCAGGGGGTTGGACTAGAAGACCTCCAAGGTCCCTTCCAACTTTACTATTATTATGGAACATCGCACAGTCAGCCAGATGTTCAGACTGGATTTGGCATTTTGTCTACCTATCGAGTCCTTACCCAGGACCTGGGATAGGCAGATGTGGATGTTTGATGGTATTACAGGTATCGTCGCAGGATGGAAGCAGTTCCTAGTAAGGCCGCCTTTTGCAATTGACTAATAGCGAATTTGTCAATGCCGATAATGGTGTTCAAGTGGTGCTCCAGTTGTTTTGGGATTGTACCCAAGGCGCCTATGACTATTGGTACTACCCTTGCTTGCTTTTGCCACAGTCTTTCTATTTCTATTTGTAGGTCTTTGTATTTTGTTATCTTCTCCAGTTCTTTCTCGTCTATTCGGCTGTCTCCAGGCACTGCCACGTCCATCATCATCATCTTCATTATTATTATTACTATTATTATTATAGAGTTTCCTGCCTGAGCAGGGGGTTGGACTAGATGACCCCCAAGCTCCCTTCCAACTTTACTATTATTATTGTTATTATTATTATAGGGTTTCCTGCCTGAGCAGGGGGTTGGACTAGATGACCTCCAAGCTCCCTTCCAACTTTATCATCATCATCATCATGATGAAGAGACTGGACAGCCATTTGTCTGAAATGATATAGGATTTCCTGCCTAAGCAGGGGGTTGAAGTAGATAACCTTAAAGGTCCCTCCCAACTTTATATTATTGTTATTGTCATCGTCGTTGTCATCATCACCATTACCACAAGAGGAACAATGTCTTCGAATGAGTATTTATATTTCTCAGAATCTTTCTATAATTTCATCGATCTATGTCTTCGAATGAGTATTTATACTAGCCCGGAACCTTTCTACCATCTCATAGATCTATGGGTTTGGTGAATATACTCCCCGGAACCTTTCTATATTTTCATCGATCTAAGACTTTCGATGAATATTTATACAATACTCCTTTATTAATATTTCTACCACCAAAGGAACCTTGCTATTTTATCATAGATCTATGTGTTCGGATGAACCCTAACCCGGAACCTTTCTATTCTTTGATAGCTCTATGTGTTCGAATGAAGATTTATATTCCCCGGATCCTTTCTACACCTTCATAGATCTATGTGTTCGAATGAACATTTATATTTCCCGGATCTTTTCTAACCCTTCATAGATCTATGTGTTCGAATGAACATATTTCCCGGAACCTTTCTATACCTTCATAGATCTATGTGCTCGAATGAATATTTCTATTCCCCAGAACCTTTTTATTCTTTTATAGATTTGTGTCTTCGGATGAATATTCATATTCTCCTTTATCTCTATTTATATAACCCGCCGGAACCTTTCTACAAGTTCATAGATCTATGTCTTCGGAGAAATATTAAGATTACCCCATTAAGCACTCCTCTATTCCGTTTATAACTCTAGCTTCATGCCTTTGGGACATTTTTTTCCCTTCGCGCATGCGCCTCGGGCTCCAACCAAAAGCCGGCTCGTCTGCGTCGTCCTCGTCTCTTCTCCTCCGGAGGACTGACGTCAGTCCTCCGGAGCCGAATGTCGGCCAGGGCGGGAAGGAGGGGAAGGCGCGCGGGGCACGCCGGGAACGCCGCCGACGCCCAAGATGGCGGCAGGATTGAAAAGTTGTTGCCGGGGCGGAGGAGGCGGCGGCGGCGGCTGCAGTTCCTTCCCGGGCTCGGCTTGAAAGCCGAAGGCGGCCATGGCGGCGCAGTGAAGGGCGAGGCGACCCGGAGGGGAGCGAGATGCCTCCGGGCTCCGCCTGAGCCATGGAGGAGGAAGGCAAGAGGGGCAAAAAGGTGAGTGGGCGTGGCTTCCGGGCCGAGGGGGCGGGGTTTGCGGAGATGGGGGCGGGGCCTCGCTGGGAGAGCGGGCCCCCTGAAGGCGGAGGCTTTGGACTACCGAGCCCATCATTCCAGGAGAGGGTGGGCTTGCGGAGCCTGGGCGCCTCAAGGGGGCTGGACTACAGAGCCCATCGCTCCCGTAGATGAATGGGCTGCGGAGCCTGTGGTCCTCAAGGGGGGGGGGGAACTACAGAGCCCGTCACTCCAAGAGGCGTTGGACTGGGGAGTCTTTGGTCCTCAATGGGTGGACTACAGAGCCCATCATTCCAATAGGGGATGGACTGCAGAGCCTATGGTCCTCCGTAGCTTTGGACTACAGAGCCCATCATTCCAATAGATGACGGGCTGCAGAGTCTATGGATCCTCAATAACTTTGGACTACAGAGTCCATCATCCCAATAAGTGATGGACTGCAGAGCCTAGGGTCCTCAAGGGGCGTGGACTACAGAGCCCATCATTCCAATAGGGGTTGGACTGAGGAGCCTATGGTCCTCAATGGGTGGACTACAGAGCCCAGCATTCCAATAGGGGTTGGATTGCAGAGCCTATGGTTCTCCATAGCCTTGGACTACAGAGCCCATCATTCCAATAGATGACGGGCTGCAGAGTCTATGGATCCTCAATAACTTTGGACTACAGAGTCCATCATCCCAATAAGTGATGGACTGCAGAGCCTAGGGTCCTCAAGGGGGGGTGGACTACAGAGCCCATCATTCCAATAGGGGTTGGACTGCAGAGCCTATGGTTCTCAATGGGGATCGACTACAGAGCCCATCATTTCAATAGGGGTTGGTCTGCGGAGCTTATGGTCCTCAATGGGGTGGACTACAGAGCCCATCATTTCAATAGATGATCTGCGGAGCCTATGGTCCTCAATGGGGATGGACTACAGACTCCATCATTCCAATAGGTGATGGTCTGCGGAGCCGACGGTCCTCAACGGGGGTGGACTACAGAGACCATCATTCCAATAGGTGATGGTCTGCGGAGCCTGTAGTCCTCAATGGGGGTGGACTATAGAGCCCGTCATTCCAATAGGTGATGGACTGCGGAGTCTATGGTCCTCAATGGGGGGTGACTTCAGAACCAATCATTCCAATAGGGATTGGACTGTAGAGTGTATGATCCTCAAATGGCTTTGGACTACAGAGCCCATCATTCTAATAGATGATGGTCTGCGGAGCCTAGGGGGTCCTCAAGGGGTTTGGACGACAGGCTCCGTCATTCCAATAAGTGATGGACGGCAGAGCCTGTGGTCCTCAATGGGGGTGGACTACACAGCCTATCATCCCAATAGCTGTTGCACTATGGAGCCTATGTTCCTCAATGATGGTGGACTACCTTACTAAAGGTTTACTCCACGGGTAGGTTGGTCCCAACCTACTCCTAAGTTGTGTTCGCGGTGGATTCCGGCTTTCGGGAAGCGTCGCTTATCGTTGGAAAGGAGAGACTATCTTTAGTTGTGTTATTGTGACACATAACACAACACGATGAACATATCCTACACTCCTTCCTCCTCTTATTTGTGCCACAACGACAAACCTGTGAGGTGGGTTGGGCTGAGTAAGAGAGAGAGAGAGAGAGATGGGGCCAAGGTCACCCAGCTGTCTTTCATGCGTAGGTCAGTACTAGAACTCACCGTCTCCTGGTGATTGGCCCAAAGTCACCGAGCTGGCTTTCATGGCTAAGGCGGGACTAGAACTCACCGTCTCCTGGTGATTGGCCCAAGGTCACCCAGCTGGCTTTCATGGCTAAGGCGGGACTAGAACTCACCGTCTCCTGGTGATTGGCCCAAGGTCACCCAGCTGGCTTTCATGGCTAAGGCGGGACTAGAACTCACCGTCTCCTGGTGATTGGCCCAAGGTCACCCAGCTGGCTTTCATGGCTAAGGCGGGACTAGAACTCACCGTCTCCTGGTGATTGGCCCAAGGTCACCCAGCTGGCTTTCATGGCTAAGGCGGGACTAGAACTCACCGTCTCCTGGTGATTGGCACAAGGTCACCCAGCTGGCTTTCATGGCTAAGGCGGGACTAGAATTCACCGTCTCCTGGTGATTGGCCCAAGGTCACCCAGCTGGCTTTGATGGCAAAGGCGGGACTAGAACTCTCTGTCTCCTGGTGATTGGCTCAAAGTCACCAAGCTGGCTTTCAGGCCTAAGGCGGGACTAGAATTCACCCTCTCCTGGTGATTGGCCCAAAGTCACCCAGCTCGCTTTCATGGCTAAGGCGGGACTAGAACTCTCTGTCTCGTGTTGATTGGCTCAAACTCACCCAGCTGGCTTTCATGGCTAAGGCGGGACTAGAACTCACAGTCTCCTGGTGATTGGCCAAAAGTCACCCAGCTGGCTTTCATGGCTAAGGCGGGACTAGAACTCACCTTCTCCTGTGATTGGCTCAAAGTCACCGAGCTGGCTTTCATGGCTAAGGCGGGACTAGAACTCACCGTCTCCTGGTGATTGGCCCAAGATCACCCAGCTGGCTTTCATGGCTAAGGCGGGACTAGAACTCTCTGTCTCCTGGTATTGGCTCAAAGTCACCCAGCTGGCTTTCATGGCTAAGGCGGGACTAGAACTCACCATCTCCTGTGATTGGCTCAAAGTCACCGAGCTGGCTTTCATGGCTAAGGCGGGACTAGAACTCACCGTCTCCTGGTGATTGGCCCAAGGTCACCCAGCTGGCTTTCATGGCAAAGGCGGGACTAGAACTCTCTGTTTCCTGCTGATTGGCTCAAAGTCACCCAGCTGGTTTCAGGCCTAAGGCGGGACTAGAATTCACCCTCTCCTGGTGATTGGCCCAAAGTCACCCAGCTCGCTTTCATGGCTAAGGCGGGACTAGAACTCTCTGTCTCGTGTTGATTGGCTCAAAGTCACCCAGCTGGCTTTCATGGCTGAGGCGGGACTAGAACTCACAGTCTCCTGGTGATTGGCCCAAAGTCACCCAGCTGGCTTTCATGGCTAAGGCGGGACTAGAACTCTCTGTCTCCTGGTGATTGGCTCAAAGTCACCCAGCTGGCTTTCATGGCTAAGGCGGGACTAGAACTCACCGTCTCCTGTGATTGGCTCAAAGTCACCGAGCTGGCTTTCATGGCTAAGGCGGGACTAGAACTCTCCGTCTCCTGGTGATTGGCTCAAAGACACCCAGCTGGCTTTCAGGCCTAAGGCGGGACTAGAATTCACCCTCTCCTGGTGATTGGCCCAAAGTCACCCAGCTCGCTTTCATGGTTAAGGCGGGACTAGAACTCTCTGTCTCGTGTTGATTGGCTCAAAGTCACCCAGCTGGCTTTCATGGCTAAGGGGGGACTAGAACTCTCTGTCTCATGGTGATTGGCTCAAAGTCACCCAGCTGGCTTTCATGGCTGAGGTGGGATTAGAACTCACAGTCTCCTGGTGATTGGCCCAAAGTCACCCAGCTGGCTTTCATGGCTGAGGCGGGACTAGAACTCCCCGTCTCCCGGTGATTGGCCCAAAGTCACCCAGCTGGCTTTCATGCCTAAGGCGGGACTAGAATTCACCCTCTCCTGGTGATTGGCCCCAAGATGAGACTAGAATTCCCCGTCTCCTGGTGATTGGCCCAAAGGCACCCAGCCAGCTTTGATCCCTGAGGTGGTGCTAGAACTCCCTACTTCCTGGTGATTGGCCCAAACACACCCAACCAGCTTTGATACTCAAGGCGGTACTAGAACTCCCCACCTCCTGGTGATTGGCCCAACGTCACCCAGCCAGCTTTGATTCCCGAGGCGGTACTAGAATTCCCCGTCTCCTGGTTTCTCCATCAGCACATTATCCCTTAACTTTTTAACATATTAAACGGGATATTTTGCACCCATCTCAACTCCACATCTAAAAATCTCGTAGCGTCTTCATAAAAGTAGAAAACTCTGTGTGTGTGTGTGTGTGTTTAGGATGTGCTATTCACCGACAACCCTTTGCAGCAACTCAGGCTTCCTGTCGACTTTTTTTTGTGTGTGGTTAAAGACACAACAAATAAACACAACTGTTTGCTTTAAAAAAAAAAAAAACGTGCTGGCATTTCCCAGGAATTTAATTTAACACAAAGCCGGGTGTTGTTTTTTTTCTCGGAATGATATTTGCCAAGACACAGCCTGCAAATGTTTAAGGGATCTATCTCTGCAATTGCACAACACTCACACACACACACACACACAGACGCACAAAATGTTCCCGGTCAGTGCAAACTCCAGACCCACATTTTTGCAGATGACACAAATGCTTTTATTTCAATTTTCCCCGATCTGAAATGAATCCAGGGCGCTTCCCAAGAGCAGCGCTCTAATTAATTTTTTTGCAATTATTCTATTTTTTTTTTACCGCTTTGCCCGGTGGAATTGAAATTGTCTCTGTGTGTGTTGTGTTGTGTTGTGTTTGTGGATGATATTTGGGGATGGAGAACAATCTTCCGGATAACAAACCAATCTCAGCGGATATTTTTCCACGCTTGAAGTCACTTCTTTTTCAATTGCAGATAGTCCTCGCTTTACGACTATTCATTATTCTGTTCTGTTCTATTCCATTCTATTCTTATTCTATTCCTATTCTATTCTACATTCTTTTTTTTCTGTTCTAGGTTCTAGGTTCTGTGTTCTATTTTATTCTATTCTATATACTACTCTATTCTCTATTCTATTCTATTCTCTATTCTATTTTATTCTATATTCTATCCTATACTATTCTATTCTCTATTCAAAGTCTATTCTCTATTCTTTTCTCTATTCTATTTTCTATTCTATATATTCTGTATTCTATGTTCTATTTTCGAGTTTCTATTCTATTTCATTCTATATTCTATTCTATATTCTATTCTCTATTTACTGTTTTCCATTCTATTCTCTCTAATATTCTATTCTATTCTATTCTATTCTTGTTCTTCTATTCTATTCTATATTCTTTTTTCTGTTCTATGTTCTGTGTTCTATTTTATTCCATTCTATATACTATTCTATTCTCTATTCTATTCTGTTCTGTTCTATTCTATTCTATTCTATTCTATTCTATTCTATTCTATTCTATTCTATTCTATTCCATTCTATGAGCCGAGGTGGCGCAGCAGTTAGAGTGCAGTACTGCAGGCCACTGTTCAGCAGGTCAGCGGTTCAAATCTCACCTGCTCAAGGTTGACTCAGCCTTCCATCCTTCCGGGGTAGGTAAAATGAGGACCCAGATTGTTGGGGGCAATGTAAATATATACATACATTGCTTACTGGTGTACACCGCTTAGAGAGTGCTTGCACTTAAAGCGGTATATAAGTCTCATAAATAAATAAATAAATAAATATACTATTCTATTCTCTATTCTATTCTATTCTATTCTCTATTTTATTGTATATTCTATCCTAGTCTATTCTCTATTCTATTTTCTATTCTATATATTCTGTATTCTATTCTATGTTCTATTTTCTATTCTATTTCATTCTATATTCTATTCTATTCTCTATTCTACTCTATTTTCTATTCTATTCTCTCTAATATTCTATTCTATATTCTTTTTTTCTGTTCTATGTTCTGTGTTCTATTTTATTCTGTTCTATATACTATTCTGTTCTCTATTCTATTCTCTTTATTCTATATTCTAACCTATCCTATTCTCTATTCTCTATTCTATTTTCTATTCTATATTGTATTCTATTCTGTTTTATTCTATTTTCTGTTCTATTTCATTATTCTCTATTCTCTATTTTCTATTCTATTCTCTCTAATATTCTGTTCTATTTTCTATTCTATTCTATATTCTATTCTTCTATTCTATACTGTATTCTATTCTATGTTTTTTTCTATTTTCTATTTTCTATTCTATTTCATTCTCTATTCTACTCTCTATTCTACTCTATTTTCTATTCTATTCTCTCTAATATTCTATTCTATTCTATTCTCTATTCTATTCTGTTCTATATTCTACTCTATTCTACTCTACTGTTCTCTATTCTACTCTCACTTTTCAAGTTTGACTCCAATATACAGGTCATCCTCCACTTAATGACTGGAACTGGGCCCCAAATTTCTCTCGTTAAGAGAGACAGTCGCCAAGGGAGCTTTGCCTCATTTTGCAATCTTGCTTGCCACCGTAGTGAAGCCAATCGCCGCAGTTGTTAAGTCAGTCACACGGTCGTTAAGTGAATCAATCTCCCCCCCATTGACTTTGCTTGTCTGAAGGACGCCAAAGGGGATCACACACACACACACACACACACACACACACACACACAGATGGGATGCCACTGTCATCAATATAAACCGGCTACCAAGCGTCCAAATTTCGATCCGCGACCACGTTGTTGTGTTGGACAGAGTTTTGTCGAAAGGTCAGGCGTACCACAAGGGTTGTGTAACCTCTCAAGTGACCAGCTTCTTTCTCAAACCGTTTTGAACACTTGGGGATCCTCGTTCGGTCGTGTTTAAATCCGTGGGGGAGGGCTTGGCGAGATGTTTGTTCCCGTCCTTCGGGCTTTGACCAAGTTTTGAACGCGCCGACCCCCCCCCCAAAAGGTGAGCCGGTCTCTCCTCTCCAGCTGTTTTCTCTTGTGGGACTCTCTGGGGGGGGTGTTTCTCTTCTCATCAACAGCTGGTTCTCGCACTTACCACCACCTCCTTCAGGAGGAAACTGTGGTTTGTCTGCTTCCGGTTCTCGCTCGCTTGCGAGTAAGGGTTGGCGCTCGGGCGGCCTCGTTTTCTGCTAATGCCCGAGTCTTATATTGCTGTCGAGGTGAGCCTGGGGACTCTCGGTGAGCCGACGTTTCCAGGTAGTTCCACGTCCTAACGACAACCATGGAGAGCGAGGTAAGGGCTGGTGATCGCCCCCCCCCATGGCCGGGTTTTCGGTCTCTTCGTGGCCCCCCAACCCACTTTTCTTCCCCGCCAAAACCGCCCTCTCTGATTTCCTCAAACGTCGGCGGAAGATGGTATGACTCGATTCTTCAAACGGTTCCTTCTTGATCCACGCCCGGCGAGATTCCTCTCTTTTGCTGGCCGCCCCGTAAGATGCGTCTCGATCACTTCTTAACCGCCATTGCAAGTCGGAGGATCCCAGGTCACTCCTGGGCTAATTTGTAGGGGCAGACGGGTCTTTCTCGGCGGGACAGATGCTCGGTGAACGACAGCAAGTTGCTCGTCTTTTCCTACTTCCCCTCTGTTTTGGATTGGTCGGCCGGCCTAGCAAATTATCTCGCTCGGTAGCCCGGCAGTTTGTCCTTCCCATTTCCTACAGATTGGCCGAAAGTCACGCAGCCGGCTTTCGTGGCTAAGATGGGACTAGAACTCACCGTCTCCTGGTGACTGGGCCAAGATCACCCAGCTGGCTTTCATGCCTAAGGCGGGACTAGAACTCACCGTCTCCTGGTGATTGGCCCAAAGTCACCCAGTCAGCTTTCATGCCTAAGGTGGGACTAGAACTCACCGTCTCCTGGTGATTGGGCCAAGGTCACCCAATCGGCTTTCATGCCTAAGGCGGGACTAGAACTCACCGTCTCCTGGTGATTGGCCCAAAGTCACCCAGTCAGCTTTCATGCCTAAGGCAGGACTAGAACTCACTGTCTCCTGGTGATTGGGCCAAGGTCATCCAGTCGGCTTTCCTGCCTAAGGCGGGACTAGAACTCACCGTCTCCTGGTGATTGGCCCAAAGTCACCCAGTCAGCTTTCATGCCTAAGGCGGGACTAGAACTCACCGTCTCCTGGTGATTGGGCCAAGGTCATCCAGTCGGCTTTCCTGCCTAAGGCGGGACTAGAACTCACCGTCTCCTGGTGATTGGCCCAAAGTCACCCAGTCAGCTTTCATGCCTAAGGCGGGACTAGAACTCACCGTCTCCTGGTGATTGGGCCAAGGCCATCCAGTTGGCTTTCCTGCCTAAGGCGGGACTAGAACTCACCGTCTCCTGGTGATTGGCCCAAAGTCACCCAGTCAGCTTTCATGCCTAAGGCGGGACTAGAACTCACCATCTCCTGGTGATTGGCCCAAAGTCACCCAGCTGGCTTTCATGGCTAAGGCGGGACTAGAACTCACTGTCTCCTGGTGATTGGCCCAAAGTCACCCAGTCAGCTTTCATGCCTAAGGCGGGACTAGAACTCACCGTCTCCTGGTGATTGGGCCAAGGTCATCCAGTCGGCTTTCCTGCCTAAGGCGGGACTAGAACTCACCGTCTCCTGGTGATTGGCCCAAAGTCACCCAGTCAGCTTTCATGCCTAAGGCGGGACTAGAACTCACTGTCTCCTGGTGATTGGCCCAAAGTCACCCAGTCAGCTTTCATGCCTAAGGTGGGACTAGAACTCACCGTCTCCTGGTGATTGGGCCAAGGTCACCCAATCGGCTTTCATGCCTAAGGCGGGACTAGAACTCACCGTCTCCTGGTGATTGGCCCAAAGTCACCCAGTCAGCTTTCATGCTTAAGGCAGGACTAGAACTCACTGTCTCCTGGTGATTGGGCCAAGGTCATCCAGTCAGCTTTCCTGCCTAAGGCGGGACTAGAACTCACCGTCTCCTGGTGATTGGCCCAAAGTCACCCAGTCAGCTTTCATGCCTAAGGCGGGACTAGAATTCACCGTCTCCTGGTGATTAGGCCAAGGTCACCCAATCAGCTTTCATGCCTAAGGCGGGACTAGAACTCACCATC
Source organism: Crotalus helleri (assembly GCA_024509115.1). Taxonomy (NCBI): domain Eukaryota; kingdom Metazoa; phylum Chordata; class Lepidosauria; order Squamata; family Viperidae; genus Crotalus; species Crotalus helleri. Next base: position 884,944 of record JAKSXO010000101.1, read on the forward strand.
TCCTGGTGATTGGCCCAAAGTCACCCAGCTGGCTTTCATGCCTAAGGTGGGATTAGAACTCACCGTCTCCTGGTGATTGGCCCAAAGTCACCCAGCCGGCTTTCATGCCTAAGGCGGGACTAGAACTCACTGTCTCCTGGTGATTGGCCCAAAGTCACCCAGTCAGCTTTCATGCCTAAGGCGGGATTAGAACTCTCCGTCTCCTGGTGATTAGGCCAAGGTTACCCAGTCAGCTTTCATGCCTAAGGCGGGACTAGAACTCACCATCTCCTGGTGATTGGCCCAAAGTCACCCAGTCAGCTTTCATGCCTAAGGCGGGACTAGAACTCACCGTCTCCTGGTGATTGGCCCAAAGTCACCCAGCAGTCTTCCATGCCTAAGGCGAGTCTAGAATTCTCGTCACCCAGTTTGTAACCTATTGCTTTAACCACCAAACTGGTTGTAGACCAGGCTGTGTTCTGGAGATCAAATGATTGACGGGTTCAAGAAAATCACTCAGTGCCTGTCTATTTTTCACTTACTAAGACTCTGGGCTGGGCAGCGAAACCAGCTTTTTATTTGGGGGAAGGAAATAAATTAATTCATGACATAATTAATTAATTGTGCGACCCCCCCCCCCGCTCCGCAAGTACATTAATTGAGATAATTAAAATTAATAGAGAAAATTTCAATTACGTATATCCAGCAGCGTCAACGTGTCACTGCAGGGATCAACCTAAGCAATGTCCAATTAGGCCTCGAATTAACGGCCGCAATTCTGCCCCCAAATTTGTATCGCTAAGCAAGACATGTGGGAAGTCACTGTTTGCCCCGCATTTACGACCTGTCCAGCCAACGTTGTTAAGTGTAACTTCCGGACTGACTGAAGCATCGGTCGAGAGAATTCAACACTGAGAACCACTATTAACACCCAAAATTTAGGTCACTAAGCGAGACGTTTACGAGGTGAGCTCTGCCCCATTTAACCGTCATAAATACGAGTCAGTTGACAGGCATCTGAATTTTCATCCTGTGATCCCGGGATGCTGCGACCGTCGTAAATTCGAGTCGGTTGCCGAGCGCCTGAATTTTGACCCCATGAAATGGGGCAAAATTGACTTAAATGTCCTGCTTAGCAACCCAAATTCTGGGACCTGCAGCCGTCGTAAGTCGAGGACACGCCTGTTGGGATTCTTCTCGAACGGAGCTTCGATTCCGTGCGGGACTCAAACCGAACGCTTCACGACGGCAAAACGGAACGAAATGGGTTTCATAAATGTCGCCCTCGGTCACCCAAACTTGAGGATCCGCGGCCGTCGTAAGTCGAGGGCCGCCCGTTTTGATTGGTCACTCTGCGACACACACACAACCCCTTGTCCTTTTGATTGCAGCCTGGGATCGTCTCGCCGTTCAAACGGGTGTTCCTGAAAGGGGAGAAGGGGCGCGACAAAAAGGCTCAGGAGAAGGTCACCGAACGGAGGGCCCTTCACACCGTGTCGTCGGCCGGATTCCCGGAACGCTTCGAGCCGGACGTCCTGCTGAACGACTACATCGAGAAGGAAGTGAAGGTAAGCGGAAGGGATCCGGGAGGTCATCCAGTCCAGCCCGCCCCCTGCTCGAACAGGAGACCCTTACCGAATCATACAAGGACAGAGTGGGAAGGGACCTGGGAGGTCATCTAGTCCAACCCCCAGCTCAAGCAGCAGACCCTGGCAGAATCATGGGAGGACAGAGCTGGAAGGGACCTCGGAGGTCATCCAGTCCAGCCCCCCCTGCTCGAACAGGAGACCCTTACCGAATCATAGACGGACAGAGGGGGAAGGGACCTCGGAGGTCATCTAGTCCAGCCCCCTGCTCAAGCAGGAGACCCTTACAGAATTGCAGAATGCGTTGGAAAGGACATTAGAGGTCATCTAGTCCAGCCCCCGGCTCAGGCAGGAGACCTTTACAGAATCATAGAATGGCAGAGTTGGAAGGGATCCTGGAGGTCATCTAGTCCAACCCCCCTGCTCGAGCAGGAGACCCTTACAGAATCATAGGAGGAGAGAGCGGGAAGGGACCTCAGAGGTCATCTAGTCCAGCCCTCTGCTCCAGGAGACCCTTACAAAACCATAGAAGGGCAGAGCTGGAAGGGATCCTGGGAGGTCATCTAGTCCAACCCCCAGCTCAAGCAGGAGATCCTTAGAGAATCACAAGGGTTGGGAGGGACCTGGGAGGTCATCTAGTCCAACCCCCTGCTCAGGCAGGAGACCCTTACACACAGACTTACGACCGCAACGGAATTCAACATTTCTGCTGCTGAGCGAGACAATTCGGTTACTTTAGGCCCGTTTTACAACTCTCTCGCCTCCGTCCTTAAGGGAATCGCCGAACTGTGTGGTCGTTAAGTGAATCTTTCCCAGGAGGGACAGCCGCCGGTCACTAAGCAAGGACTCCCTGGCCGCTGATATTGACGTTGCGGTCGGGCGAGTCAAAACACCGGCCGGCCGGCTTCGCTTAACGACCGCCCGATTCTGGTTTAACGACCGCCGTGCTCCGCCGCGCGGATTTGAAGCAGTGGCACGAAAAGGATCTTTTGAATAATTTTTTTTAAAAAGTCACTCGTTTCGGAGACCTGTCCCGCCCGGTTCCCTGTGGCGGTCGTAAGTCCGAGGACGGCCTGAGGATTGCGCGCTTTGCGCGAGAAGACTTTTTTTCTCTTTCATTTTAATTTTTTTCTTCTTCTTCTTTCTTCCAGTACTTAGGCCAATTGACGGTTCCCGGCTACCTGAATCCCTCCAGCCGGTCGGAAATCCTGCATTTAATCGACAACGCCAAGGTGGGTGGGTGGGATGTTCCTCTGCTAGTCCTCGACTTAACGACGGTTTGGTTGTGGTGCCATCCCCGCACTTTCGACGGCCCCGGGAGGTGGGAAAAGCGACTTCAGACGGCTCGGCGCCCTCAGTCAACGTCGCGGCGCCTGCTGCGAACGCGGAATCGAAGCTCCGCTGCTTGGCGGCCGACTCGTCCTTACGACGGTCACAGTGTTCGGGCACGGGGTGTGTGTGTGTGTTCCGTGATCCACGGGGAGGCTGCAGCGGTTGTAAGGGTCCGAAAAAACGGTCCCACGGGGAGGCTGCAGCGGTTGTACGGGTCCGAAAAAACGGCCCGAATTGCTGTCTTCTCTGCTGGAGGGAGAGGAGCAAACGAGTGGAAGAGGGGAGGAAGATAGGGAGGGGGAGAGGAAAGACGAGAGGGGAAGAGGGGAGGAGGAGAAGTAAAGAGGAGGAGAAGAGAAGCAGGGGAGGAGAAGCAGAGGAGAGGAGGAGGGTGGGAGGAGGGAGATAGGGAAGAGCAGAGCAAATAGAGAGGAAGGGGAAGGAGGAGGAGCAGAAGGGAAGGAGACGTAAACGAGAGGAGGAGGAGGAGGAGGAGGAGGAGGAGGAGGAGGAGGAGGAGGAGGAAAAGGACTGGGGAGGGGTGTTGCTGTTTTTTTTTCTTCTCGCAGATGTTTCGTGGCCCAGCTTCGTAACATTATCAGTCGTAGAAGGTATGTATGGATAGGAAGCGGTGGACTGAGGTTTTTCTCGCAGACGTTTCACGACCCAGCTATGTAGCGTCCTCAGGGCTAGAAAGAAGCGGGATCTGCTCTGTATTCGTCTCTACAATTCCTTCCAGCCCCGATGACGTTCCCTAGTGGGGTCATGAGACATCTGCAAGGAGACCACCCAGCTCAGAGAGCACCAGGGACCCCACAGTCCTTTCTCTTCCTCCCCTTCCTTCCTTCCTTCCTTCCTTCCTTCCTTCCTTCCTTCCTTCCTTCCTTCCTTCCTTCCTTCCTTCCTTCTTCCCTTCCTCCCTTCTAGCACTGATGATATTCCCTAGTTTGGTCGTGAAACGTCTGCAAGGAAACCACCCAGCTCAGAGAGCAGCAAGGACCCCACAGTCCTTCCTTCCTTCCTTCCTTCCTTCCTTCCTTCCTCCTCCTCCTCCTCCCTCTCCCTGTTCCCCCTCCCTCCCTCCTCCAGGTCCTTCTAGCCCTGATGCCGTTCCCTAGTTGGGTCATGAGACGTCTGCAAGGAAACCACCCAGCTCAGAGAGCACCAAGGACCTCACTTTCCTTCCTTCCTTCCTTCCTTCCTTCCTTCCTTCCTTCCTTCCTTCCTTCCTTCCTTCCTTCCTTCCTTCCTTCCTTCCTTCTCCTCTTCCTCCTCCCCCCTTCTAGCCCTGATGATGTTACCTAGCCAGGCCATGAAACGTCTGCCAGGAAACCCCCACATTTCCCGGGACCTCCTAATGCCAGGAGACCCCTGATGACGTTCCCTAGTTAGGTCATGAGACGTCTGCAAGACCCCGTTCCTCCCCTTCCAGACTCTTCTCTTCCTCCCCCCACCCTCCCCAGTTTTCCTGCCCTCCGCCTTTTGGGACCGTCGTCCTGACAGACGGTCCTCTTTTTATGTCTCCCTCCCCAGCGGGCCCACCAGCTGCCCGGCCAGCTGAGCCACGAGCACGACGCCCTGATCAGCCTCTCGGCGTACAACGTCAAGCTGGTCTGGCGGGACGGCGAGGACATCATCCTCCGGGTCCCCATCCACGACATCGCCTCGGTCTCCTACATCCGGGACGACTCCTCACACTTGGTGGTGTTGAAGACGGGTAGGTGGTGGTGGTGGTGGTGGTGGGAGGGGGGAATGGGGGACTCTGAGCGGCACTCCTCGACGTAGGAGCGAAACGGGGGACCTGAAAACCAGTCCCCCTCTGGGGTTGGACTAGATGACCTCCGGAGAGGGGGACGACTCCCTTCCGACTCTTGCTCTTCTGTGATTCCGTCAGGGGCTCTCCTGCTTGAGCAGGGGGCTGGACTAGATGACCTCCCAGGCCCCTTCCGATTCGTGTGATGCCGTCAGGGCTCCTGCTTGAGCAGGGGGCTGGACTAGATGACCTCCAAGGCCCCTTCCGATTTAATTTAATAATTTAATATTTAATTTAATTTAATTTAATTTAATATTTAATTTAATTTAATAATTTAATTTAATTAACTTAATGTAATTTAATTTTTTTATTTTATTTAAAAGTTTTATAAATTTATTACAATATAAACCCCCACCCCACCCCTCCCCCCCTCCCCCACTTCCCAGAGCTGATTACAGGATAAAAAAATAAAATAATCTAACTAACATTAATCAACCATACTGTCAATCAAAACCATAACACCCTTTAACTCCCCCAACAAATATTAACAAATTAAGTCAAAAATAGTAAAATAATTAAAACTAATAATAGTTAGCTAGAATCTACTCACAAGCAAGAAAATTTAATTTAATTTAATAATTTAATTTAATTTAATAATTTAATTTAATTAATTTAATGTGATTTAATTTTTAATTTAATTTAGTTTAATTTTTAATTTAATTTAATAATTTAATTTAATTTAATAATTTAATTAATTTAATTTAATGTTTAATTTAATATTTAATTTAATTTAATAATTTAATTTAATAATTAATTTAATAATTTAATTAATTTAATTTAACTTAATTTAATATTTAATTTAATTTAATAATTTAATTTAATTTAATAATTTAATTTAATGTTTAATTTAATTTAATATTTAATTTAATTTAATAATTTAATTTAATAATTTAATTTAATAATTTAATTAATTTAATTTAACTTAATTTAATATTTAATTTAATTTAATAATTTAATTTAATTTAATAATTCAATTAATTTAATGTAATTTAATTTTTAATTTAATTTAATGTAATTTAATTTTTAATTTAATTTTTAATTTAATTTAATAATTCAATTTAATATTTAATTAATTTAATTTAATTTTTAATTTAATATTTAATTTAATTAATTCAATGTAATTTAATTTTTAATTTAATGTAATTTAACTAAGTAACCACACGCCACCGATGCTCAGCCCGGGTGGGGGGGAAGCAGGAGGGGGGGAGGTCTGCCTTCCCCACTAACCGCCCCCACCCCCCCGTTTTTCTTAGCTCAGGACCCCGGCATCTCCCCCAGCCAGAGTCTGTGCGCCGAGAGTTCGAAAGCGCTCACCTCGGGGTCCCTGTCCGAGAGCGGGGTGGCGCCCGTCGAAGCCTGCTGCCTAGTGATCCTGGCCACAGAGAACAAGGTTAGATTCTCACTCAGGTCCCGGCGGCCGGCCGGTTCTCCTTTCTGCTTCCGCCGACGGGGATGGTCCCCCCCTCCTCCGCCTGGGATATTTTTATTTATTTGAACGGTTGAGTTGTGACGTTCCCTCCCCTTCCGTCTCACTGGCATCGTCTCGGCCTGGCTTTTAGCCCTTAGCCGGGACTAGAACTCACCGTCGCCTGGGGATGGGCTCCAAATCACCGAGCCAGCTTTCAGTCCTAAGGTGGGACTAGAACTCACCGTCGCCTGGCGATTGGGTCAAACTCACCCAGCTGCCTTTTAATGCCTAAGGCGGGACTAGAACTCACCGTCGCCTGGTGATTGCCCCAAAGTCACCCAGTTGGTGTTCACTTATTCACTGGGACTAGAATTCACCATCGCCTGGTGACTGGTCCAAAGTCACTCAGCTGTTTTCACTCCTAAGGTGGGACTAGAACTCACCGTCACCTGGTGATTAGTCCAAAGTCTCCCGCCTAGCTTTCACTCCTCAAGTGGGACTAGAACTCACCGTCACCTGGTGATTGCCCCAAAGTCACCCAACTGGTGTTCACTTATTCACTGGGACTAGAATTCACCGTCGCCTGGTGACTCATCCAAAGTCACTCAGCTGTTTTCACTCCTAAGGTGGGACTACAACTCACCGTCGCCTGGTGATTGGTCCAGTCTCCCGCCTGACTTTCACTCCTCAAGTGGGACTAGAACTCACCGTCGCCTAGTGATTGGATCAAACTCACCCAGCTGTCTTTTAATGCCTAAGGCAGGACTAGAACTCACCGTCGCCTGGGGAGTGGCCCAAAGTCACCCAGCTGGCTTTCACTCATAAACTGGGACTAGAACTCACCGTCGCCTGGTGATTGGTCCAAAGTCACCCAGCTGCCTTTTAATGCCTAAGGTGGGACTAGAACTCACCGTCGCCTGGGGAGTGGCCCAAAGTCACCCAGCTGGCTTTCACTCCTAAGCTAGCACTAGAACTCCCCATCTCCTGGAAGTTCTCCTCGGCTTCCGAAGGACTTCCTGGAAGATTGTCCCACCTTGTCTCGCTTGTGTATCCCTTCCTTCCTTCAGGTCACTGCCGAGGAACTCTGCTCCCTCCTCAGCCAAGTCTTCCACATCGTTTACACCGAGTCTACAATCGACTTCCTGGACAGAGCAATATTTGATGGGGCCACCACACCCACCCGGCATCTGTCGTTGCACAGCGGTAGGAGGAAAGGACGTGTATCTCCCTAGGGTTGGGGACACTCCTTCTCACCCTCCTCGTCCTCTTCCTCTTTCTCCCCTCCTCCTGCTCTTCCTCTTATTCTCCTCCTCCCCTTTTCCTGCTTTTTCTTCTCCTCCCCTCCTCCTCTTCTCCTCCTCCTTCCTTCTAGCACTGATGACGTTCCCTAGTTGGGTCATGAAACATCGGCAAGAAAACCACCCAGCTCAGAGAGCACCAGGGACCCCACAGCCCACCTCCCCCTCCTCTTCCTCCTCCTCCTCCTTCTCCTCCTCCTTCTCCTTCTCCTTCTCCTTCTCCTTCTCCTCCCTTCTAGCACTGATGACGTTCCCTAGTTGGGTCATGAAACATTGGTAAGAAAACCACCCAGCTCAGAGAGCACCCAGGACCCCAAGCCCACCTCCCCCTCCTCCTCCTCCTCCTCCTCTGTCTCCTCCTCCGTCTCCTCCTTCTCCTTCTCCTCCTCCTCCTCCCTTCTAGCACTGATGACATTCCCTAGTTGGGTCATGAAACGTCAGCAACAAAACCGCCCAGCTCAGAGAGCACCCTCACAGTCCTCCTCCTCCTCCTCTTATTCTCCTCCTTCTCCCCTTCTTCTTCTTTCTCTTCCTCTTATTCTCCTCTTCTCCTCCTCTCTTCCTTCTCGTCTCTTCCTCCTTCTCCTCTCCTCCTCCCCTTCCTCCTCCCCTCCTGCTCTTCAGGGCCCACCAGGATGTGTGTGTGAAAAGCCCCCTTCCGTCTTCCTCCGCTTTGCTGACCCCCCACCCCTCTTCTCCCAATCTTCCCCGCAGACGATTCCTCGACCAAAGTGGACGTCAAAGATGCCTACGAAACGGAAGCCAGCACTTTGTGAGTCCCGGGGTGACACAAACACACACACATGTGGGGCGGACTCCACAACTTGGGGGTGGTGTGTGTGTGTGCACGCGTGCGTGTGCATCGCCGAGAAAAGTTGCTAAGTGAGATTTGACAAACTTAACATTTCTACAGGAACGTAGCACTGTCCTTAATAAGCCCCTGTTCGGGCGCCATGTTCCGTAGCGAGGCCAAGTCCCGCCCTCGTTGGCTTTTTTGGCGGCCTGCTGTTTTCAGGGAGGCGGGTTCGAGGCCCGGCCTCGGTTTGGAAGAGTCCGGAATCACTTCCGCATCCCTCGTGTCTTTCCAGCTCCTTCCCGGAATCCCTGGAGCTGGGGGGCAACTCCCCCACCTCCTTTTCAGCCCAGCCGTCTCCCCCCACGCAGCCGGCCAGCGACAGCGAGCTGAGCACAACGGCGACGGAGCTCCTGCAGGACTATATGATGACGGTAAGTGGGCAAGGAGGACGACAACAGAGCTGGAAGGGACCTCGGGGATCATCTAGTCCAGCCCCCTACTCAAGCAGGAGACCCTGACGGAATCGTAGAAGGCCAGAGTTGGAAGGGACCTCGGAGGTCATCTAGTCTAGCCCCCTGCTCAAGCGGAGATCCTGACGGAATCGTAGAACGGCAGAGTTGGAGGTGAACTCGGAGGTCATCTAGTCCAGCCCCCTGCTGAAGCCGGAGACCCTTACAGAATCGTAGAATGGCAGAGTTGTGTGCGACCTCGGAGGTCATCTAGTCCAGCCCCCTGCTCAAGCAGGAGACCCTGTACTCTCGCAGACAAAGTGGCTGTCCAGTCTCTTTTTAAAAACCTCTAATATTGGAGCACCTAAGACAGGGGTAGGCAACCCAAAACACTTAAAGAGCCACTTGGACCCGTTTCCCACCAAAAACAAAACACTGGGAGCCGCAAAACCATTTCGATATATAAAATGAAGATAACACTGCATATATCCTTTTTTACCTTTATTATAGGTGTGTGTGTGTTTGTGTGTGTGTATGTATGTATGTGTGTGTGCGTGTGTATATATATATGTATATGTATGTATGTGTGTGTGTATATATATATATATATATATATATATATATATATATATATATATATATATATACACACACACACACACACACACACACACACATACACACACACACACACACACAGGTAAAAAAAGGATATATGCAGTGTTATCTTCATTTTAGATGTCAAAAGGGTCTCTCTCTCTCCCTCTCTATCTGCCCTTGGTCTGCCACTCCTTCCCCCGCTCTCTTTCTTTCTCTCTCTCTCTCTCTCTCTCTCTCCCCCTCTCTCTTTCTCTCTCTCTCTTTCTCCCCCCCCCTCTCCTATCTGCTGCTCACCTGACAAGCTTCAGGCTGTTGTCCAACAAGCTCAGGGGTAGGCAACCTCGTCTCTTTTATGACTCATGGACTTCAACTCCCAGAATTCCTGAGTCAGCCTAGCTGGGCTAGCTAGCTCTCTCCTGCCCTTCCTGCTTCCTGCAGAGACGCAGCAAAGGGAGGAGCTCCGCCCAGTAAGTTTTTCAGCTCCTCGGAGAATACTGTGAGTGCACTCTCTTTTACACACACATATACACACACACACACACACACACACACACACACACACACACACACACAGAGAGAGAGAGAGAGAGAAGCAGGGAAGCGCAATTCCTCTCTCTCTGCAAAGGCAGAGGAGGCTGGGAGCTGCAGGGGAAGGCTCAAAGAGCCGCATGCGGCTCCGGAGCCGCAGGTTGCCGACCTGTGACCTAAGACTTCTGGTGGTAAGCAGTTCCACTGGCTAATTGTCCCCAGTGTTAGGAGGGTTCTCCTTAATTCCAGGTTGCTTCTCTCCTTGATGAGTTTCTTCTTGCTAAGATCTTAATTGCTTTCTTTTGTCATCTAATGATATTGGACCAGTGTAGAATTGGGTTTCCCAACCTTGGCAATTTGAAGATGTCAACTCCCAGAATACCCCAGCCAGCCTGCTTTAAGAGCGGTGGGCTTCAACTCCCAGAATCCCCCAGCCGGCCTGCTTTACGAGGGGTGGACCTCACCTCCCACAATTCCCCCAGCCAGCTTCCTTACGTTGACAGGACAGCTCTAGATTACATTAAAAGACCATAAATAAATTTACTCTTGGAGAATTAAAAAAAAAATGGACAGTCTACCTTTGATCATCTGCTTTAAACCTGGTTTACTTCCAATGTTTGGTTCCCGTTTTCCTTTAATTCAGGAGTTCTCAATCTGTGGGCCACACCCCGTAAGTGCTCCGTTGCCTATTCGCAGCTGGGCGCGCGCTAGTGGCTGGCATAGCCCCACTCGCGCGAACGTCGCGGTTCTCGGCCCCGCTCGCGGGAGCGCGGGGCTGCGCACACGCCTGCCAGCTCCCACATAACAATTCCCGCTTTCCGCCACCCTCCGCCTCCGAGCCGCCGATCCGGAATGTCGGGAACCTCTGATTTAATTTAATTGATGAGTTTCTTCCTCCTTTCTAGTTACGGACCAAGCTCTCGTCGCACGAGATCCAGCAGTTCGCCATGCTGCTGCACGAGTACCGCAACGGGTCGTCCGTGCACGAGTTCTGCGTCAACCTCAGGCATCTGTACGGGGATAGCCGGAAATTCCTTCTGCTCGGTAAGCTTCTCCCCACGCGCGCCCCCCTCCCAAAATTAATCTGGGGTGTGGGTTTCATCCATTAGAACTTAGAACTCGGAATAGAATGGAGCTGGAAGGGACCTTGGAGGTCATCTAGTCCAGCCCCCTGCTCATGAGTTTAGTTTAGGTTAGTTTCTCGATCTTGGCCAGTGGAGGACATGTGGGCTTCCACCATGAGGGGGGGGAGTCCTCTCGGAGCTGCGTTGTTTTCTGACGTTTTATTACCTGACTAGGTAGCATCCTCAGTGCTGGATGGGAGAGGGGTGTGCAGAATGGAGAAGGACTGTGGGATCCTTGCGGCTTTCTGAGCTTGATTTTCTTGCAGACGTTTCGTGACCGAACTGGGGAACATCATCAGTATGAGGGAGTGTGGAGTTTGCTCACTTTTTATAGAAAACCAACAAGCTCTGAGCGCACCATGGGCCACAGAGTCCTCCTTCTCCTCCTCCATTTTTCACACCCTTCTCCCTCTAGCACTGATGATGTTGCCCGTCCTTCCTTCCTTCCTTCCTTCCTTCCTTCCTTCCTTCCTTCCTTCCTTCCTTTCTTCCTTCCATCCATCCATCCATCCATCCTGCCTCCTCCTCCTCCTCCTCCTCCTCTCTAGCACTGGTGTTGTTCCCTAGTTGGGCCATGAGACGTCTGCAAGGAAACCACCCAGCTCGGAGAGCACCAAGGATCCCATAGTCCTTTTCTTCCTCCTCCTCCTCCTCCCTCTCCCCTTTTCCTCTGCCCCCTCCCAGCACTGATGATGTTCCCTTATTTGGTCATGAGACGTCTGCAAGGAATAACCACCCACAACATTTTCCTTCCTTCCTTCCTTCCTTCCTTCCTTCCTTCCTTCCTTCCTTCCTTCCTTCCTTCCTTCCTTCCTTCCTTCCTTCCTTCCTTCCTTGTAGCACTGATGATGTTCCCTCATTGGGTCATGAGACGTCTGCAAGGAATAATCACCCACAACATTTTCCTTCCTTCCTTCCTTCCTTCCTTCCTTCCTTCCTTCCTTCCTTCCTTCCTTCCTTCCCCTCCCTTGTAGCACTGATGATGTTCCCTAGTTGGGTCATGAGACGTCTGCAAGGAACTCCCCCCGAGCTCCGAGAGTACTAGGGACCTCACATTGATTGACGGGTTTTGGCCTTACAATAAATCAATAAAAAAAAAGTTCAGGGTAACTTTTTTTAAAAAGGGAAGAGGTTAAAAAGAGTTGGATAACATCCACCTGGCTGAGCATCTCTAGGCCAGTGGTTCTCAACCTTTTTAATGCCGTGACCCCCCAAACCGGTCGTAAGTCGAGGACTACTCAACCGGTCGTAAGTCGAGGACTACTCAACTGGTGCAGCACCGTTTGCAGACTGGGACTTTTGGCGGGCTCAGCAGGGCAGAGACAGCCTGGAGAATTCCTATTGGCTTTGGAAAGCCAATAGAATTAGACTCTATTCAAGAGAGCCTCTTCTATTGGCTTTCAAAAGCCAATAGAATAAAAGGGAGTAGCACAGCTAAGGAAAAGGGGGGAAAAAATGGTGGACGGCGTTGTTTGGCGACCCCCGTGAAATGGTCGTTCGACCCCAAATGGGGTCCCGACCCATAGGTGGAGAACCACTGCTCTAGACGAACATGGCGCTGAAAAAAAGTAGCGCCATGTTTCACATGACCGTCGCCGCATCGCCATGGCCCCACGATCAAAATTCAGGCTCGAGGCTCGGCGACCGACTCAGACTTATGACGGCGTCGTGCCGTCCTCCGGGATCACGTGATCCCCTTTTCCGACCACCTGTCCAGCCGAGTCAACGGTGAAGCCTGGTTCGCTCTGCGACCGTGTTGCTAACTTAACTGTTGCGGGGATTTAGTTAACAGCCGGGGCCAAAACGGTTGTAAAATGGGGACAAACCTGCTCAACAACGGTCTCGCTCAACAACGGGAAGTCTGGGCTCCGTTGTAAGTCGAGGACTCTGAAATTCCAAGCAATCCTACCGCTTCTGCAATCACAAATAACCGTCCCCCTCAGTTTTTTTTTCTGTGTATTGGTTTGGGGGGGGGGAGAGGGTCCTGCGTTCGAGTCCCGGCCTTTGAAAGGCCTTCTCCACTGAGTTCCCTTCCCTCTTCTTCCTCTCCCTCCGAGGTCTCCGTCCCTTCATCCCGGAGAAGGACAGCCAATACTTTGAGAACTTCCTAGAGACCATTGGTGTGAAAGACGGACGGGGGATCATCACGGATAGCTTTGGCCGATACCGCTGGACGGTGAGAACCATCTCCAACTCCACCGCCAATGGCAACGGCGCCGCCGGCAGTTCGGACGACCAGTCGGTGCCGTCGGAGGGGGACGAGTGGGACCGGATGATCTCCGACATCAGCAACGACATCGAAGCGTTGGGGTGCAGCTTGGATCAAGATTCGTCCTGATCCGGGCAAGGACGCCGAGAGACGTGGACTTCTCTGTCCCGCGCTGGACCCCATTTTATTTCTCGCTCTTGTTTCCCAGACTTCCTCTCCCCAAGGCTCCCCGCGGAGTCCCATTCATCCTGATTGGGGCGAGTACGCTACGAGACACGGACCTCTCTGTACCGCACCGCCCCCCCTCCCCTTTTATTTCTTGCTCTCGTTTCTCGTGCCTTCCCTCCCTTAGGCTCCTCACGGAGTCCCGTTCGTCCCAAGCTTGGGTACCCACTGCCGTTGTGGAGAAACCATGAATCCCGGGAAGGTCAGCACAAGCTTCTCCAGGGTCTACCCCCTCCCCCCATTCCCGCCTCTCCAGTTTTGCACATGACCTTTCTTACACGGATGTCTGAATGCGTGTTCCTGGAGTTCCCTCGCCATTGAAATCCCAAGCGGTTGTCCTGTAATATTTCAAAGGAGGGAAGCGGTTGAGGCGCTCCGGCGCTCCATCCGTTGTGGGATGGGAGCTCCTTCTGTCAACGCCAGCAGGCGGATCTAGTGATGGATCTGGCCGTGATTTTGAACTTGGAATTCCCTAAGGACAAGTGGGGTGATCTCAGGGTGGAGAACCCGGTTGAGAAACCGGTTGACGGTCTGCTCCAAGACAAGTCACAGCTCTTTTACTCGTCCACGTGGTGTCCAAACCTTCCCCGATCTTAGCCAAATTCGGACCGTTCCAAGCGGCCGGACCATAATGAAGGCCCAAGCCCCGTGGAACAAGCAGGGCATTGTGGGTTGGGGGTGGGGCTGTCTCATGGTGGACTTCCATCAAGGACTCGCAGTCCTTCGGCAAGTTGGGGGTCGATCCAACTTAAGAACGAGACTTTTTTTAATCCTGGTTTATTATTTTTTTTCAAGCAGCGGAGGCAATATATATACATATGTACATGTGTTGTATATATTATACATATAAATGCACAGTTATTTTTCTAAGCGTGTTTCAGGCCACCGAGAGCTCGCCTGGCTTCTTATAAACTGACATGTATGTTCTTTTAGCCCGTCGGGAGATGGACAGACACGTGTGTCTTTTTTTTTTTTTTAAATCGCACCAAAAATCGGTGGCTTGCTGTTTTTTTTTGTTTTGATTTGTTTTTTTTTCCAAACAAACCGGTTTCAAATAAAAAGCTGGCCAGGGAAGCCAGAGCCAAGACATGAGGGCTTCTTAGCTTTCCATCTGGGCAAACTGACCGGGACCCTTGTCAGTTTCGTGTCTGGGAAAATGAGGACCGGAGGAGCGGGAGTGTGGTGGGGAACACAAATGGTGGCTTGCCTCCAGAACAGTGGTTCTCAACCTGTGGGTCGGGACCCCATTTGGGGTAGAACGACCATTTCACGGGGGTCGCCAAACAACGCCGTCCGCCATTTTTTCCCCCCTTTTCCTTAGCTGTGCTACTCCCTTTTATTCTATTGGCTTTTGAAAGCCAATAGAAGAGACTCTCTTGAATAGAGTCTAATTCTATTGGCTTTCCAAAGCCAATAGGAATTGTCCAGGCTGTCTCTGCCCTGCTGAGCCCGCCAAAAGTCCCATTCTGCAAACGGTGCTGCACCCGTTGAGTAGTCCTTGACTTACGACCGATTGAGTAGTCCTCGACTTACGACCGGTTGGGGGGTCACGGCATTAAAAAGGTTGAGAAGTTGTGGGTGTGCCATCACTGGAAGTTTTTAAGAAGAGATTGGCCTGAAATGGTATAGGGCAGTGGTTCTCAACCTGTGGGTCGGGACCCCATTTGGGGTCAAACGACCATTTCATGGGGGTCGCCAAACAAGGCTGTCCGCCATTTTTCCCCCTTTTCTTTGGCCACACCCCTGACACCCAGAGATGTATAAGTGGTTGGGGGTCACCACAACATGGGGAACTGTATTATGGGGTCGCGGCATTAGAAAGGTTGAGAACCACTGGTATAGGGTCTCCTGCTTGAGCACTAGGATGCTGCGAACGTCATCAATACGAGTTGGTTGCTAAGCGTCTGAATTTGAAATGTGACCCTGGGATGCTGCGACCGTCATAAATACAAGTCAGTGGCCAAGCGTGTCAATTTTAATCACCTGAACCCAGGATGCTGCGACCGGCATAAACACGAGTCGGTGGTCAAGCGTCTGAATTGTAATTACGGGACACCAGGATGCTGTGGGACCGTCATAAATACGAGTCGGTTGCCAAGCGTCTGAATTTTAATCACGTCACCCCGGGATGCTGTGACCGTGATAAATACGAGTCAGTGGCCAAGTGTGTCAATTTTAATCACCTGAACTCGGGACGCTGCGACCGTCATAAACACGAGTCGGTGGTCAAGCGTCTGAATTGTAATTACGTGACACCAGGATGCTGTGGGACCGTCATAAATACGAGTCGGTTGCCAAGCGTCTGAATTTTAATCACATCACCCCGGGATGCTGTGACCGTGATAAATACGAGTCAGTAGCCAAGCGTGTCAATTTTAATCGTGTGACCACGGGACGCTGCGACCGTCATAAATATGAGTCAGTGGCCAAGCGTGTCAATTTTAATCGTGTGACCACGGGACGCTGCGACCGTCATAAATACGAGTCAGTGGCCAAGCGTGTCAATTTTAGTCATGTGATGCTGCGACCGTCAGATACAAATCAGTGGCCCAGCGTGTCAATTTTAATCATGTGACCACGGGGCGCTGCGACCATCATAAATATGAGTCAGTGGCCAAGCGTGTCAATTTTAATCATGTGACCACGGGGCGCTGCGACCGTCATAAATACGAGTCAGTGGCCAAGCGTGTCAATTTTAATCACATGGCCCCAGGATGCTGCGACTGTCATAAATACGAGTCGGTTGCCAGGCGCCTGAATTTTAATCATGTGACCATAAAGGTGCTACGGTGGTCGTAAATTGTTGTCCGTGCCGTTGTCCATTAGAATGGTCACTAAACAAAGTGTTGCAAGTTGAGGACTTGCCTGAATTGTTATGTTGGCATGTTCTTCCCCAAAATTGCATCCCCGGCTGCCCAGCAGAGAAACAATGCTTAAAATAGCTCTCCACGTGCAGCTCTCGTGTGACGATTCGACAGTGTGTAATTGTGTGAGGAGCAGCCTAGCGTCACCTAAGTGGAAGCGAGAAAAGGCTTTGAAGGCTCAAAGAGCTTGGCGATTCGCACGAGTTCCGATTTCGCGCGGGGGATTCGAGTCCTAAACCTGCCCATTCCCCCCCCCCCCACACACACACCGGGAAAATTCATTCCGACTTCTGCTAAAGCCTGCGAGGAAAAGAATCCCAAATTCTGGCTGAATTCGATTCCGCCTCAGGGATCTGACACTGATGATATTACCTGGTAGGGTCCTGAAAGGTCTGCGAGAAGAATATCAGACTCCTAGAGCATCAAGGACCCTACAGTCCTTTTTTTTCTTCCTCCTCCTCCTCCTCCTTCCTCCCTTCTAGCACTGATGATGCTCCCTAGTTGGGTCACGAGACGTCTGCAAGAAAATGACCATCTTCACAGAGCCTCAATGTCCCCACTCAACTTCTCCTCCTCCCAGGTCCCTTCCAACTCTCGTCATTCTGTCAGGGTTTCCTGCTTGAGCAGGGGGTTGGACTAGATGACCTCCGAGGTCCCTCCCCACACTTGTCATTCTGCCAGTAGCCCAGCAGACGCAGGAAACAACCACTCCGTGGTCCGGCGAGAGGACAAATGCGAGTCCCATCCAAAACCCAAGCAAATCCAGGCAGTCCTCGCTTAACGACCACGACAGCCCTCCCGAAAATCGTCATAAAGCGAGTCATTTAGGGAGCAGGTTTGGGCCCCGTTTTACGTCCTTTCTCCCCTCCCTCGTCCTTCCGTGAGTCACTCGGTTCACGTCGGAAAAGACCCTGGGCCCACGGCAACGGTCGTAAGTACGTCCGTTGCTCTCCCCGTGTCCGTCACGGGGGATGTAAAGTAGTGAATGACGGCCCCCGAGTCACTTCTTTGCAGCCTCTTCCTCCTCGTCGCTACTCGGGGGCCGGCCGCTAAGCGGATCGGACGCCCGGCCCAAGCAGAGACGGAGCCGGGGGGGAGGTTGAAGCGGGAGTGAATATACCGTTTATTGAGCGAGAGCATCCTCGGTGTAGAAGAATCGGGAGTAAAGTCTTTGCAAGTCCAAAGAAAGCAGAGCTGGCTGCCTTGGCTATGGGCGAGTGGGCATCTATACAGAAGTGGGGGGAGGGAGGGAGGGAGGGGGGGACAGAGCCTGGCGGGGCGGTGTCGGGGTGTGTGTGTGAGTGGGCGTCCCCCCACCGGTCACTACATGGTCAGCTCCTGGAAGACACAACGGGAAGAAGACAAGCGTCAAGTGAGGCGTATTTATCTCGCCGACCTTTCGCCACCCAGCTAGGTAACGTCATCAGGTCTGAGAGAGAGGAGGGAGGAGGAAAGACTGGGGGGGTCTTTCGTGACCCAACTAGGGGACGTCATCAGGGCTGGGAGGGAGGGAGGAGGAGGAGGAGGAGTTGGAGGAAGGAAGGACGGGGGGATCCCGGGTGCACTCTGAGCTGGGTGGTTTCCTTGCAGACGTTTCCTGACCCAACTAGGGAACGTCATCAGTGCTAGGAGGGCAAATTCACATAATCGTACAGTCCTCCTGCTGCTGCTCCTCTTACTCCTCTACGCAATCCCCCCTCCCAACACTGATGATGTTCCCTAGTTGGGTCAGGAAACGTCTGCAAGGAAAACCACCCAGCTCAGAGAGCACCAAGGACCCCACAGTCCGTCCTCGTCCTCGTCCTCCTCCTTCTCAAATCTGCCCTTCCATTCTACATTCTAATCTATATTCCATTCCATTCTATTCTTCTATTCTCCTTCTATTCTATTTTCTATTCTATTCTTATTTTCTATTCTATTAAAATATTATATTCTATATTCTACATTCTATTCTATTCTTCATTTCTTCTATTCTATTCTATTCTATTCTATTCTATTCTATTCTATTCTATTCTATTCTACTCTCCTTCTATTCTACTCTATATTCTATTCTATTCTTATTTTCTATTCTATTCTATTAAAATATTCTATTCTATATTCTACTTCATTCTATTCTATTCTATTAAAATATTCTTAATTATTCTGTTCTGTTCTATTCTATTCCATATATTTTATTCTTGTGTCTATTCTATTCTACCATTCCTATCCTATCCCATTCTTCATTCCTTCTATTCTGTTCTGTTCTGTTGTTCTATTCCAGTGGTTCTCAACCTTTTTAATGCCGCGACCCCCAACCGGTTGTAAGTCGAGGGCTACTCAACCGGTCGTAAGTCGAGGACTACTCAACTGGCGCAGCACCGTTTGCAGAATGGGACTTTGGGTGGGCTCAGCAGGGCAGAGACAGCCTGGACCATTCCTATTGGCTTTGGAAAGCCAATAGAATTAGACTCTGTTCAAGAGAGTTTATTCTATTGGCTTTCCAAAGCCAATAGAATAAAAGGGAGTAGCACAGCTAAGGAAAAGGGGGGGAAAAATGGTGGACTGCGTTGTTTGGCGACCCCCGTGAAATGGTCGTTCGACCCCAAATGGGGTCCTGACCCACAGGTTGAGAACCACTGATCTATTCTATTCTATTCTGATCCTCTCCTACCCTATCCCTATTCTACTCTACTCCCGCTCTCTTCTACTACAGGTTCTCCTCAACGTACGACCACAAATGAGCCCCAAATTTCTGTCGCTAAGCGAGACACGTGAGTTTCGTGAACTTGGGCCCCTTGGACGACCTTCCTTGTCCCGGCCGTTAAGTGAATCGCTGCAGTTGTGAAGTGAGTAAGACGGTCAGGAAGTGAATCCCCTTGATGTCGCCGGTCAGGACGTCGGGGGGGAAAAAAGAGGATCCCGCCTCCGTCGGGATGCTGCAAGGGCCGTTCAGTCCGACCCAGGGTCCCTGCTTCCAGTGCCATCGTAACCCTGGAGCGGTCGCGAAGGGAACCCGTCGCGAGGGGAGGACCGTCGGTAGCCGCCGCCCCGTCGAAACCCTTGGAGGAATCGCTCGGGAGCAGCTTCCCCGTTTCTCTCCCTCTCCACCGAACGATCTAACCTTTGGCGCCTTTCTGTCTTAATCTCCGGGAACGAAGCCCCTCCCACCCTCCCCGGGGCATCCAGGCCACGCTCCACCCCACCGTGGAGGCTCAGCAGCTCGGCTGCTCTCCCTCCCTCCCTCGTGGCCCTGCCCAGACTCACCATGATGGCGTTGACGATATCGTTGTTGTTGTGCCGAAGGGCTCGGACGGCTTTCGCGCGGGAGACGTTGGCCTGAGCCATCACCAGCTCGATGTCTCTCACCTCCAGGCCCGTTTCGTCCACCTGGCAAAAGAGGGAGGGAGGGAGAAAAGAGAAAAGGAAAGGAAAGGAAGGAGAAAGGAAAGAGAAAGAGAGAGAGAAAGAAAGAAAGAGAAAGAGAGAAAGAAGAAAGAAAGAAAGAAAGAAAGAAGGAAGGAAGAGAAAGAAAGAAAGAAGAAAGAAAGAAGAAAGAAAAAGAAAGAGAAAGAAAAAGAAAGAGAAAGAAAGAAAGAGAAAGAAAGAGGGAGGAAGGGAGGGAGGAAAAAAGAGAGGAGGAAAGAAAGGAAGGCAGGAACGGAAAGAAGGAAGGAAAGAAGAGAGGGAAGAATGGTGTGCGCGAGGGAGGAAAAAAAGCAAAGAAAGGGAAGGGATAAGAAAGAAGGAAGGAAAGAAAGAAAAAGGGAGGGAAGGAGGAAGGGAGGAAAAAAGAAAAGAAAAGGAGAAGGAAGAAAAAAAGACAGGAGGGAGGGAGGGAGGAAAAAAGAAAGGAGAAGGAGGAAAGGAAGGAAGGAAGAGGGAGGGAGGGAAGGAGGGAGGGAGGAAAAAAGAAAGAAGGGAGAAGGAGTGAAAGAAAGGAAGGGAGGAACGAAAAGAAGGGAGGAACGGAAAGAAGGAAGAGAGGGAAGAATAGTGTGCGCGAGGGAGGAAAAGAAAGCAAAGAAAGGGAAGGGATAAGAAAGAAGGAAGGAAAGAAAGAAAAAGGGAGGGAAGGAGGAAGGGAGGAAAAAAAGAAAAGAAAGGGAGAAGGAAGAAAAAGAAAGAAAGACAGGAGGGAGTGAGGGAGAAAAAAAGGAGAAGGAGGAAAGGAAGGAAGGAAGAAGGAGG
Organism: Crotalus helleri; assembly: GCA_024509115.1. NCBI lineage: Eukaryota > Metazoa > Chordata > Lepidosauria > Squamata > Viperidae > Crotalus > Crotalus helleri. The sequence continues at coordinate 905,322 of JAKSXO010000101.1, forward strand.
AAGAGAAGGAGGGAGGGAGGAAAAAAGAAAGCGGGAGAAGGAAGAAGGAAGAAAAAAGAAAAGACGGAGGAGGGAGGAAGAAAGAAGGAGAGAAGGAGGAAAGGAAGAGGGAGGGAAGGAGGGAAGGAGGAAAAAAGAAAAGAAAGAAAAAGGAAAGAATGAATGAAAAAGAAAAAGAAAAGTAGGAAAGAGTAGGGGAAAGGAACGAAGGAAGGAGAAAAGGAAAAAGGAGAAGGTGAAGGAAGAGAGGGCGAGGGAGGAGGAGCAGGAGGAGGAGGAGGAAGAGGAAGGGAGAAGGAGGAAGAGGAAGAAGATCATCATCAACCTCCTGACAGATTCTCCGGACTCCAGGAAGCGGATAAAAAAGGCCAACGTCCAACCGTCTGGTTGACTTTGCCACCAACCCTAACAACAACGAGAGTAGCAACGGGGTGAGGTTCTAGTAGACCTTCCTCCACGTTGGGGGGTCACTTCTCCCACCTTTTATGGGGTGCCAGCAAAGCTGAAGTCCAGGGTTCGCATCTTCGGAAAGGAGCTGGCCTTGAGAAGCCATCAGGAGACCGAGTCCCATGAGGTGGACTTGTGGTGGACCCCAAAGCTCATGGCAGGTCTCCTGTCTTGGACAAGCGGGTTGGGCTGGATGACCTCAATCAAGGTCCCTTCCGGCTCTAGGGTGCCATTTTGTGTCCTTCTATGACTACCGGACCCTCCTAGGTGGAACTTGAGGGTCTCCTGACTTGAACCTTCTAGGTGGAACTTAAGGACCTGGGTGGAACTTGAGGAGCTCCTGATTTGGACCTCCTAGGTAGAACTTGAGGGCCTCCTAGGTAGAACTTGAGGGTCTCCTGACTTGGACCTCCTAGGTGGAACTTGAGGGCCTCCTAGGTGGAACTTGAGGGTCTCCTGACTTGAACCTTCTAGGTGGAACTTAAGGACCTGGGTGGAACTTGAGGAGCTCCTGATTTGGACCTCCTAGGTGGAACTTGAGGAGCTCCTAGGTGGAACTTGAGGACCTCCTGACTTGGACCTCCTAGGTGGAACTTAAGGACCTAGGTGGAACTTGAGGACCTACTGATTTGGATCTTCTAGGTAGAACTTGAGGGCCTCCTAGGTGGAACTTGAGGGTCTCCTGACTTGGACCTTCTAGGTGGAACTTAAGGACCTAGGTAGAGGACCTCCTGACTTGGACCTCCTAGGTGGAACTTAAGGACCTAGGTAGAGGACCTTCTGACTTGGACCTCCTAGGTGGAACTTGAGGGCCTCCTAGGTGGAACTTGAGGGTCTCCTGACTTGGACCTTCTAAGTGGAACTTGAGGAGCTCCTAGGTGGAACTTGAGGGTCTCCTGACTTGGAACTCCTAGGTGGAACTTGAGAACCTCCTGATTTGGACCTTCTAGGTAGAACTTGAGGGCCTCCTAGGTGGAACTTGAGGGTCTCCTGACTTGGACCTTCTAGGTGGAACTTAAGGACCTGGGTGGAATGAGGACCTCCTGACTGGGACCTTCTAGGTGGAACTTGAGGAGCTCCTGGCTTGGACCTCCTAGCTGGAACTTGACTCGGACCTCCTAGATGGAACTTGAGGGCCTCCTAACCTCCTTGGTGGGACTTGACCAGGACACCCCAAAGACCTCCCACGTTCTCGTCCATCTCGGCCTTCCCCCTTTCCACCGCCGTCTCCAACGACGCTTGGAGAAGGTTACCATCCTTGGTCTCCTCCCTTACCTCCTCCTCTTCCTCACTCTCTTCCTTGATGGTGAGAGCCGGGGCTGCTTCGGTGATCAAGGGCGAGTGCTCCACCGGAACTTTGAACTTCTCCGCCGCGGCTTTGTGGACCTGTTGAGAGAGGTCTTCGATCTGGAGAAGACCGAAGCGGAGGAACGTTATCAGATCTGGAGACCTGGCCCAAGTCCCATTTCCAGGAGAAGACCTCCCCAAGAAGAAGACCTGCCAAGAAATTCAGGTTCTTCCACGGTCTACAAAGGGGGCAGCTCCCGTCAACCTCCCGTAATCTCAAACTTTCAGTCCGATTCCTCCAGAGAGGAGAAGACAACAGATATGAAAGCTAGAATGTGTCACCATGCGGGGAGTCCTCGACTTACGACGACTCGCTTAGTGGCCGTTCAAAGCTACAAAGGTACCGGGAAAAGGGAATCGGGTTTCACGCTTAACGACCGTCGCGGCGCCCCCTGTGGTCACGCGATCCAAATTCGGACGCTCGGCAAGCGACTTGTATTTACGACGGTCGCAGCGTCTTCCTTCCTTCCTTCCTTCTCTCACTCTCCTCCCTTCCATACGTCCCTCCTTCCTCCCATCCCTCCTTCCCTCTCCCTCCCTCCTTCCTCCCTTTTTCACTCCCTCTCTCCTTTCCCCCCTCCCCCTCCCCTTCCTTCTTTCCTTCCCTCCCCTCGCCTTCTTTTCTTTCTTGCCCTTCCCTTCTGCCTTCTTTTCGCTTCCCTTCATTATTCTGTCCTTCCTTTGGCTTTCCTTCCTTCCCCCCTTTCCTTTCTCTCTCCTTCCTTCCTTATTTTTCCCTTCTTCCTTCCCTCTTCCACCATCCGTCGCCTTCCTTTCTTCTCTTTCTCTTCTTCCTTCCTTCTTCTCGTCTGCCCTCTCCTTCCTTCCTTCCTTCCCTTTCCCTTCTTCTCTTCCACCCTCACTCTCCTTCCTTCCTTCCTTCCTTCTCCTTCCTTTCTTCCTTTCCTTCTTGCATTCCCTTCTGCCTCCTTTTCGCTACCCTTCATTATTCTTTCCTTCCTTTTGCTTTCTTCCCTCCCTCCCTGCCTTTCCTTCCTTCTTTCCACCTTCCACCTTCTCTCCCTCCCTTCCATCCTTCCTTATTCTTCATTTTTCCCTTCTTCCTTCCTTCTCTTCCACCCTCCCTTTCTTCATTCCTTCCTTCATCAATCCTTCTTTCTTCTCTTCCACCCTCCCTCTCCCTTCCTTCCTCCTCCCCTTCCTTCCATTTCTCTTCTTCCTTCCTTCTTCTCTTCCGCCCTCCCTCCTTCCTTCCTTCCTTCCTTCTCTTTCCCTTCCTTCTCTTACGCCCTCCCTCCCTCCTTCCTTCTCCTCTTCCTTCCTTCTCTTCTTCCTTCCTTCTCTTTCCATTCTTCCTTCCTTCTCTTCTGCCCTCCCTCCTTCCTTCTCTTTCCCTTCTTCTTCTCTTCCGCCCTCCCTCTCCTTCCTTCCTTCCTTCTCACTTCCTTCCTAGTTTCCCTTCTTCCTGCCTTCCTTCTCTTTCCCTTCTTCCTTCCTTCTTCTCTTCCGCCCTCCCTCTCCTTCCTTCCTTCTCTTTCCCTTCCTTCCTTCTCTTCCGCCCTCCCTCCTTCCTTCTCTTTCCCTTCTTCCTTCTTCGCCCTCCCTCTCCTTCCTTCTCTCCTTCCTTCCTTCCTAGTTTCTCTTCTTCCTCCTTCCTTCTCTTCTGCCCTCCCTCCTTCCTTCCTTCTCTTTCCCTTCTTCCTTCTCTTCTGTCCTTCCTCTTTCTTCTCTTCTGCCGTCCCTCCTTCTTCTCTTCCGTCCTCCCTCTCCTTCCTTCCTTCTTTCTTTCCCTTCTTTCTCTTCTGCCCTCCCTCCTTCCTTCTCTTTCCCTTCTTTCTTCATCTCTTCCATCCTTCCTCTCCTTCCTTCCTTCTCTCCTTCCTTCCTTCCTAGTTTCTCTTCTTCCTCCTTCCCTCTCTTCTGCCCTCCCTCCTTCCTTCCTTCTCTTTCCCTTCTTTCCTTCTCTTCCGCCCTCCCTCCTTCCTTCCTTCTTTCCCTTCTTCCTTTTCTTCTGTCCTTCCTCTCCTTTCTTCTCTTCTGCCGTCCCTCCTTCCTTCTTTCCCTTCTTCCTTCTTCTCTTCCGTCCTCCCTCTCCTTCCTTCCTTCTCTTTCCCTTCCTTCTTCTCTTCCATCCTTCTCCTTCCTTCCTTCTTTCTTTCCCTTCTTTCTCTTCTGCCCTCCCTCCTTCCTTCCTTCTCTTTCCCTTCTTTCTTCTTCTCTTCCGTCCTTCCTCTCCTTCCTTCCTTCTCTCCTTCCTTCCTTCCTAGTTTCTCTTCTTCCTCCTTCCTTCTCTTCTGCCCTCCCTCCCTCCTTCCTTCCTTCTCTTTCCCTTCTCTTCCATCCTTCCTTCTTTCCCTTCTCCCTTCTTCTCTTCCGCCCTCCCTCTCCTTCCTTCCTTCCTTCTCGCCTTCCTTCCTCGTTTCTCTTCTTCCTTCCTTCTTCTCTTCCACCTTCTCCTTCTTTTCTTCCTTCCTTCTCTTTCCCTTCTTCCTTCCTTCTTCCGCCCTCCCTCGCCTCCCTCCCTTCCTCTTCCTCTCCTTCCTTCCTTCCTTTCCTCTCTCCCTCCCTCTCCTGTCACCCACGGACTCCCCCAGCCCCCAGGATGCCATGTCCTCCCTTGGGTCCTCTCGCCAGGCTCACCTTGGCTTCTCCGAAGACGATGTAGATATCCGAGGCGGGGCTTTTGAAGACATCCGGCTTGGTGATGACAAACAAGATGTTCTTGGATTTGCGGATGGTGATCCTGGTCACGCCGTGGATTTGGCGCAGGCCCAGCTTGGACATGGCCTGGAAGCCAAGAACCCACACAAACACACAACAGACGCTCACAATCCTGCCACAGGCTCGCCCTCCGAGGAGCCACGGAGGAAAGGAAGGTGGGCCAGGGAGGTCCACCCAAGAGACGAAGATCACGAACGAGGAGGAACGTGTTGAGTTTTGAGGTAGGGTCTTCTTCAAGAAGACCAACCCAAGGTGGCTAGACTTGGCCAACCCTCCCCCTGAGGTCCTGTAGACCGACGTCTCGCTCCACGGAATGCCACCTTGAGGTAGGGCCACCTTCAAGTCATGGTGGACCATACAAGGCCAACCCAAGAAGGCTAGACTTCTTTAACCCTCCCTTGAGGTCCTGTAGACCAATGTCTCGCTCCACGGAATGCCACCTTGAGGTAGGGCCGCCTTCAAGTCATGGTGGACCATACAAGGCCAACCCAAGAAGGCTAGACTTCATTAACCCTCCCTTGAGGTCTTTAGACCAACGTCTTGCTCCACGGAATGCCACCTTGAGGTAGGGCCTTCTTCAAGTCATGGTGGACCATACAAGGCCAACCCAAGAAGGCTAGACTTCATTAACCCTCCCGTGAGGTCCTGTAGACCAACTCCTTGCTGCACGGAATGCCACCTTGAGGTAGGGTCTTCTTCAAGACCTGGGGATAGACCATAGAAGGCCAACCCAAGAAGGTTAGACTAGACCAACACTCCCTTGAGGTCTTGTAGACCAACGTCTCGCTCCACAGAATGCCACCTTGAGGTAGGGCCTTCTTCAAGACCTGGGAATAGACCATAGAAGGCCAACCCTCCCTTGAGGTCTTGTAGACCAACGTCTCGCTCCACAGAATGCCACCTTGAGGTAGGGCCTTCTTCAAGTCATGGTGGACCATACAAGGCCAACCCAAGAAGGCTAGACTTTGTTAACCCTCCCTTGAGGTCCTGTAGACCAACATCTCACTCCACAGAATGCCACCTTGAGGTAGGGCCTTCTTCAAGACCTGGGGATAGACCATAGAAGGCCAACCCAAGAAGGTTAGACTAGACCATCCCTCCCTTGAGGTCTTGTAGACCAACCCCTTCCTCCATGGAATGCCACCTTGAGGTAGGGTCTTCTTCAAGACCTGGGGATAGACCATAGAAGGCCAACCCAAGAAGGTTACACTAGACCATCCCTCCCTTGAGGTCTTGTAGACCAACCCCTTGCTCCATGGAATGCCACCTTGAGGTAGGGTCTTCTTCAAGAATGACATGGTGGACCAGAGAAGGCCAACCCACCCAAGGCTAGATTTGAGAGTTCTAGTTCCCCCCCCTTAGGGGTGAATGCCAGCTGGGTGACTTTGGACCAATCACTAGGAAAGGGTGAGTTCTAGTTCCACATTAAGGATGAAAGCGGGTGTTGGATATATTCACCGACTTGAGTGATTTGTGAGAATGGAAGGGAGGGAGGAAGGAGAGGGAGGGAGGGAAGGAAGGAAGGAAGGAGAGGGAAGGATAGAAGGGGAGGGAGGGAAGGAGGGAGGGAAGGGAAGGAAGGAAGGAGGGAGAGATGGATGAAAGAATGAGGGAGGGAGGGAAGGAAGGAAGGGGGAGGGAAGGGAAGGGAGGGAGGAAAGGAAGGAAGGAAGGAGAGGGAGAGATGGAGGGAAGGAAGGAAGGAAGGGAGGGAGGAAGGGAGGGAGGAGGAAAGGAGGAAAGGAAGGGAGGAAGAAAGGAGAGGGAGAGGTGGAGGAAAGGAAGGAAGGAGAGGGAGAGAGGGAGGGAAGGAAGGGAGAGGATGAAAGGGGAGGGAGGGAGGGAGGGAAGGAAGGAAGGAAGGAAGAAGGAAGGGAAGGAGGGAGGGAGGAAGAGGAAGGAAGGAAGAAGGAAGGAAGGAGAGGGAGGGAGGGAAGAAAAGAAGGGGGAGAGTTGGAAGGAAAGAACAAACGGAAGGAAAGAAAGAAGGAGAGGCAGGGAAGGGAAGGAGGGAGGGAGGAAAGGAAGGAAGGGGGAAGGAGGGAAGGAAGGAGGGGAGGAGAGATGGAACGAATGAAGGAACGAAGGAAGGAGAGGGAGGGAAGGAAGGAGAGATGGAAGGAAGGAAGGAAGGAACGAAGGAAGGAGAGGGAGGGAGGGAAGGAAGGAGGGGAGAAGAGATGGAAGGAAGGAAGGAACGAAGGAAGGAGAGGGAGGGAGGGAGGGAGGGAGGGAAGGAAGGAGGGGAGGAGAGATGGAACGAAGGAAGGAAGGAACGAAGGAAGGAGAGGGAGGGAGGGAGGGAAGGAAGGAAGGAGAGGGAAGGATAGAAGGGGAGGGAGGGAAGGAGGGAGGGAAGGGAAGGAAGGAAGGAGGGAGAGATGGATGAAAGAATGAGGGAGGGAGGGAAGGAAGGAGGGGAGAAGAGATGGAAGGAAGGAAGGAACGAAGGAAGGAGAGGGAGGGAGGGAGGGAGGGAGGGAAGGAAGGAGGGGAGGAGAGATGGAACGAAGGAAGGAAGGAACGAAGGAAGGAGAGGGAGGGAGGGAGGGAAGGAAGGAAGGAGAGGGAAGGATAGAAGGGGAGGGAGGGAAGGAGGGAGGGAAGGGAAGGAAGGAAGGAGGGAGAGATGGATGAAAGAATGAGGGAGGGAGGGAAGGAAGGAAGGGGGAGGGAAGGGAGGGAGGAAAGGAAGGAAGGAAGGAGAGGGAGAGATGGAGGGAAGGAAGGAAGGGAGGAAGGGAGGGAGGAGGAAAGGAGGAAAGGAAGGGAGGAAGAAAGGAGAGGGAGAGGTGGAGGAAAGGAAGGAAGGAGAGGGAGAGAGGGAGGGAAGGAAGGGAGAGGGATGAAAGGGGAGGGAGGGAGGGAGGGAAGGAAGGAAGGAAGGAAGAAGGAAGGGAAGGAGGGAGGGAGGAAGAGGAAGGAAGGAAGAAGGAAGGAAGGAGAGGGAGGGAGGGAAGAAAAGAAGGGGGAGAGTTGGAAGGAAAGAACAAACGGAAGGAAAGAAAGAAGGAGAGGCAGGGAAGGGAAGGAGGGAGGGAGGAAAGGAAGGAAGGGGGAAGGAGGGAAGGAAGGAGGGGAGGAGAGATGGAACGAATGAAGGAACGAAGGAAGGAGAGGGAGGGAGGGAGGGAAGGAAGGAGGGGAGGAGAGATGGAAGGAAGGAACGAAGGAAGGAGAGGGAGGGAGGGAAGGAAGGAGGGGAGAAGAGATGGAAGGAAGAAAGGAAGGAACGAAGGAAGGAGAGGGAGGGAGGGAGGGAGGGAAGGAAGGAGGGGAGGAGAGATGGAACGAAGGAAGGAAGGAACGAAGGAAGGAGAGGGAGGGAGGGAAAGAAGGAAGGAGGGGAGGAGAGATGGAAGGAAGGAAGGAACGAAGGAAGGAGAGGGAGGGAGGGAGGGAAGGAAGGAGGGGAGGAGAGATGGAAGGAAGGAAGGAACGAAGGAAGGAGAGGGAGGGAGGGAGGGAAGGAAGGAGGGGAGGAGAGATGGAAGGAAGGAAGGAACGAAGGGAGGGAGGGAGGGAGGGAAGGAAGGAAGGATGGATTAAAATCCTTCCCATTTACCTTCCGCGCTTTCTTCTCGCTCCGGCTTTGCTTGGCCTTGCTAATGGACTCTTCTCCGGTCCCCAGGGAGTGAGTGAGCTGACTCTGCAAAACAAAAACAAACAAACAAAAACCCACAAATCCATTTACTCATCCATTTACTACTAAGTGGATCTCTTTTCTCGTCCGAGCCGCATGTCACGCTCTCCGCAAAGGCGCATCTGTTCTCTTTACTTCCTGGAAAGGCATTTTAGCCGGCCCCGATGGAGGTCCAAATTTCATTTTTAAGAGGTCCATTTGTGTGTGTGTGTGTCTGGGTGTGTGTGTGTGTGAGTGTGCATCCTCAAATCAACGCCCCCTCCTTTTTTTTGCACTTGCGGGGGGTGGGGCTGGCCGTTTGGCACAAAGAGTTTATAATTTACAAAAAAAAAAAAAGAGAGAGAGAGAGATATTCAAGCCAGGGGGGGGGAGAGGAAACGATTGCAACGACAGACGGGCAGGAAAGAATTCGAACTCGGCACCTCGTGGCGAGGCCTGCGTTTTCGCCGCTTGCCCCTCGGTCCTTCAAGAGCTGGGAATTATCCTTGTAATTAAATTTATTTTACTTTTTTTTTTTTTTTTTTTAGCAAGGGAAAGGATTTTGAGGGCGATCCGACGGAAAGAATGCAACGGTGAATAAGACTAAGTGGGAGACCGGGAGTTCTAGTTTCGCCTTTCCGTTCTGAAAGCCGAGCGGGTGACCTTGGGCCAATCGGCAGGAGATGGTGAGTTCTAGTCCCACTTTAGTTGGGAAGGCTGGATGGGAGACTTTGGGCCAATCCCCGATAATCTGGGAGTTGTAGTTCCACTTTAAGCAGAAAAATGGGCAGGGTGACTTTGGGCCAATCACCAATAGTTTGGGAGTTCTAGTTCCACCGTAAGTAAAAAACTGGACTGGGTGACTTTGGGCCAATCACCAATAGTTTGGGAGTTCTAGTTCCACCTTAAGTAGGAAAGTGGGCTGGGTGACTTTGGGCCAATCTCCAATAGTTTGGGAGTTCTAGTTCCACCTTAAGCAGAAAAATAGGCTGGGTGACTTTGGGCCAATCACCAATAATTTGGGAGTTCTAGTTCCACCTTAAGTAGGAAAGTGGGCTGGGTGACTTTGGGCCAATCACCAATAGTTTGGGAGTACTAGTTCCACCTTAACCAGGAAATTGGGCTGGGTGACTATGGGCCAATCACCGTTGGTTGGGAGTTCTAGTTCCACGTTAAGCAAGAAATTGGACTGGGTCACTATGGGCCAATCACCAATAGCTTGGGAGTTCTAGTTCCACCTTAAGTAGGAAAGTGGGCTGGGTGACTTTGGGCCAATCACCAATAGTTTGGGAGTTCTAGTTCCACCTTAAATAGGAAAGTGGGCTGGGTGACTTTGGGCCAATCACCAATAGTTTGGGAGTTCTAGTTCCACCTTAAGCAGGAAAATGGGCTGGGTGACTTTGGGCCAATCACCAATAGTCTGGGAGTTCTAGTTCCACCTTAAATAGGAAAGTGGGCTGGGTGACTTTGGGCCAATCACCAATAGTTTGGGAGTTCTAGTTCCACCTTAAGCAGAAAAATGGGTTGGGTGACTATGGGCCAATCACCAATAGTTTGGGAGTTCTAGTTCCACCTTAAGTAGGAAAGTGGGCTGGGTGACTTTGGGCCAATCACCAATAGTCTGGGAGTTCTAGTTCCACCTTAAATAGGAAAGTGGGCTGGGTGACTTTGGGCCAATCACCAATAATTTGGGAGTTCTAGTTCCACCTTAAGCAGAAAAATGGGCTGGGTGACTATGGGCCAATCACCAATAGTTTGGGAGTTCTAGTTCCACCTTAAGTAGGAAAGTGGGCTGGGTGACTTTGGGCCAATCACCAATATTTTGGGAGTTCTAGTCCCGCCTTAAGCACAAAAGCCAACCGGATGACTTTGGGCCAATCACCAGGTGACGGTGAGTTCTAGTCCCGCCTTAAGCACAAAAGCCAACCGGATGACTTTGGGCCAATCACCAGGCGCCGGTGAGTTCTAGTCCCGCCTTAAGCGCAAAAGCCAACCGGATGACTTTGGGCCAATCACCAGGCGACGGTGAGTTCTAGTCCCGCCTTAAGCGCAAAAGCCAACCGGATGACTTTGGGCCAATCACCAGGCGACGGCGAGTTCTAGTCCCGCCTTAAGCACAAAAGCCAACCGGATGACTTTGGGCCCATCACCAGGTGACGGTGAGTTCTAGTCCCGCCTTAAGCGCAAAAGCCAACCGGATGACTTTGGGCCCATCACCAGGCGACGGTGAGTTCTAGTCCCGCCTTAAGCGCAAAAGCCAACCGGATGACTTTGGGCCCATCACCAGGCGACGGTGAGTTCTAGTCCCGCCTGACGCAGGAACAGCAGCGGGACTAGAACTCACCCAGCCTTCTCTCTCAGCCCAGCCCACGGGCAACTGACTGAGGAATTCTGGGAGTTGAAGTCCGCCCTCCCCCGTCTTCAAGGACCGCACCTGTGCCGTGGGCGCTGTCCGTGGTACTGGAACGTTCGGCTCTTCCAATTCCGGCAAGGATCCTTCGTTGCTTTCCGAATCGTTGGAAGATCCTGGGGAGGAAAAAAAAAACAAAATCTCACCGAACGACAGAACTGTTGTGCTGGCTTGCGGTCGTACGTTGAGGACATTAAGTCTCTTTTTTCCAATGCCGTTGTAACTTAGAACGGTCAATAAAGCTAACTGTTGTAAGTAGAGGATTTACCTGGGGGGCTTGACTAGATGCTCTCCGAGGTCCCTTCCAATTGTCATTCTGTGATGCCTGTGAGGGTCTCCTGCTTCAGCAGGGGGTGGGATTAGATGACCTCGGAGGCCCCTTCCAACTCCTGGTGGACATCCAGGAAAGACCCAGCAAGGAAGGGAGCTTGGAGATCTTCCAATCCAACTGTCCACCGATCCCAGTGGACATCCCTGAAGGACCCACCAAAGATCATGGAATCCTTGTCCTAGAAGGAACCATGGATGTCTTGTCATCCAACTTTCCACCCATCCTGGTGGACATCCCTGAAGCACCCACCAAGGTTCATAAATCCTAGGGTTGGAAGGAGCCATGGAGATGTTCTAGTCCATCCTTCCACCCATCCTGGTGGATGTCCCTGAAGGACCCAAGGTTCATAAATCATAGTTGGATGGGTCCTTGGAGGTCTTCTAGTCCAACCTTCCACCCATCCTGGTGGATGTCCCTGAAGGACCCAAGGTTCATAAATCCTAGGGTTGGAAGGAACCATGGAGATCTTCTAGTCCATCTTCCACCCATCCTGGTGGACATGCCTGAAGGACCCAAGGTTCATAAATCATAGTTGGATGGGACCTTGGAGGTCTTCTACTCCAACCTTCCTAGTCCATCCTTCCACCCCTCCTGGTGGATGTCCCTGAAGGACCCACCAAAGGTCATGGAATCCTTGTCCTAGAAGGAACCATGGATGTCTTGTAATCCAACTTTCCACCCATCCTGGTGGACATCCCTGAAGGACCCACCAAGCTTCATAAATCCTATGGTTGGAAGGAGCCATGGAGATGTTCTAGTCCATCCTTCCACCCATCCTGGTGGACGTCCCTGAAGGACCCAAGGTTCATAAATCCTAGAGTTGGATGGGACCTTGGAGGTCTTCTAGTCCAATCTTCCACCCATCCTGGTGGATGTCCCTGAAGGACCCACCAAGGTTCATAAATCCTAGGGCTGGACGGGACCATGGAGGTCTCCAATCTTCCACCCATCCTGGTGAACATCCCTGAAGCACCCACCAAGCTTCATAAATCCTAGAGTTGGAATGGACCGTGGAGATCTTCTACTCCAACCTTCCACCCATCCTGGTGGACGTCCATGAAGGGCCCACCAAGGTTCATAAATCCTAGAGTTGGAAGGAACCATGGGGGTCTTCTACTCCAACCTTCCACCCATCCTGGTGGTCGTTCCTGAAGGACCCACCAAGATTCATAAATCCTGGTGGATATCCCTGAAGGACCCAACAAAGATCATGGAATCCTTGTCCTAGAAGGAACCATGGATGTCTTGTAATCCAACTTTCCACCCATCCTGGTGGACATCCCTGAAGGACCCACCAAGCTTCATAAATCCTAGGTTTGGAAGGAGCCATGGAGATCTTCTAGTCCATCCTTCCACCCATCCTGGTGGACGTCCCTGAAGGACCCAAGGTTCATAAATCCTAGAGTTGGAATGGACCATGGAGGTCTTCTTCTCCAACCTTCCACCCATCCTGGTGGACATCCCTGAAGCACCCACCAAGGTTCATAAATCCTAGGGCTGGAAGGAGCCATGGAGATCTTCTAGTCCATCTTCCACCCATCCTGGTGGACATGCCTGAAGGACCCAAGGTTCATAAATCATAGTTGGATGGGACCTTGGAGGTCTTCTACTCCAACCTTCCACCCATCCTGGTGGACGTCCATGAAGGGCCCACCAAGATTCATAAATCCTGGTGGATATCCCTGAAGGACCCAACAAAGATCATGGAATCCTTGTCCTAGAAGGAACCATGGATGTCTTGTAATCCAACTTTCCACCCATCCTGGTGGACATCCCTGAAGGACCCACCAAGCTTCATAAATCGTATGGTTGGAAGGAGCCATGGAGATCTTCTAGTCCATCCTTCCACCCATCCTGGTGGACATGCCTGAAGGACCCACCAAGCTTCATAAATCCTAGGTTTGGATGGAGCCATGGAGATCTTCTACTCCAACCTTCCACCCATCCTGGTGGACATCCCTGAAGGACCCACCAAGCTTCATAAATCCTAGGTTTGGATGGAGCCATGGAGATCTTCTACTCCAACCTTCCACCCATCCTGGTGGACATCCCTGAAGCACCCACCAAGCTTCATAAATCCTATGGTTGGAAGGAGCCATGGAGATCTTCTACTCCAACCTTCCACCCATCCTGGTGGACGTCCCTAAAGGACCCAAGGTTCATAAATCCTAGAGTTGGACGGGACCATGGAGGTCTTCTAGTCCAGGAATCTGCAATCTTAAACACTCAAAGAGCCACTTGGACCCATTTCCCAGAGAAAACATTGGGAGTCACAAAACTGGCGCGCGCGTGCGCCAGGGGAAAAGACCTTGATTAAAGAGTTTAATTGAAAAGAAATAAGAGGCTGCTGTGCATAAGTTAGTTTTCTTTCTTTCTTTCTTTCTTTCTTTCTTTCTTTCTTTCTTTCTTTCTCTCTCTCTCTCTCTCTCTCTCTCTCTCTCTCTCTCTCTCTCTCTCTCTCTCTCTCTCTCTCCCTCTCTGCAATCTTCTGCTCACCTGGCAAGCTGACTTCAAGCTGTTCTCCAACAAGCTGACACCCATTCTTATGGGGCTGGCTCTCTCCTGCCCTTTCCTGCTTCCTGCAGAGACGCAGCCAAGGCAGGAGCCCCGCCCAATAAGCTTGTCAGCTTGTCTGAGAACTGCGTGAGGCCACTCTCTTTTACACACACAGAGAGAGAGAGAGAGAGAGAGAGGGAGAGAGGGAGAGAGAGAGAGAGAGAGAGAGAGAGAGAGGAAGCGCAAGTATCTCTCTCTCTCTCTCTCTCTCTCTCTCTCTCTCTGCAAATGGCAGAGGAGGCTGGGAGCTGCAGAAGAAGATCCAAAGAGCCACATGTGACTCCGGAGCCGCAGGTTGCCGACCCGGGATCTAGTCCAACCTTCCACCCACCCTGATGGACCTCCCTAAAGGACCCAAGGTCCATAAATCCTAGACTTGGAAGGGACCGTGGAGGTCTTCTAGTCCACCTCCCTGCCCAGGTAACCTACGGCTTCATTCCACCAGCCACGGGAAAGCGCCCCGCTGAGAGAAACGCGCGTGGCGCCCTTTTCCCGCCCAACCGCCGTGCCGTTGTCACCTTCGTGGTTGACGTCCTGGACCCGCTTCCCCACCAGGGCCGTCTTCTCGTCCAACAGCATCATGCCCGCCTCGCGGAGCGTCTCCAGCTCCCTCTCCTCGCTCGAACTCGACGCCGGCGGGAAGGAGCCCCGGGAGCCTCGCTTCTCCCGCGCCGTGCCCAAATACTTGGCGCGGGAATCTCGGTGGCTGGGCAACGGGTTCCGCCCACGGGCATCTTTGGCGCCGGGAAGTTGGGGAGGGTGGCCGGGCATCGGAGAGCTGTCGGTCTGGAGGGCTGGGGGGGGATGGAGGAAAAAGGAGGAAGTTCAGAGAGGGGGGTGGGCGGGGCTTCAGACCTTCCCCTTTTTTCCCCATTGGTGGGCGTTTCCCCAATTTTTTGGGATGGGGCCACCCATCGGAATGTCGGTTGTCTTATCCACAGGCAATCTTATCGTGCTTTGGGGGGGGGGGGCTGGTGCTCTCTGGGCTGGGTGGATTCCTTGCAGACGTCTCGTGAGCCAACTAGGGAATGTCATCAGTTCGAGGAGGAGGAGGAGGAGGAAGGACTGGGGGGGTGCCTGGTGTTCTCTGGGCTGGATGGTTTCCTTGTAGACGTCTCGTGACCCAACTAGGGAACGTTATCAGTTGGAGGAAGAGGAGGAGGAGGAGAAGGAAGGAAGGAAGGAAGGAAGGAAGGAAGGAAGGAAGGAAGGAAGGAAGGAAGGAAGGAAGGAAGGAAGGAAGGAAGGAAGGAGGAGGAAGGACTGTGGGGTCCTGTGTGCTCTCTGCACTGGGTGGTTTCCTTGCAGACGTCTCGTGACCGAACTAGGAAACGTCATCAGTTGGAGGAGGAGGAAGGAAGGAAGGAAGGAAGGAAGGAAGGAAGGAAGGAAGGAAGGAAGGAAGGAAGGAAGGAAGAGGAGGAGGAGGAGGAAGAAGGACTGTGGGGTCCTGGGTGCTCTCTGCACTGGGTGGTTTCCTTGCAGACGTCTCGTGACCGAACTAGGGAACATCATCAGTTGGAGGAGAAGGAGGAGGAAGGAAGGAAGGAAGAAAGGAAGGAAAGAGGAAGAGGAGGAAGGACTGGGGGGTCCTTGGTGCTCTCTGAGTGTGGCTGTTTCCTTGCAGACGTTTCGTGACCCAACTAGGGAACGGCATCGGTGTGAGGGAGTGTGGGGATTGCTCCCTTTTCATATAGGGTTACTTGCCCTGGCAATGTTGAAGGGAGTGTGGTTTAAAGTCCCCTTTAAGAAAGAAATTGGACCAGCTTTTGTCTGGAATGGTAATAGGGTAGACTAGATGACCTCCAAGGTCCCTTCCAACTCTTGTTATTCCGTAACTCTGTAAGGGTCTCCTGCTTGAGCAGGGGGCTGGACTAGATGACCTCCAAGGTCCCTTCCAACTCTTGTTATTCTGTAATTCTGTAAGGGTCTCCTGGCTAAGCAGGGGGGTCAGGCTAGATGACCTCCAAGGTCCCTTCCAACTCTTGTTATTCCGTAACTCTGTAAGGGTCTCCTGCTTGAGCAGGGGGCTGGACTAGATGACCTCCAAGGTCCCTTCCAACTCTTGTTATTCTGTAATTCTGTAAGGGTCTCCTGGCTAAGCAGGGGGGTCAGGCTAGATGACCTCCAAGGTCCCTTCCAACTCTTGTTATTCCGTAACTCTGTAAGGGTCTCCTGCTTGAGCAGGGGGCTGGACTAGATGACCTCCAAGGTCCCTTCCAACTCTTGTTATTCTGTAATTCTGTAAGGGTCTCCTGGCTAAGCAGGGGGGTCAGGCTAGATGACCTCCAAGGTCCCTTCCAACTCTTGTTATTCCATAATTCTGTAAAGGTCTCCTGCTTGAGCAGGGGGGTGGATTAGATGACCTCCAAGGTCCCTTCCAACTCTTGTTATTCTGTAATTCTGTAAGGGTCTCCTGGCTAAGCAGGGGGGTCAGGCTAGATGACCTCCAAGGTCCCTTCCAACTCTTGTTATCCTGTAACTCTGTAAGGGTCTCCTGGCTAAGCAGGAGGGGTCGGGCTAGATGACCTCCAAGGTCCCTTCCAACTCTGTGATCCTGTGTAAACGGCTTCCGGGTCTTGTGTTCGGATTGGTTGTTTGCCTGGCGTTCATCCACGCTTCTCTGGGTTTCTCTTTTTTCCGGAGCCCTTGGCGCTCTCTGAGCCGGGTGGTTTTCCTTGCAGACGTTTCACGACCCAACTAGGGAACGTCATCAGGGCTGGAAGAAACGGCACACAAACGGAGAGCAAAGCCGACTTCCTTCCAGCCACTGATGACGTTCCCTAGTTGGGTCCTGAAACGTCTGCCAGGAAACCACCCAGCTCAGAGAGCAACGAAGGCCCTATAGTCCACTTCCTCCTCCCTCCCTTCCTTCTAGCACTGATGACATTCCCTAGTTGGGTCAAGAGACGTCTGCCAGGAAACCACCCAGCTCGGAGAGCACCAGGGACCCCACAGTCCTTCCTCCATTCCTTCCATCTTTCTTCCTTCCCCTCCCTCCTCCACTGCTGCGGTCATTAAGCCACTGCTGTATCCGTTGTGGTCGTTAAGCCACTGCTGCGGTCGTTAAACAAAAGTCGAGGATGACCTGTACGGGAAGAAAAACAACAACAACAGAGAACGCTCTTACCTTCCACCGGAGGTTTGGGGGCGTCTCGCAGGAGCGTCTCTTTGGCAGGCGTGTGTTCCGCACAAGGACCGGCGGTCGAAGGAGCGAGTCGCGAGGTAGCTGACGGGCTTTGGGCGGGACCCTCGGAAGGAGGTGACGGTGGGAGAATCAAGGAGAAAACAGGAGGCACTTCTGGGAACTGCGACGTCGGAGCGGGAGGCGGGGCGGCGCGAGTCTCCTCCAGGGCAGGGGACGAGGTTCGTTCTGAGGGACCACCACGTGTCTCTGGCGACGAGGTTCCACCGGAAGGAGAAGCCGGAGGAACGGGAGAGTCCCGAGACGACGAGGCCTCTTCAGAAGAGGAATCCTCCTGGTCCACCCCCTCCAACGCTTCCGTGATCTTCTCGTCGGCCATCCGACTGGCTTCTGGCCTTCGGAGATCTTCTGGAGAACTTTGAGGTGGGCTCCCATCCCTGATGTCCGCCGCCTCTTCCTCCGAGGCAGAGGCGACGTCTTCCACGTCAAGTTGGGTGGCTTCGTTTGGGGAAGAACCTTGCGGTAGAGCGTCCTCCCCGTGGGTCGCTTCCGATACGGGGAGGACATCTCCCGTTCCACCCTCTGCCGCCACCTCTGCTTGGTCTTCAGCTTTGGCTTCCTCGCAAGACGGCCCGGCGCTTAGTTCGCGATCCTCCGCCGCTTCCTGCCCGAGCGTCCTCGCGCCTTTGAGTTCTTCAGAACGTTTCGCTTCCACCGCTTCTTCTAGGTGGTCTCCACAGAAGCTCTCCAAGACGTTCTCCTTCAGGCTGCCGAGAAGATGCTGTGCTTCCGCTACCAGGAGGCTACTGATGAGATGCGCGGCCTCCACGCGTCGCTCCTCCAGGTTTCCGAAAGAGCCTTGCAGCATACTGCTGACCTGTTGATGGTCTTCAAGAGCCCGAGGAGATAGCGTGGATCCACCATCGGTTTGAAACAAGGCACCGGTTGGTTGACGCTGGTTAGGGACGGTGGGGATGGAGGTTTCGGGACCAGCCATGGTCAGATCCTCGTCAGCTTCAGCCTGCTCCACCTTGACGTGTCTATCCTGAGTTTCATGAAAATCGCTCAAATAAATCTCGTCTTCAGAAGCTAAGAAGATCTGTTGATGACGCCGAAGTTCCGGAGACGCATCCCTTGGCTTCGCGGCAGGCCGGGAGGTGACCGTAGGGATCTGGGCAAGGACATTATAATGGAGACACACGGCCATGCTCTGCTGGGGAGAACCATGTGGTGGAGTCTCCAGGCCTTCGGAGTCAACGTTCTCCACCTCAACCATCAGATTCTCCAACTCTGCCGTCACCGCCTCCAGGTCTTGTGGAGAAGGACTCTCCTCCACAAGCACATTTGGACTCCCCCACGTTTGATTGGGGGTCACAAACTCTTCTCTTCCAGAATCTGAAGAAGGAGCCAAGAGGGTGGTTTCATTGGAGACCTCCTCAGGAGCCGTCAAGAAGCTGGACTCCAGGTGAGAGTAAGACCCCTCCAATGTGTCCGGAGAAAACAGGGGAGCGTCCGCCTCTCCTTCCAGCCGAGGGTGCCGAGTTTCCAAAATAGGAAGTAGACCCTGAATGAGGGCTTCAGCAAAAGTCTTCTTCTGAACCGCTGGGTGTTCCTCACGTAGAAGAACATCATCGCTGGTCCCGGAGAGCGTTTGGTCCACGTGTTCTACTGGAAAAACGCCTGGAACGGCCTCAACCGTCCCCGTCTTGGTGTCCAAAAGACGGCCGTCACCCACATCGTGTGGAGACTCAACCGATTCTGCCCCTTCTCCGTCCCTCAGAGCTTGGGTTCCTTGCTGAAGAGTCACCTCGGTGCCGCGAAGTTCTGGACTCGGCGCGTTCTCCACTTGCGGACGTTCAATGGGCTCTTCTCTCTCTTCCGAGTCAACTTGCTCAATGGTTTCACCAACCTCTTCTCGGGGACCCGTGGTTTCCTCGGAGGTTGCAAACACGTCCGGAGCGCCAGTAGGGTCTGTACTGCCCAAGATGGCCTCCGCTTCGTTGTCCCATAGTACGTTCATGTTACTGTCTCTCTGACTTGCTAAATTGTGAGCGTCTCCTTGCTCGGTCGCCGAGCCTTCCGATTCTAACTGCGGCGCGGCGTCTGCTGAGAAGCAACGGGAGTCCGCCTGGAGGTCTTCCGCTGGTGGGATTTCAGCCCCGACGTCCGCATTGCTGCCTTCCTCACTCTCGGGTTCGGATGCATCTTCCTCCAATGGCGTTCCCCAGTTTGGGCCAGCGTGACCCTCCTCGTATAACCCTCGCTCGGGCTCCTCTACCGCTCCCACTACGTTCGGTGGGTTCTCCTCGGCGTCAACCAACTCTTCTCTGGACAGATCCAATGGTTCCTCGGCCTTCTCAAGGTCTTCTTCTGAAACGTCGCCGGCATGGCTGCCCGTTTCTACCTGTGCTGGCGTGAGGTAACGCTCACCATCCCGAGCTTCGCCAGAATGGCTGCCGGTTTCTACCTGCGCTGGCGTGAGGTAACGCTCACCATCCCGAGTCTCCCTCCCATTGAGCGTTTCGGTTTCGCCCGTCTCCAAGCAGAGTTCCGAAAGGTTAGGAGCGGCGGTGTCATCTACCACTTCTTCACTGGAAGAGTGTCCGGTGTAGTCCTCTATCTCTGGATCTATTGAGCTACTCTGGGTTCCGCACAGACTCCAGTTCTGCAATTCAGCCACTTCCTCAACGTCCGGAGGAGATTCTGGAGGCACGGGTCCCGAGGCATCTAGAAGGACCCCGTTGTCTTCCACGAGGACGTTCTCCGGCGTGTGGCTCAACGCCAGGAGAGAGTCAGATTTCGCCTCGGAGAACGCCGCCATCGCCCGCTCCTCGTTGTTGTTGAGCTGGTCAAGAGAGGAAGCTTCTTCCAGCTCGTCTTCCGACTCCAGACAGACCAGGAGGCTGTCCTGAGTTGTCTCGGCGTCCGCTCGGCTGACTTCGGGTTGCTCTAAAAGGGCCACCGTAGATTCAAGAAGGAAGGACGCAAAGGGCGGTTCCTTCTCGGAAGAGGCCTCCAACGTCGCTCCGTCCGCCTGCTCCAGGTCCTCAGAGCTCCTGCCGGCGGCACCGTCTTGATCCAAGAGCTCCAGCAGCCGTTTCTCGGACTCTTCCAGCCGCGCCCCCATGTCCAGGCTGGAGGGGTCATTGTGGTCTACCGCCTCCAGTTCTTCCAACTCCACTGGGCACGCTGGGCGGTGCCATCCCAGGGAGATGACCGACGCAGCGGAAACCTGGCCCACCCATTCTCCGGCGAAGGGACCCAGCGACGGAGAGTCCTCGGGGGTCAACGGAGGCTGGTTGTCCAACTCGTCGTCGGTGTCGAAGCACGCAATCAGACACTCCCCACTCTCGGCCACCCCTCCCAACGCCAGCTGGGTTGACTGGACATCTGGGGGAGGCAGATGTGTCGGAGAGAGGTGGGCGGGGACCAGCTCCTTGAAGGACGCATCTTCCGTTTCATCCTGAGTTGGGGAAGCCGAGTCTTCAGACGTCGCCATGGAGTCCGGCTCCAGCAGGGTCTCGTCTCCTGGACCCAGAGGAGAAACACAACTGTTCCTTGAGGAGGTACTATCTGGGCTTTCTGGCCTAAAAGATGTTGGAGGTGTCCTCGGTTCCTCCTCCTGCGTCCACTCGTCCTCTTGAGGCACGCTCTTGTCCTCGGCCTCTCCCGTGTTCGGCGGGGGTTCTTCACCGGCTCCCCGAATGGTATCCTCGTCCCCGTCGTACGCCTTGGAGGACACCTCCATCTCGCTCTCGCTCTCCGGGTGAGACGGCCCCCTCCCCAGGTCTTCTTCTTTGGCCTTGACTCTTTCGGTGACCCCAGTGTGCGGCTCAACGCTGTACGGCCGCTTCTCGTCCTCGCCCTCCTCGGAGGCCAAGTCGGAGGACGACGAGGTGTCGTCCGGATAGGCGAAGGTCTCATCCATGCCTTCGTCGAGGGACGTTTCCGAGAGAGAATGCAGGAAGGACACGGAGGTGCTGTCGTCCTCTTCTGCCCCGTACAGGGCGTCGTTCTCCACCACTTCTCCCTGCGGGAACAGCGTGATCTCCATGGACACCGCCTCAAAAAGCAGGCTACCCCGGAAGGGAAGAAACACAGCGGGAATCATCTGATCGCTCTCGGTGGTCTCCGTACCGTCTTCCGGAGGAGACGCAGGT
>JAKSXO010000101.1:931021-943521 GCA_024509115.1 Crotalus helleri
GGAAGAGAAAGAGAAAGAAAAAGGTAGAGGGAAGAAAATAGAGGGAGAAAGAAAAGGAAAGGAGAGAGAGAAGGAAACAGAGAAGGAAAGAAGAAAAGGAGAGAGGGAAACAGACTGCAGGAAAGAGGGAAAGAAGAAAGACGGAAAGAGAAAGAAAGAAAGAAAGAAAGAGAAAAAAGGTGAGTGGAGGGGAGGAGGGAAGGAAGGAAAAGGGGATGAAACTGAAGGAAGAAGGAACAAAGAAAGAGGAGGAAAAAGAGGGAGGAAATGGAAGGAAAGAGAGAGAGAAGGGAGGGAGAAAGAAAGAGAGTGAAGGAAGGGAGAAAGAAAAAGAAAGAAAGAAGGAAGGAAAAAGGGGGGTGAAACAGAAGATAGGAGAAAGGAACAAAAGAAGAGAGAAGAGGAAGAGAGAAAAAGGGAGGAAATGGACGGAAATGAAAGGGAGAAAGAACCTCTTGGGTCCCAGCGGACCTTCTGCCATTCTCTCCCACTCCAGACCAGTTCCGACCAGTTTAGGACGAAAGAGGCTCAACCTTTCCCCACATACCGATTCGAAAACCCATCTCGAGAGCTTCCTGCCGGAAGCTGGAGCAGGGGGGTGGACTAGATGACCTCCAGGGGCCCTTCCAGCTCTGTTCTTCTGTAAGGGTCTCCTGCTCGAGCAGGGGGGT
Source organism: Crotalus helleri (assembly GCA_024509115.1). NCBI lineage: Eukaryota > Metazoa > Chordata > Lepidosauria > Squamata > Viperidae > Crotalus > Crotalus helleri. The sequence goes on from JAKSXO010000101.1 coordinate 931,693, forward strand.
TGGACTAGATGGCCTCCAGGGTCCCTTCCAGCTCTGTTATTCTCTGATTCTGTAAGGGTCTCCTGCTCGAGCAGGGGGATGGACTAGATGACCTCTAGGATCCCCTCAAACTCTTATTATTTTGTAATTCTATAAGGGTCTCCTGCTCGAGCAGGGGGATGGACTAGATGACCCCCAGGGTCCCTTCCAACATTCCATGATTCTGTAAGGGTCTCCTGCTTGAGCAGGGGGTTGGACTAGATGACCCCCAGGGTCCCTTCCACCTCTGTTATTCTGTGATTCTCTAAGGGTCTCCTGCTTGAGGAGGGGGTTGGACTAGATGACCCCCAGGGTCCCTTCCACCTCTGTTATTCTGTGATTCTCTAAGGGTCTCCTGCTCGAGCAGGGGGTTGGACTAGATGACCCCCAGGGTCCCTTCCACCTCTGTTATTCTGTGATTCGGTAAGGGTCTCCTGCTCGAGCAGGGGCTTGGACTAGATGACCCCCAGGGTCCCTTCCACTTCTGTTATTCTATGAGTCTGCAAGGGTCTCCTGGTCGAGCAGGGGGGTTGGAGTAGATGACCTCCAAGGTCCCTTCCAACATTCCATGAGTCTGTAAGGGTCTCCTGCTTGAGCAGGGGGTTGGACTAGATGACCCCCAGGGTCCCTTCCACCTCTGTTATTCTGTGATTCGGTAAGGGTCTCCTGCTTGAGCAGGGGGTTGGACTAGATGACCCCCAGGGTCCCTTCCACCTCTGTTATTCTGTGATTCGGTAAGGGTCTCCTGCTTGAGGAGGGGGTTGGTCTAGACTCTAGGTGGTCTCCTCCTCCTCCTCCCTTCTAGCACTGATGACGTTCCCTAGTTGGGTCCTGAGACGTCTGCCAGAAAACCAGCCAGCTCAGAGAGCAACAAGGGGACACACACACACACACACACACACACACACACACACACACACACACACACACACACAACCCTGAGTCAGCCATTTTCTCTCCATTGCCTTGGCCAAACCTGTTCCAGTGGCCACGTTTCCGCCAAAGCTGGAGCGAGAGCTACGGCTGGGAAACTGAGGCGCAAGACCTGACCAGCACGTACTTGGAAGGGGGGGGGGGCTTGGAGGGAAGAGAAACCCAGCTAATGGGCCCAGCCCGGACTTTTCCAGCTGCGATCCGAGGCAACTTGGTCCCCCCCCCCCGGGATCAAACCATGGTTTCTGAGAAAGGCAAGACGGTCAAACGGCAAACTGGGATCGCGGTCTCCTTATTTATTTATTTATTTGTGAGACTTCTATACCGCTTTAAGTGCAAGCACTCTCTAAGCGGTGTACACCAGTAAGCAATGTACATATATATATATATTTCCATTGCCCCCAACAATCTGGGTCCTCCTTTGACCTACCCGGGAAGGATGGAAGGCTGAGTCAACCTTGAGCCGGTGAGATTTGAACCCCTGACCTGCTGAACACAGTCAGCTAAAGTGGCCTGCAGTACTTGCACTCTAACGGCTGCGCCACCTCGGCTCCTTGTGTCTTTATATCCCCATTTTTTTCGGGGGGGGGGGGGAGAAGCCAAGTTGCACACAAACACACACACACACACACACACACACACAGAGGCAGGAACATGGACCCCCGTTTATGCTCCTCGCAGGATGGGCTACAAATTTCAGAATCCACAATCCAGAGAGAGAGAGAGAATGAAAAAGAAAATGAGAGAGAGAGAGAGAGTGAGGGAGAGAGAGAAAGTGAACAAGAGAAAAAATGAGAGAGGGAGAGAGAGAGAATGAGAGAACGAGAGAGAGAGAGAATGAAAAAGAAAATGAGAGAGGGAGAGAGAGAGAGGGAGAGAGAGAGAAAGTGAACAAGAGAGAAAATGAGAGAGAGAGAAAATAAGAGAAGGAGGGAGAGTGAAAAAGAAAATGAGAGAGGGAGAGAGAGAGAATGAGAACGAGGGAGAGGGAGAGAAAGTGAAAAAGAAAATGAGAGTGAGTGAGTGAGAGAATGAGAGAATGAGGGAGAGAGAGAAAGTGAACAAGAGAAAAAATGAGAGAGGGAGAGAGAGAGAATGAGAGAACGAGAGAGAGAGAGAATGAAAAAGAAAATGAGAGAGGGAGAGAGAGAGAGGGAGAGAGAGAGAAAGTGAACAAGAGAGAAAATGAGAGAGAGAGAAAATAAGAGAAGGAGGGAGAGTGAAAAAGAAAATGAGAGAGGGAGAGAGAGAGAATGAGAACGAGGGAGAGGGAGAGAAAGTGAAAAAGAAAATGAGAGTGAGTGAGTGAGAGAATGAGAGAATGAGGGAGAGAGAGAAAGTGAACAAGAGAAAAAATGAGAGAGGGAGAGAGAGAGAATGAGAGAACGAGAGAGAGAGAGAATGAAAAAGAAAATGAGAGAGGGAGAGAGAGAGTGAGGGAGAGAGAGAAAGTGAACAAGAGAAAATGAGAGAGAAAATAAGAGAAGGAGGGAGAGCGAAAAAGAAAATGAGAGGGAGAGAGAGCGAGAGAAAGTGAAAAAGAAAATGAGAGAGGGAGAGAGAGAGAATGAGAACGAGGGAGAGGGAGAGAAAGTGAAAGAGAGAAAATGAGAGGGAGAGAATGAGAGAATGAGAGAAGGAGGGAGAGTGAAAAAGAAAATGAGAGGGAGAGAGAGGGAGAGAGAAAGTGAAAAAGAGAAAGTGAAAAAGAGAAAGTGAAAAAGAGAAAGTGAAAAAGAAAATGAGAGAGGGAGAGAGAATGAGAGAACGAGGGAGAAAATGAAAATGAGAGAGGGAGAGAGAAAGAGAGTGAGAACGAGCAAGAGGGAAAGTGAAAAAGAGAAAATGAGAGTGAGTGAGTGAGAGAACGAGAGAACGAGGGAGAAAGTGAAAAAGAGAAAATGAGAGGGAGAGAGAGAATGAGAGAACGAGGGAGAGAGAAAGAAAAAGAGAGAAAATGAGAGAGGGAGAGAGAGGAGGGAGAGAATGAGAACAAGGGAGAGACAGAAAGTGAAAAAGAGAGAAAATGAGAGGGAGAGAGGAAAAAGAGAAACCGAAAGAGAGAAAGAGTGGGAGTGAAAAAGAGGGAGAAAGAGGGAGAGAGAGAGAAAGTGAAAAAGAGAAAAAGAGAGAGAGAGCGAGAGCGAATGAGAGGACAAGGGAGAGAGAGAGAGAGAAAGAGAAAGAGAGAAAAAGATGGAAGATGGATGATAGATGATGGATGGACAGAGAGAGAGATGGATGACATAAAGAAATGATGGATGGATAGAGATGGACGGATAAATGGCTAGAGACAGAAAGACAGATGGCTGGATAGAGATGGAGGGAAGGGAGAGAGGGATGAATGGATAGATATAAGAGCTGGACGGATGGAGGACAGATAAAGGCTAGGTGGATGGGTGAGAGAGGGAGGGATGGAATGGATGGATAAACAGAGGGATAGATGGGACAGACAGATGGATGGATAGACAATGGATGGAAGGTGGGTGATAGATGATGGATGGAGAGAGAAAGAACTGGATGGAGGAAAAATAAAGGATGGCTAGATGGATGGACAGAGAAGGCTAGACAGAGAGAGATGGGTAGATAAATAGAGAGATAGATAGATGACAGGGATGAAAGAAAGAAGGAGAGATGGAGAGAGAGAGAGGGAGAGAGAGAGACGATGAGGACTAGAGACTTGAAAACCAGGGAATTCTGGGAATTGAAGTCCACCCATCTTCAAGGAAAGTCTTCATTTGGTCCCCAAAAATAAAGAATAAACATAAAAATAAAGAAGAGCCGAATCCGATTGGGGATGGGGCACCACCAGGAAATCCGCACAGCTATAGGAATAAGAAGTGGCCAAAAAGAACAGGACCCAAACAGTCCAGCCAAATCATGGGGGGGGGGGTGTTTCCTGAAGGACGAAGTGCCCATCTTTTCCAATCGGAGGCCCTCCAGAGCCCATAATCCCCAGCCATTCCGGGGCCGGCCCTGCAGCCCCACCCATCTAGAGGGGAGGGGCTGGATTTAGGGAAGGAGAGCTACAGGGCTTGGATACAGAATAATAATAATAATAATAATAATAATAATAATAATAATAATAATAATAATAATAATGATAATGATAACAATAATAGTTGGAAGGGACCTCGGAGGTCATCTAGCCCAACCCCCTGCTCAAGCAGGAGACCCTTACAGAATTACAGAATAACAAGTGTTTGAAGGGACCTTGGAGGTCATCTAGTCCAACCCCCTGCTCAGGCAGGAAACCCTATAATAATAATAATAAAGTTGGAAGGGACCTTAGAGGTCATCTAGTCCATCCCCCAGCTCAGGCAGGAAACCCTATAATAATAATAAAGTTGGAAGGGACCTTGGAGGTCATCTAGTCCAACCCCCTGATCAAGCAGGAGACCCTATAATAATAATAAAGTTGGAAGGGACCTTAGAGGTCATCTAGTCCAACCCCCTGCTCAGGCAGGAAACCCTGTAATAATAATAATAAAGTTGGAAGGGATCTTGGAGGTCATCTAGTCCAACCTCCAGCTCAGGCAGGAAACCCTATAATAATAATAAAGTTGGAAGGGAGCTTGGAGGTCATCTAGTCCAACCCCCTGCTCAGGCAGGAAACCCTATAATAATAATAAAGTTGGAAGGGACCTTAGAGGTCATCTAGTCCAACCCCCAGCTCAGGCAGGAAACCCTATAATAATAATAAAGTTGGAAGGGATCTTGGAGGTCATCTAGTCCAACCCCCTGATCAAGCAGGAGACCCTATAATAATAATAAAGTTGGAAGGGACCTTAGAGGTCATCTAGTCCAACCCCCTGCTCAGGCAGGAAACCCTGTAATAATAATAATAATAAAGTTGGAAGGGATCTTGGAGGTCATCTAGTCCAACCTCCAGCTCAGGCAAGAAACCCTATAATAATAATAAAGTTGGAAGGGAGCTTGGAGGTCATCTAGTCCAACCCCCTGCTCAGGCAGGAAACCCTATAATAATAATAAAGTTGGAAGGGATCTTGGAGGTCATCTAGTCCAACCCCCAGCTCAGGCAGGAAACCCTATAATAATAATAAAGTTGGAAGGGACCTTGGAGGTCATCTAGTCCAACCCCCAGCTCAGCCAGCTGCCAGATGTTCAGCTTGCTAGTGCAAAGAATTCTGGGAATTGAGTTCCACTCCCCCACCCCCCCACACAAACATACAGACACAAATACAGGTGTGCACTGCTATGGGTGTCTATCATTCAGGAATTAAATCTGGCACAACAATGAGCAACTTGACAATAGACCAGCTTCTCCCCATTATTAACTTGGTTTCCAGTCCGTTCCCAGCCTCAAACAACTGGTTCCAGTTGTGCTCAACTGGGTTGTGCAAACACCATCCATTTTGATTGACTGATAGGAAAGGAGAAGACAGCTAGTGTTTCTCACATCTATTGTGCAGTTACACAAAAACAACCTGGATTTTGACTTGAGCTTCCAACTCAACTCTACTCAACCCAACTCTACTCAATGCAACTAAATCCTACTCTGCCCAGCCTTACTCTACCTATTCCTACTCTACCCAACTCAACCCTACTCAACTCAACTCAACCCAACCCTTTCCAATGCAACCCTATTCAACTCAGTCCTACTCTACCCAACCCAACCCAATTCTAAACTCAACCCAACCCTACTCAATACAAATCCTACTCTACCCAGCCCTAATCTATCCATTCCTACTCTAACTTAACCCAACATTACTCAACTCAACCCTATCAACTCTTCAATCCTACTCTTCAATCCTCCTAGCCAACTCAACCCAACCCTATTCTACTCAACCCAACCCTACTCTACTCAACTCAACCCTACTCAACCCAACCCTACTCTACCCAATCCAATGCAACTCAAGCCAACCATATTCAATGTAACTCAAACCTACTCAGCTCAATTCAATCCTACTCTAGCCAACTCAATCCTACTCCATCCCTACTCTATCCCTACTCTACTCAACTCAACCCAACCCTACTCTACTCAACCCTACTCTGCCCAATCCAATGCAACTCAAGCCAGCCATACTCAATGCAACTCAATCCTACTCAACCCAATTCAATCCTACTCTAGTCAACTCAATCCTACTCCATCCCTACTCCATCCCTACTCTACTCAACCATACTCTACCCAATCCAATGCAACTCAAGCCAGTCATACTCAATGCAACTCAACCCAATTCAATCCTACTCTAGCCAACTCAAACCTATCCATCCCTACTCTACCCAACTCAACCCTATTCTACTCAACCCAACCCAACCCTACTCTACTCAACCCAACACAACTCAACCCAACCATACTCAATGCAACTCAACCCTACTCAACTCAATTCAATCCTACTCTAGCCAACTCAACCCTACTCCATCCATCCCTTCTCTAGCCAACTCAACCCAACTCAACCCAAGCCTACTCTACCCAAGCCTACCCTACTCAACTCTACCCAACCCAGATCTTCTCAACACACAGCATCCTTCTCTAATATACCAAACCCCCATGCCTCAGACTCCACCACCCATCATCCCCAGAACCCACTCCTGACCCAACAGCTTAAAAGAAAAGAGCACCACAGTGCCCCTTGGGCATCCAACCCCTGCCCTCCACATACATCCCCTCCCCCCCCCAATAACTCTCACAGACCAGCTACCTGCTGTCGGGTTTTTAAAGTGGCTTAGCATAGACCCCATTGTAACCACAATTCTCAGGCAGTTGCCTCCCTCCAGTAAGAGGGCTTCCTTCAGGCCCGAAAGCCTCAGGGTAGGCCCTCCAGCCCCCCCCCCCTTTTATCCTGGTTGGGGAAAGGAGGGAGGGGCCTCTGGCTTCGGTTCTTAAAGAGACAGTGCTCCCTTTTTTTTTTTTAAACAAGTTTGTCTCCAAGATCACCGGTGGGGTCCTACTAAGTAGGAGTAGCCCCACTTGCCCCCAAAGTCTTTGGGGAGAGGAAAGGGGTTGGACACGTGTGTGTGTGTGTGGGGGGTCTGGATTACCCCCTCCCCCCACCATTGGCGAGCTTCACGGAACAAGGAGAGCCACAAACCACGATTGCAAGCCACAATAGATGGGGACAGCTGGGCTAGGCCAGCAAACACGAACCAAGCCCGCTAGCAGAAACTACACCTTGTTTGGAGGGCTAAATCTGGCTTGTTTCTGAACGTTCAGGCTGATGGGACTTGGAGTAGGACCAACGATTCTGGGAAACTGCATGGTTTCCATTGGAGCTAAGTTGCAAACCAGGATAATGGAGGGCAAAAAAAAAATGGATTTGAAGAGAGGGGAAGAAAAACTCTCATTGCAGTTCAGGAGCTATTCACATTTCTCATTATTTCGGTGATATTGACTGAAAGCGTGCCGGCTGGGGGATTCTGGGAGTGGAAGTCCTCCCCTCTTAAAGCATGCCGGCTGGGGGATTCTGGGAGTGGAAGTCCTCCCCTCTTAAAGCATGTTGGATGGGGGATTCTGGGAGTGGAAGTCCCCCCTCTTAAAGCATGTTGGATGGGGGATTCTGGGAGTCAAAGTCCTCCCCTCTTAAAGCATGCCAGGTGGGGGATTCTGGGAGTGGAAGTCCTCCCCTCTTAAAGCAGGTCGGCTGGGGGATTCTGGGAGTGGAAGTCTATCCCTTTTAAAGCATCCTGGTTGAGGGATTCTGGGAACTGAAGCCCATCCCTCTTAAAGCATGCCTACTGGGGGATTCTGGGAGTTGAAGTCCTTCCCTCTGAAAGTTGCCAAGTTCCATAAACCTTAACCTAGTGTCTAGTCCTTCATACGTAATAATCTCTGATTCTATTTAGCCATCAGCCCCAGTGAAACAGATTCTGCTGCCTGCTAGGATGAATCGTACCCCTGCTCTGAATTCGAACTCAGCTCCTGGTACCTGCCTGTGCCCGCAGCTTTCTGGAGGAACTCACAAGAGGGTTGTCCCAGACTCAAACGCTAGGTTCCCCCATCCCAATGCCTCGCAGCTCTGTTCTGACACATCAGTCCTCGACTTAAGACAATTCATTTAATGACTGCTTCAATTTACAACGGCGCCGAAAAAAAAGGAGAGACTTAGGACGGTTTTTTTCCCCACTCTCATGACTGTTCCAGCCTCCCCCGGGTCACGTGCTCAAAAGTTAGCCACTTAATAGGTATAATAATAATAAAGTTGGAAGGGACCTTGGAGGTCATCTAGTCCAACCCCCTGCGTAGGCAGGAAACCGTATACCATTTCAGACAAGGGCCTGTCCAGTCTCTATTTAACAACTTCCAGTGTTGGAGCCTTCACAGCTCTGGAGGCAGGTTGCCAAGTAAGACTTACCAATTGACTCGTACTTATGACGGTCATAGGATCCCGGGCTCCCGCCATCCCCTTTTTACAGCCAATGGGGAAAAAGCCAGATTCGCTAACATCCATGGGGCTCCCTTCACAACTGCAGGAATTCCCAACAACTGAAAGCAAGAAGAATCGTAACCTCAGCCTGAACCTATTTCTCACTTAGCGACAGAAATGTTGGATGTAAGTCAAGGACTTAAGTTTCAGCATGCCGCGCAAGGCAATTGATGGTAGATCTCCAAGAAACCATGAAAAATAACTCAAGAGTTAAAATAAGGGCCTAAATAATGAAAATAAGTAAAAAAAAAAAAAGCGAGGATAGGAGACCACTAGGAAATCCCAGAAAGTCTAGACTGGGGAACGTCAGAACCTCGCCCTGGCGACAGGCCGTCGCCATCTTTACGATCCTAACGGGGATCAGAACGGATGTCCGTAAGCAAGACTGTTTCTCAGCGAGTCGCGCCCCAACTCACGGCCTCGTTTGGCCGCCGTCGCTAAATGAATCACGGCCGTTCTTAAGTGAATGCAGCCCGCAGTGGAAGCCCGCCGTAAAAAACACAGGCACTTTAAACTAGAAGGAGTCTTGTATTTCCTTCCCTAAACGACACACGAATGTACACAGCCCCGCCAACACACACACACACACACACACACACACACACACACAAATGCACACACACACATGGACGCACGCAAGGCCGACTCCATTCTCCGACAAAGTGACGAAGATGGGAACCGACTGAGCAGAAAACTATTTTTAAAAAAAGCCTTGGAGGCACAATTTAGAAGGCTTGGCTTGTAAAAAAAAAACAGAGCGTTTCCTATTATTATTATTATTATTATTATTATTATTATTATTATTATTATTATTATTATTATTATTATTATTATTATACTAGATGACATCCCAGGTCTCTTCCGACTCTGTCATTCTTTGATTCTGTAAGGGTCTCCTGCCTGAGCAGGGGGTTGGACTAGATGATTCTTTGATTCTGTAAGCCAGACTCCTGTGCGAGCAGGGGGTTGGATTAGATGCCCTCTAGGGTCCCTTTCAACTCTGCTATTCTATAAGGGTCTCCTGTTCAAGCAGGGGGGTGGATTAGATGATAATAAAATAAAATAAGATAAAATAAAATAAAATAATAAAATAAAAATAAATAAAAATAAAAATAAATGAAATAAATAAAATAATAAAATAAAAAGATAATAAAATAAAATAATAAAATAAAATAAAAAATACAGCCCAAATGTTGGAGATGTGGAAATTTAGATGCAACTTATTTTCATATTTGGTGGATTTGTAGAGATATTAAAGCTTTTTAGATTAAGATTTGGTGGAATATTCAAAAGATTTTTAAGAAAAAGACAAAGTTTACTCTGCAATTATTTTTGTTGGGTATTATTGTAGATTTTGATGTTAGAGAAACTAATTATATTGTAATAAATTTATAAAACTTTTAAATAAAAAATAAAATAAAAAATAAAATAAAAAGATAAATTAAAATAAAAAATAATAAAATCAAATAAAATGAAATGTTAAAATAAAATTCTAAAATAAAATAAAATTCTAAAATAAAATAAAATTCTAAAATAAAATAAAAAAGAAAATAAAATTCTAAAATAAAATATAAAATGAAATAAAAATAAATAAAATAAATAAAATAAAATAAAAGGATAATAAAACAAAATAATAAAAAATAAAATAAAATAAAATAAAAAGATAAATTAAAATAAAAAATAAAATGAAATGATAAAATGAAATGATAAAATAAAATAAAATTCTAAAATAAAATAAAATAAAATTCTAAAATAAAATAAAATAATAAAATAAATAAAATAAAATATAAAATAAAATAAAAATAAATGAAATAAATAATAAAATAAAAGGATAATAATATAAAAAAATAAAATAAATAATAAAATAAAATAAAATGATAAAATGAAATGATAAAATAAAATTCTAAAAGAAAATAAAATTCTAAAATAAAATAAGATAAAATAAAATAAGATAAAATAAAATAAGATAAGATAATAAAATAAAATAAAATAATGAACCAAAGGAATGGATAGGAGACCACCCGGAAACCCAAAACTAAGATGGGGAATTAACTTAAGACCACATTCTCCTTTGCTGAGTTGTGAGTTGCTTCCAATTTTACAACCTTAAAACGCATCTTTGGGGTTATTACTTATGACCCGCACTTGATATTCAGGGAAATTTAATTTAGCTCTTCCCATATCATAGCTGTTAACCTGTCCCGTTTTTCCAGACGTTGGGCTTCTTTAGAAATCTCCAGGGGACAAAAACGCAGAAAATAATAATAATAAAAAATGTTTGTAGTCTTTCGTGTTTTTATCGGTTTAGTTTTTATACGTTTAATACGATTTCTATCTGTCTTTGAATCTTTCTTGCGGGAGACGCCCAGACTCGGCTGAAGGATAAGTGGCTCTATAAATATTTTAAAAACGAATCAATGAAATGAAAGGGGGGGGATTAATCCAAGGAGGGGAGCAGCTGCAAAATTCAGGATTGCTTTTTTTTTTTAAAGTCTCCTGTTAATCTTCCCAGTCAGATTTTTCTTGCGTGCAAATTGAAAAAATAAAATAAAAAAGGCTTACTAACTACTGGAGAGACCAAACTGGCCTACAAGAAAGACCAAATGAAGAACAGAATAGAGGCATGGGAAGACAAAGCACTACATGGCCAATACATGAAAAAAATAGCTGGGAAAGCAGATAATAACAAGACCTGGCAATGGCTAAGAGCAGGAAAATTGAAGAAAGAGACCGAGGGACTAATTCTGGCTGCACAAGACCAAGCCTTAAGGACAAATGCATACAAAGTCAAAATTGAGAAGACAGCAACAGACAGTAAGTGCCGCCTAGGCAAAGAAGCTGAAGAAACAGTGGACCACTTGGTAAGCTGTTGCAAGAAGATTGCGCAGACTGATTACAAGCAGCGGCATGACAAAGTAGCAACAATGGTGCATTGGAAGATCTGCAAAAAATATCATTTGCCTGTAAGCAAAAACTGGTGGGATCATAAAATAGAGAAAGTCATAGAAAATGATAAAATTAAACTGCTCTGGGACTTCAGAATTCAAACAGACAAGCACTTGCAACATAACACCCCAGACTTAACAATTGTCGATAAGAAAGACAAAAAAGTCGGGATAGTGGACGTGGCAGTGCCTGGAGATAGCAGAATAGAAGAGAAAGAACTGGAGAAGATAACAAAACACAAAGACCTACAAATAGGAATAGAAAGACTGTGGCAAAAGCAAGCAAGGGTAGTACCAATAGTCATAGGCTCCTTGGGCGCAATCCCAAAACAACTGGAGCACCACTTGAATACAATGGGAATTGACAAATTCGCTATTAGTCAATTGCAAAAGGCGGCCTTACTAGGAACTGCTTCCATCCTGCGACGATATCTGTAATACCATCAAACATCCACATCTGCCTATCCCAGGTCCTGGGTAAGGACTCGATAGGTAGACAAAATGCCAAATCCAGTCTGAACATCTGGCTGACTGTGCGATGATCGATA
>JAKSXO010000101.1:946021-961021 GCA_024509115.1 Crotalus helleri
GTAGTAGTAGTAATAGTAAAGTTGGAAGAGACCTTGGAGGTCATCTAGTCCAACCCCGTGCTCAGGCAAGAAACCCTAATAATAATAATAATAATAATAATAATAATAATAATAATAATAGTAGTAGTAGTAAAGTTGGAAAGGACCTTGGAGGTCATCTGGTCCAACCCCCTGCTCAGGCAGGAAACCCTATAATAACAATAACAATAAAGTTGGAAGGGAACTTGGAGGTCATCTAGTCCAACCCCCTGCTCAGGCAGGAAACCCTATAATAACAATAACAACAACAACAACAGTAGTAGTAGTAGTTGTAGTAGTAGTAGTAGTAGTAGTAATAGTAAAGTTGGAAGAGACCTTGGAGGTCATCTAGTCCAACCCCCTGCTCAGGCAAGAAACCCTAATAATAATAATAATAATAATAATAATAATAATAATAATAGTAAAGTTGGAAGGGACCTTGGAGGTCATCTAGTCCAACCCCCTGCTCAGGCAGGAAACCCTATAATAACAATAACAATAAAGTTGGAAGGGAACTTGGAGGTCATCTAGTCCAACCCCCTGCTCAGGCAGGAAACCCTATAACAGTGTTTCTCAACCTTGACAATTTTAAGGCATGTGGACTTCAACTCCCAGAATTCCACAGCCAGCAATGCTGGCTGTGGAATTCTGGGAGTTGAAGTCCACATGCCTTAAAATTGTCAAGGTTGAGAAACACTGCCCTATAATAACAACAACAACAACAGTAGTAGTAGTAGTAGTAGTAGTAGTAGTAGTAGTAGTAGTAGTAGTAGTAGTAATAGTAAAGTTGGAAGAGACCTTGGAGGTCATCTAGTCCAACCCCCTGCTCAGGCAAGAAACCCTAATAATAATAATAATAATAATAATAATAATAATAGTAAAGTTGGAAAGGACCTTGGAGGTCATCTAGTCCAACCCCCTGCTCAGGCAGGAAACCCTATAATAACAATAACAATAAAGTTGGAAGGGAACTTGGAGGTCATCTAGTCCAACCCCCTGCTCAGGCAAGAAACCCTATAATAATAATAATAATAATAATAATAGTAGTAGTAGTAGTAGTAGTAGTAGTAGTAGTAGTAGTAGTAGTAAAGTTGGAAGGGACCTTGGAGGTCATCTAGTCCAACCCCCTGCTCTGGCAAGAAATCTAATCATCATCATCATCATCATATAGGTGGGCGTGGAATGCTACAAGTATATCAGATGGTTGAAGAAGAAAAAATGGCTTTGGAATAATATCTGAAGAACAATGATGAAGATGCACTGAAATGAGTATATCAGGAAGGCTTACTAACTACTCGAGAGACCAAACTGGCCTACAAGAAAGACCAAATGAAGAACAGAATAGAGGCATGGGAAGACAAAGCACTACATGGCCAATACATGAAAAAAATAGCTGGGAAAGCAGATAATAATAAAACCTGGCAATGGCTAAGAGCAGGAAAATTGAAGAAAGAGACCGAGGGACTAATTCTGGCTGCACAAGACCAAGCCTTAAGGACAAATGCATACAAAGTCAAAATTGAGAAGACAGCAACAGACAGTAAGTGCCGCCTATGCAAAGAAGCTGAAGAAACAGTGGACCACCTGGTAAGCTGTTGCAAGAAGATTGCACAGACTGACTACAAGCAGCGGCATGACAAAGTAGCAACAACGGTGCATTGGAAAATCTGCAAAAAATATCATTTGCCTGTAAGCAAAAACTGGTGGGATCATAAAATAGAGAAAGTCATAGAAAATGATAAAATTAAACTGCTCTGGGACTTCAGAATTCAAACAGACAAGCACCTGCAACATAACACCCCAGACTTAACAATTGTCGATAAGAAAGACAAAAAAGTCTGGATAGTGGACGTGGCAGTGCCTGGAGATAGCAGAATAGAAGAGAAAGAACTGGAGAAGATAACAAAACACAAAGACCTACAAATAGAAATAGAAAGACTGTGGCAAAAGCAAGCAAGGCTAGTACCAATAGTCATAGGCTCCTCGGGTGCAATCCCAAAACAACTGGAGCACCACTTGAACACCATTGGCATTGACAAATTCGCTATTAGTCAATTGCAAAAGGCGGCCTTATTAGGAACTGCTTCCATCCTGCGACGATACCTGTAATACCCTCAAACATCCACATCTGCCTATCCCAGGTCCTGGGTAAGGACTCGATAGGTAGACAAAATGCCAAATCCAGTCTGAACATCTGGCTGACTGTGCGATGATCCATCATCATCATCATCATCATCATCATCATCATCATTGTAGTAGTAGTAAAGTTGGAAGGGACCTTGGAGGTCATCTAGTCCAACCCCCTGCTCAGGCAGGAAACCGTATAATAATAATGAATAATAATTATTTCTTTCTCCTTCCTTCTTGTTTTCTTTTCTTTCTCCTTCTGTTTCTCTCGCGCTTTCTTCTTCCTTCCTTTCCTTCCTTCCAATCTCTTTCCTTCTTTTTCTTTCCTTTCTTTCTTTCTCTTCTTCTCTCACCCTTCTTTCTGTTTCTTTCTCTCCTTCCTTCCTTGTTCCTTTCTTTTCTTTCTTTCTCTTTGTTTCTCTCTCGCGCTTTCTCCTTCCTTTCTTTCCTTCCTTCCATTCTTTTTTGTTTTCTTTCTTTCCTTCCTTCCTTTCTTTTTTCTCTCCTTCCTTCTTCCTTTCTTTCTCTCCTTCCTTCCTTCCTTCCTTCCTTTCTGTCAGTCTTTCTCTTTCCTTCCTTCCTCTTTCTTTCTTTCTCTCTCCTTCCTTCCTTTTCTTTCTCTTTTATTTATTCTTTCTTTGTCTTTCTGTCTCCTTCCTTCCTCCTCCTCCTCTTTCTTTCATTCATTTCTTTTCTTTCTCTCTCCTGCCTTCCATTTTATCTTTTTCTCTCTTTCCTTCCTTCCTTTCTCTTCCTTTCTTTTTCTCTGCTACCTGCTTTCTTTCCTTTTTCTCTTTCCTTCCTTCCTCTCTTTCCTCCCTCCCTCCCTCTCTCCCTTCCTTCCTCTTTTTTTCTTTCTTTTTTTCTTCTTCTGTCTCCTTCTGTCTGTTTGTCTGTCTGTCTGTCTTTCCGTCCCTCCTTCCTTCTTTCTTTCTTTCTTTTTCTTTCTTTCTCCTTCCTCTCTGTCTGTCTCCCTCCCTCCCTCCCTTCTTTCCTTCCTTCCTTCCTTTCTCTCTTTCTTTCTTTCTTTCTTTCTTCCTCCTTCCTCTGTCTCTGTCTCTCTCCCTCCTTCTTTCTTTCTTTCTTCTTTCTCTTTCTTTCTCCTTCCTCTCTGTCTGTCTCTCTCTCCCTTTCTTTCTTTCTTTCTTTCTTTCTTCTTCCTCTGTCTGTCTGTCTCTCCCTTTCTTTCTTTCTTTCTTTCTTTCTTTCTTTCTTTCTTTCCTTCTTTCTTTCTCCTTCCTCTGTCTGTCTGTCTGTCTCTCCCTTTCTTTCTTTCTTTCTTTCTTTCTTTCTTTCTTTCTTTCTTTCTTTCTTTCTTTCTTTCTTTCCTTTCTTTCTTTCTTTCTTTCTTTCTTTCTTTCTTTCTTTCTTTCTTTCTTTCTTTCTTTCTTTCTTTCTTTCTTTCTTTCTCCTTCCTCTGTCTGTCTGTCTCTCTCTCTCTCCCTCCCTCCCTCCCTCCTTCCTTCCTTCCTTTTGGCTTGCCAAATCCCTGCTTGCGAGGCAGGACCTTGAACTGGGTTAGCAGGACAAAGCGCTGGGGAAGATTAACCAGGTTTGACGCAGATCCTGATCTGGCAGGTGGAAAAGAGGAGGGGAGGGGATTAGGGGAGGCCTAATCCCTGCCTAAAATGGGATTTGCCTGGGGGGTAAAGCTGGCCAAAGGAAGGGTGGGCCGGCTGAGGAAAAATGGCTTAGCGTGACAGCTCTGCCGCTCTTAAAAGTGGGGTTTTTTGCTGACAAGGGCAAGCTGGATCCGGGGACAAACGGTTGCGAATTCCTGAAGGGGTGTGTGTGGATGACACAGCTTTCTTTCTCTTTCTTTCTTTCTTTCTTTCTTTCTTTCTTTCTTTCTTTCTTTCTTTCTTTCTTTCTTTCTCCTCTCTTCCTTCCTTCCTTTCTTTCTTTCTTTCTTTCCTCTCTTCCTTTCCTTTCCTTTCCTTCCTTTTTCTTTCTTTCTTTCTTTCTTTCTTTCTTTCTCTTCCTTTTTCCTTGAATTTCTTAATTCCTCCTCCTTCTTTTTCTTTTCCTTTCTTAATTTCTCCTTCTTTTCTTCCTTCCTTCTTCCCTCTCTTCCTCTTTCTTTCTTTCCTTTTTTAATTTCTCCTCCCTCTTTCTTCCTTTCCTTTCTTTCTCTCGTCTTTTTCCTTTCTTTTTCTTTCCCACTGTCTCCTTCCTTCCTTCCTCTCTTTCTATCTTTCTTTCTTCCACTCTTAATTTCTCTTTCCTTCCTCCCTCCCTCTTTTTCTCTCTTTTTCCTCTTATTTTCTTTCTCCTCCGTTTTTCCTTCTTTCTTTCTTTTTTCTCTTCCCTTCTTTTTTCCTTTAATTACTTAATTTCTCCTCTTTCTTTCTTTCTTTCTTTCTTTCTCTTTCTTTCTTCTCCCTCCCTCTTTCTTCCTCTCTTTCTGTTTGTTCTTTCTTTCGTCCATTCTTAATTTCTCCTTCCTTCCTTCATCCCTCTTTCTTTCTCTTTATTCCTTTAATTTCTTAATTTCTCTTCTTTCTTTCTTTTTTCCTTTAATTTCTTTCTTTCTTTCTTCTTTTTCTTTCTTTCTTCTCCCTTCCTCTTTCTTCCTCTCTTTGTCTTTGTTCTTTTTTTTCCATTCTTAATTTCTCCTTCCTTCCTTCTTTCCTTCCTTCCTCCCTTTCTTTCTTTCTCTTTATTCCTTTAATTTCTTAATTTTTCTTCTTTCTTTCTTTCTTTCTTTCTTTCTTTTTTTCTTTCTTTCTTTTTTCCTTTAATTTCTTAATTTCTTCTTTCTTTCTTTTCTTTCTTCTTTCCTTCTTTCTTTCCTTCCTTCTTTCCTTCTTTGTTTTTCTTTCCTTCCTTCCTTCTTTCTTTCTCTTTCTTTCTTTCTTTCTTTCTTTCTTTCTTTCTTTCTTTCTCTCTTTCTTTCTCCTTCTTTCTTTCTTTCTTTCTTTCTTTCTTTCTTTCTTTCTTTCTCTCCCTCCCTCCCTCCCTTCCTTCCTTTCCTTCTTGGCCTTCGGACTTTTTGCTGCAAAAAACAAGCACTTCCCCCCCCCTCCACACACACACACACCACTTTGCCGGTCTTAATCTGCAGAGTCAGAGGAGAAAGCAACCCCAGCTGCTCCAGGATCTGGCCAGCCCCCCCCTTGTTTGTGTGTGTGTGTGTGTTTGTGTGTGTGTTTGTGTGTGTGTGTGTGTGTGTGTGTGTGTGTGTGTGTGTGTGTGTGCCTAGGCCCTGGGCACAGAGACCCAACGTCCTTCACGCGTCTGGCATCAATGAATAAAAAGAAATCAAATCCAATCAAATCTCGATTTCCGAAGAGGGAGGAGGAGAAAAGAGCTACCGGTTTGGGGGTGAAGCATAAGAGAGACACCCCTGAATTCTTCAAAGGGGTGTTTCATTTGCGTGGGGGAAAGAGGGAAATGGCATAGGGACACCCTGATCTACTTCCTTCCTAGGTTACAATCCACCATTCCATGACTAAGCAAAACAAACCAGCATCGTGCTCTCAAAAGGAAACAGGGAGAAATGAAATGCAATAAAAATAATAAAATAAAATAAAATAGTAAAATAAAATAAAGTAAAATTTAAAAAGTAAAAATAATATAATATGATATAGAATAGAACAGAAGAATAAAAAATAAAATAATAAAAAATAAAATAAAGTAAAACAAAACAATAAAATAAAATGTAAAATAAAGTAAATAGAATAAAGGAAAATAAAATAAAAAGCAAAATAGAGGAAAAGAAAATAAAGAAAAATAAAATAAAGAAAAATAAAAAAGTAAAATAACATTAATATAATATAGAATAGAATAGAAGAATAAAAAATAAAATAATAAAAAATAAAATAAAGTAAAACAAAACAATAAAATAAAATGTAAAATAAAGTAAATAGAATAAAGGAAAATAAAATAAAAAGGGAAATAGAGGAAAATAAAATAAAGTAAAATAAAAAAGTAAAATAACATAATATAATCTAATATAGAATAGAATAGAAGAATAAAAAATAAAATAAAGTAAAATAACATAATATAATATATAACTGAATAGAAGAGAATAATAAAAAATAAAAAATAAAATAAAGTAAAATAAAAAAGTAAAATAACATAATAGAATAGAATATAGAAGAGAATAATAAAAAAATAAAAAATAAAGTAAAGTAAAATAAAATAAAATAAGTAAAATAAAATAATAAAATAAAATAAAACAAATAAAGTAAAATACAGAATTTCCAAAACTTTTAGGCTGGAGAATTTTGGGGGGGACGGACACATACACCCCCCCCCAGCATCGGATCCCTTCAAAGGGAGGCCCAAAGTCTGCCTTCTTCCTGTTTCTCTCCCTATAACTGTTTCCCCCCCCCCCCAAAAAAGCAGGCCAGGAAAATTGGAGTGGAGGGTTCCCCCCCTCATATTTTACTTTGGATACAGCGGGGACCCCCCCCACACGTTTTGAGGGGAAAGAGGGAGGGAGAGAAATAGGGGTGCCCCCTCCTCACTTTTCCAACCCAGACATTGCATTCAACCCCCCCAAAATGATGGTTTTCTTTTTTGGGGGGGTGCCTGCAAGCTATTGCTCTGGAATCGGGGAGGGGGGGTCCCGTGGAGGCTCTGGCAGGAAAAGTGGGGCGCAAAGAAGATTTGGGGTGTTTTGGGGGGGCAGCATCAGCAGGAGGGAGCTGAGATGGAGAAGGGGCGACTTTGACTTTGCCCTCTCCCCCCCCCCAAACTGAGGGCCTCGTCGTCCCTCCGGTGCCCCCCTGACCTTGGGGAAGCAACCCTTCTCGCCCTACCCCCCACCCCCGCACACCCGAGGGGACCCCTCCCCACACCAGGATAAGCGTTGTATGAATGTCCTCGGGATGAGGGAGACCCCCCACACACACCCCAATTCCCTCTGGGCCGTCCCCCCTTTCGGCCTGGTGGAGGGGGGGGGAACTGCAAGGCCTGCCCTTCTCAATGGCCAGGATGAGGGGTGGGTGGGGGGTCCAGAAAAAGAGGGGGGTCCCGCTGGCCCCTCCAGGATTGGCAAAGCCGTCCAGCAGCCCTCTAGCTATCCATTCACCCCTCCCTCCTTCTCTCCCTCCTTCCATCTTTTTTTTCTCTCATCTGTTTCTCTTTTTCTCTCATCTGTTTCTCTCTTTTTCTTTCTCTCAGCTGTTTCTTCCTTTCTCTCTCATCTATGTTTCTTTCTTTCTCTCTTTCTATCATCTCTTTCTCTCCCTCCCTCTTTCTCTCTCTCTCTCGTCTATATTTCTCTCTTTCTTTCTTTCTTTCTTTCTCTCCATCTCATCTATGTTTTTTTCTTTCTCTCTCTCTTTCTATCATGTTTCTCTCTTTCTCTCTATCTCATCTATGTTTCTTTCTATGATCTGTTTCTCTCTATCTCTTTATCTCTTTCTATTTCATGTTTCTCTTTCTCTCATCTATTTCTCTCCCTCTCATCTCTCTCTCTCTCTTTCTATTTCATGTTTTTTTCTCTCTCTCTGTTCCTCTTTCTCTCTCTTATCTATGTTTCTCTCTTTCTCTCTTTCTATCATCTATTTCTCTCCCTCCCTCTTTCTCTCTTTCTCTTTCTCTCTCTCTTGTCTGTTTCTTTCTTTCTTTCTCTTTCCCTCCATCTCATCTCTGTTTCTTTCTTTCTTTCTCTTTCTCTCCATCTCATCTTTCTTTCTTTTTCTCTCTATCATTTCTCTCTCTTTCTATCTCATCTGTTTCTCTCTTTCTATCTTCTGTTTCTCTCTCTCTCTCTATTTCATCTGTTTCTCTTTCTTTCTTTCATCTGTTTCTTTCTTTCTCTCTCATCTCGTCTGCTTCTCTCTCTTTCTCTCTCATCTGTCTCTCATCTGTTTCTCTTTCTCTCTTTCTATCGTCTATTTCTCTCCCTCCATCATCTCTCTTTCTCTTTCTCTCTCACCCATGTTTCTCTCTCTCCATCTCATCTATGTTTTTATCTCATGTTTCCTATTTTTCTCTCTTCCTAATGTTTCTCTCTCTCATCTCTCTCTCTCTCACCTGTGTTTCTCTTTCTCTCTCATCTATTTCTCTTTCTCTCCCTCCTCATCTCATTCTCTCTCTCTCTATCTCATCTTTCTCTTTCTCCTTTTCTCTCATTCTCTCTCTCATCTGTTTCTCTCTTGCTCTTTCTCATCTGTTTCTCTTTCTCTCTTTCTTTCTATCATCTGCTTCTCTTATCTCTCATCTATGTTTCTCTCTCTTTCTTTCTCATTTGTTTCTTTCTCTCCTTCTTTCTCCTTTTCTCTCATTCTCTCTCTCATCTGTTTCTCTCTTTCTCTTTCTCATCTTTCTCTTTCTCTCTTTCTATCTCATCTGCTTCTCTTATCTCTCATCTATGTTTCTCTCTCTCTATCTCATCTGTTTCTCTCTCCCTCTTTCTCTTTTTCTCTCATTCTCTCTTTCTCATCTGTTTCTCTCTTTCTCTCTCATCTGTTTCTCTCTTTCTCTTTCTCATCTGTTTCTCTCCCTCTTTCTCTTTTTCTCTCATTCTCTCTTTCTCATCTGTTTCTCTCTTTCTCTCTCTCATCTGTTTCTCTCTCTTTCTCTTTCTCATCTGTTTCTCTCCCTCTTTCTCTTTTTCTCATTCTCTCTTTCTCATCTGTTTCTCTCTTTCTCTCTCTCATCTGTTTCTCTCTCTTTCTCTTTCTCATCTGTTTCTCTCCCTTTCTCTTTTTCTCTCATTCTCTCTTTCTCATCTGTTTCTCTCTTTCTCTCTCTCATCTGTTTCTCTTTCTCTCTTTCTTTCTATCTCATCTGCTTCTCTCATCTCTCATCTATGTTTCTCTCTCTCTCTCTATCTCATCTGTTTCTCTCTCCCTCTTTCTCTTTCTCTCTCTCTCTCCTCTTCCTCCTCCAGGGCTTTTGGAGATGGGGATGGGAATATATGGGGGGGGGGGTTTTTTTCCTCACCTGGCTTCTTCGTCCCCGTCGCCTCCGCGCCTTTCCGGCCCGCTGCTTCCCCAGGCATGACGAGGGGCGCCTCCAGGACTCCCCCCCCCTTCCCTCCCAAGCCGGCTCTTTCCTGGGGTGGTGTGTCTGTCTCTGTGTGTGTGTGTGTGTGTGTGTGTTGGGGGGGGGGTCTGCGCAGCCGGGAAGGACGGAGGGAGGGGAGGCAGGAGAGAAAGGGGGGCGGGCCAGGGGGGGAGGCGTTGCAAGGAGGGCTCTTTCAATGGGCTGGGGGGGGGGGTGGGAAATTGCTGGCCTGGAGGGGGGGGCGCCCGGCTGGAGATGCAGGCTGGGCGGGATGGGCTGGGATGCGGAGGAGCTCCGTCATCCCCCGGTGATGTCAGCAGCGGCGGAGCCTCGTCTGGTTCTCTCTCACTCTCTCTTTCTCTCCCCCCTCCCGCCGGGAAAGGGAAAAAAAGGGGGGGGCGTGTGTGTGCCAGGCACTGCAGAGCGCAAGAGGGAGGGAGGGAGGGAGAGACGGGGGGGGGGGGGAGGTTGCTGCTGAGGCTGGACCCGTTGCATCATCCTGCAATATATATATATATATATATATACATACACACACACACACACACACACACATCGACATCCACATCCACATATACACATACACATAAACATATACATATTGATATACATACACATAAACATATACATATAGATATACATACACATACACATACATACATACACACATACACATACACACATATATATACACATACACATATACATATACACATACACATAAACATATACATATTGATACACATACACATAAACATATACATATAGATATACATACACATACACATACACATGCATACATACATACATACATATATACACACATACACATATACATATACACATACACATATACATATACACATACACATACACATACACATAAACATAAACATATTGATATACATACACATACACATAAACATATACATATATATATATACATACACACATACATACATATATATATATACACACACATACACTCATACACATACACACATACACATATACATATACACATACACATACACATATAGATATACATACACATACACATAAACATATACATATAGATATACATACACATACACACATACATATATATATATATATATACACACACATACACACATACACATACACATAAACATATACTTATAGATATACATACACATACACATAAACATATACTTATAGATATACATACACATACACACACACACACACACACACACACAAACATATATAAATGGGGGGGGGATTGCAAAGCCTTAGCAGCAAAGCGGGGCTTGCAAAAAAGAAAAAGAAAAAGGGGGGGTGTTGAAGCAGGGCCCGCACCCCGCAAAACAAGGGGGGGGGGTGTTTGCAAGCCTTAGCAGCGAAGCAGGCCTGGCCAAAAAAAGGGGGGTGGAATTTGAAGCAGGGTCTGCGCCCCGCAAAAGAAGGGGGGGACTTGCAAGCCTCAGCAGCGAAGCAGGCCTTGCAAAAAATGGGGGGGGGCTTGGCAAGCCTCAGCAGAGAAGCGGGGCCTGCACCCCGCAAAAGAGGGGGGTTTGGCAAAGTCTTAGCAGCGAAGCAGGGCCTGCATCCCGCAAAAGAGGGGGGCTTGGCAAGCCTTAGCAGCAAAGTGGGGTATGCACCCCGCAAATGAAGGGGGGCATTGGCAAACCTTAGCAGCGAAACAGGCCTTGCAAAAGAGGGGGGGGAGTTTGAACCAGGGCCTTCACCCCGCAAAAGAAGGGGGGGACTTGCAAGCCTCAGCAGCAAAGCAGGCCTTGCAAAAAATGGGGGGGCTTTGCAAGCCTCAGCAGAGAAGCGGGGCCTGCATCACGCAAAACAGGGGGGCTTGGCAAGCCTTAGCAGCAAAGTGGAGTGTGCACCCCGCAAATGAAGGGGGGCATTGGCAAGCCTGAGCAGCAAAGCAGGCCCTGCAAAAAAAGGAGTAGTTTGAAGCCGGGCCTGCGCCCCGCAAAAGAAGGGGGGTTGGCAAGCCACAGCAGAGAAGCAGGGCCTGCACCCCGCAAAAGAGGGGGGCTTGGCAAGTCTTAGCAGTGAAGCAGAGCCTGCACCCCACAAAAGAAGGGGGGTACGCAAGCCTTAGCAGTGAAGAGGGGCATGTGCCCCGCAAAAAAGGGGGGGCTTGGCAAGCCTTAGCAGTGAAGCGGGGCCTGCACCCCACAAAAGAGGGGGGCTTGGCAAGCCTTAGCAGAGAAGCAGGGCCTGCACCCCACAAAAGAAGGGGGACTGGCAAGCCTCAGCGGGGAAGCAGGGCCTGCGCCCCGCAAAAGAAGGGGGTTGGCAAGTCACAGCAGAGAAGCAGAGCCTGCACCCCACAAAAGAGGGGGGGCTTGGCAAGCCTTAGCAGTGAAGCGGGGCCTGCACCCCGCAAAAGCGGGGGGGGATTGCAAGCTTCCTCCCCCGGCAGTGCCTCCATTTGCACCCCGCGGAAAAAGGGGGTGTGGCGAGCTTGCAACTTTGCCCCAAAAGGGTGGGTGGGTGGCAAACCGCAGCAGGAGCAGCAGCAGAGCAGGACCTGAACCCCCTCCCCAAAATGGGGGGCCATGCAAGCTTCCCCAAGCAGTGCCTCCATTTGCACCCCGCAAAAAAACAAAACAAAGGCCTTGCGAGCCTCAGACGCTGCAAAGCAGGGCTTTGCCCACGCGCGCACCCCCCCAAAAGGGGGGGCTTTGCGAGGCTCGGCAAAGCGGGGAACTTAGCTGGCACCCCTCAAAAGAAGGGGTGCAAAGGCTGAGTCAGAGTTTGCAAAAAAAGGGGGGGCAGCTCTGCCCTTGCTCTCTGCAAGAGGGGGGAGGCCGAGCAGCGCCTCTGGCTTGCACCCCACGGAAAAAAGGGGGTGTCGCGTGCTTGCAGGCTCGCCCAAAAAGGGGGGTGCAGGAGCGAAGCGGAGCTTGCACCCCAAAAAAGAGGGTTGGGGTTTTTTGCAAGCCTCAGGAGCAGGAAAGCCATGGCCGCAACCTTGCAAAGAAAAAAAGGGGGGGTGCAAGACCAAGCAACGAAGCAGGACTTGCACCCCTTAAAAGAGGGGGTGCATGCAAAGCCTCAGCAAAGTAGGGAAAAAAGGAGGGGTGTCCAGCCTCCGTAGGAGCAAAACGGGGCTTGCCCCCCAAAAAAATATGGGGGGGTTTTTGCAAACCACGGCCGTCCTTGTGCCCCGCAAAAGAGGGGGGGCCCGCGAGCCTCCGTTTGCACCCCGAAGCCAGGCCTGCTTCACAACTGGGGGACTTGAGTTATCAGCCGCAGGGCTCGCTCAACGACGGAGGCAAGATATCGTCACACAGGGCAAAACTGGCTGAGCAAGGTTGAGGACCCATGGCAGTCGTACGTTGAGGACTAGTAGCAGGGCGAGTACTTCTCTCGGCTGCCAGACAGCAGTTCCTCCTCGCCTGTTGTTGGGTTTGTTTGTTTGTTTCTTTTGGCTTCCCTCCTTGGCCTAATGCTTGGGTTTCTGGGTGGCCTCCCATCCCAGGGCTAAGGAGGGCTGATCTCATTTCCGTTGACCTTTGGACCTTGAAGTGGGCTCAGTGCTGCCACCTGCTGTATGGGACATAAAGCCTCCCTTGATTTCTATCCATCCATCCATCCTTTCCATCATCTCTCTCTCTCATCTCCATCATCTATCATCTACCTACCTATCCATCCATCCATCTATATCTTTTGTATCCATCATCTCTCCCTATCTAATCTATCTCTATCATCTTTCTCTTTTTCTATCTATCTATCTATCTATCTATCTATCTATCTATCTATCTATTTTTATTTGTATCCATCATCTCTCTCTCCCTATCTAACCTATCTCTATCATCTTTCTATCTTTCTTTCTTTCTCTATCTCTTTTATTTGTATCCATCATCTCTCTCTCCCTATCTAATCCATCTCTATCATCTTTCTTTCTTTCTCTATCTCTTATTTGTATCCATCTCTCTCTCCCTAATCTATCTGTATCATCTTACTATCTTTCTTTCTCTATCTATATCTATCTATCTATCTATCATCTATCTATCTATTTTTATTTGTATCCATCATCTCTCTCCCTATCTAACCTATCTCTATCATCTTTCTATCTTTCTTTCTTTCTCTATCTCTTTTATTTGTATCCATCATCTCTCTCTCCCTATCTAATCTATCTCTATCATCTTTTTCTTTCTTTCTTTCTCTATCTATCTATCTCTTTTATTTGTATCCATCATCTCTCTCTCCCTAATCTATCTGTATCATCTTACTACCTTTCTTTCTTTCTTTCTTTCTCTATCAATCTATCTATCTATCTATCCATCTATCTATCTCATCCATCATCTTTCTCTCTAATCTATCTCTATCATCTTTCTAATATTTCTGTATTTCTGCCTTTAACATCTCTATCATCTATTGATCTATCTTTTCTATATATATCTATCAGCTCTCTTTTTCTATCTCTATCATGTGTTTCTATCTCTAATCTTTCTAACTCTAATCTTTCTATCGCTATATATCATCTATCTAATCTTTCTCTATATCTATCTATATCTCTGTCCCTAATCTATCATTTATGTCTATCTATCTAACCTTTCTAGCTCTCTCTCCTAATTTTCTATCTATATCTGTCTATCTTTCTAACATCTATGTCTATCATCTATTGATTTATATTTCTATCATCTATCTTTCCATCTGTCTCTCTACCTTTCTATATCTATCTCCATATCATGTGTCTCTATCTCTAATCTTTCTATCTCTATATATCATCTATCTAATTTCTATCTCTAACATCTATATCTATCTGTCTCTAATCTATCATTATGTCTATCTCTAACCTTTCTAGCTCTCTCCTAATTTTCTATCTACATCTCTATTTTTCTAACATGTCTATCATCTATTGATCTATATTTCTATATATCTATCATCTATGTCTATCTTTCCATCTGTCTGTCTATCCTTCTCTATATCATGTTTATCTATCTCTATTATCTCTTCTATCTCTATTTCAATCTGTCTATCTCTCTAATCTATCATCTATGTCTATATCTAACCTTTCTAGCTTTCTTATTATCTATCATTTCTCTACATAAATCTTTATCTATATTGGTGTTTCTCAACCTTGACAATTTTAAGGCGTGTGGACTTCAACTCCCAGAAATCCACAGCCAGCATTGCTGGCTGTGAAATTCTGGGAGTTGAAGTCCACGTGCCTTAAAATTGTCAAGGTTGAGAAACACTGATCTATATCATCTATGTATTCTAACTAATCTATCTTTGATTTGTCTCCATCATCTCTCCCTATAATCTATATTATCTATATCTAATCTTTCTATATCTCTAACATCTACGTCTATCTAGCTATCATCTATTGCTCCATCTTTTCTATATATATCTCTAAGCTATGTCTATCTATTTCTAATCTTTCTAATTCGTGTCATTTATGTCTATATCGCTCTAATCTACCTCTAACATCTTTCTATTTGGCTCTAATTTATCATTTATCTCTACTTGTCTATCTCTATCATTGATTCCTTATCTATCTATCTATCTATCTATCTATCTATCTATCTATCTATCTATCTATCTATCTATCTATCTATCTCTATCCATACATACATACATCTACATCTATCAATATCTATCCATCTATATCTATCCATCCATCCATCTACATCTATCTTTATCCACTCAAGCTATCTATCTATCTATCCATACATCTACATCTATCAATATCTATTCATCCATCTACATCTATATTTATCCATCCATCCATCTACATCTCTATCCACTCAAGCTATCTATCTATCTATCCATACATCCATCCATCTACATCTATCAATATCTATTCATCCATCTACATCTATCAATATTTATCCATCCATCCATCTACATCTACTCTATCTATCTATCTATCTA
>JAKSXO010000101.1:966021-1001021 GCA_024509115.1 Crotalus helleri
CCCCCTGCTCCAGCAGACCCGTATAGAATCACGGAATGAGAGAGCTGGAAGGGACCCTGGAGGTCATCTAGTCCAGCCCCCTGCTCGAGCAGGAGAGCCTTATAGAACTCGTATGGGAAGGGACCCTGGAGGTCATCTAGTCCAGCCCCCTGCTCGAGCAGGAGAGCCTTACAGAATCATATGGGAAGGGACCCTGGAGGTCATCTAGTCCAGCCCCCTGCTCGAGCAGGAGAGCCTTACAGAATCATATTGGAAGGGACACCTGGAGGTCATTTAGTCCAGCCCCCTGATCCAGCAGGACACCCGTATAGAATCATGGAATGAGAGCGCTGGAAGGGACCCTGGAGGTCATCTAGTCCAGCCCCCTGCTCAAGCAGGATACTTACAGAATCATATTGGAAGGGACCCTGGAGGTCATCTAGTCCAGCCCCCTGCTCGAGCAGGAGAGCCTTACAGAATCATATGGGAAGGAACCGCTGGAGGTCATTTAGTCCAGCCCCCTGATCCAGCAGGAGATCCATATAGAATCATGGAATGAGAGCGCTGGAAGGGACCCTGGAGGTCATCTAGTCCAGCCCCCTGCTCAAGCAGGAGAGCCTTACAGAATCATATGGGAAGGGAACCTGGAGGTCATTTAGTCCAGCCCCCTGATCCAGCAGGAGATCCGTATAGAATCATGGAATGAGAGCACTGGAAGGGACCCTGGAGGTCATCTAGTCCAGCCCCCTGCTCAAGCAGGAGAGCCTTACAGAATCATATTGGAAGGGACCCTGGAGGTCATCTAGTCCAGCCCCCTGCTCAAGCAGAAGAGCCTTACAGAATCATATGGGAAGGGACCCCTGGAGGTCATCTAGTCCAGCCCTCTGCTCCAGCAGGAGAGCCTTACAGAATCATATGAGAAGGGACCCTGGAGGTCATCTAGTCCAGCCCCCTGCTCAAGCAGGAGATCCTTACAGAATCATATTGGAAGGGACCCTGGAGGTCATCTAGTCCAGCCCCGTGCTCGAGCAGATCCTTACAGAATCATATTGGAAGGGACCCTGGAGGTCATCTAGTCCAGCCCCCTGATCCAGCAGGAGACCCGTATAGAATCATGGAATGAGAGAGCTGGAAGGGACCCTGGAGGTCATCTAGTCCAGCCCCCTGCTGAAGCAGAAGATCCTTACAGAATCATATTGGAAGGGACCCTGGAGGTCATCTAGTCCAGCCCCCTGCTCGAGCAGGAGAGCCTTACAGAATCATATGGGAAGGGACCCTGGAGGTCATCTAGTCCAGCCCCCTGCTCGAGCAGGAGAGCCTTACAGAATCATATGGGAAGGGACCCTGGAGGTCATCTAGTCCAACCCCCTGCAATCCTGGAATGAGAGAGCTGGAAGGGACCCTGGAGGTCATCTAGTCCAGCCCCCTGCTCAAGCAGGTGAGCCTTACCGAATCATATTGGAAGGGACCCCTGGAGGTCATCTAGTCCAGCCCCCTGCTTGAGCAGGAGAGCCTTACGGAATCATATTGGAAGGGACCCTGGAGGTCATCTAGTCCAGCCCCCTGCAATCATGGAATGAGAGAGCTGGAAGGGACCCTGGAGGTCATCTAGTCCAGCCCCCTACTCAAGGAGGAGAGCCTTACAGAATCATGTTGGAAGGGACCCTGGAGGTCATCTATCCAGGACTCACCTCGACCACCACATAGCCAGCGGTTTGGATGTGCCGTCGGGCCATCACGAAGCGGCCCAGGAGATCTTTACTCCGGCTGCTGAAATTGGGGAACTCCCAGAGGAGAAAGGCAAGCCTGTCTCAGCGAAGGAAGGAAGGACGGAAGGAAGGAAAGAAGGAGAGACAAAAAGAAGGGATGACGGAAGGAAGGAAGGAAGGGATAAAGGAGAAAAAGAAAGGAAGATCAAAGGAAGAAAGGGAGGGAGGGAGGAGAGAAGGGAAGGAGGAAGGACAAGGAAGGATGGAAGGAAGGAGAGACAGAAGGGAGGATGAAGGACAGAAGGAAGGAAGGAGGAAGGAGAAAAAGAAAGGAAGAACAAAGGAAGAAAGGGAGGGAGGAGAAAGGAGAGAGGGAGGGAAGGAGGAAGGACAAGGAAGGAAGGAAAGTAAAAAAGAAAGGAAGGAAAAAGGGAAAAGGAGAGAGAGAAGGGAGGGATGAAGGACAGAAGGAAGAAGGAAGGAAGAAGGGAAAAAAGGAAGGATGGAAGAACAAAGGGGAGAGAGAGAGGGAGGACAAAGGAGGGAGGAGAAAGAAGGAAGGAGAAAGGGAAGGAGGGAGGAAGAAAGGTAGGAAAGAAGGAAAGGAAAGAAGGATAAAGGGAGAAAGAAGGCAGGATGGAAGCATGAAGAAGGAAGGAAAGAAAGGAGGGAGGGAGGGAGGGAGGGAGGAGAAAAAGAAAGGAAGAAAGGACAAAAAAGGGAGGAAGGAAGGAAGGAAGGAAAAATAAGAACAATCAACCAGAGCTAACCATGTCTGGAACTCGTTCAGAGAGAAAGGATCGTTTTTGGGCTGGGGGGGGGGGACAGACTGTGCTTCTGAGGACCCGCCCCCAGTCCTCCTCCTCCTCCTCCTCCTCCTCCTCCTTCTCAGCACTGATGACATTCCCTAGTTGGGTCACGAGACGTCCGCAACACGGTTTGTGGAATCTAGGATCCTCCCTAAACATCCTACTTATTTTGTATTTTTTCAAACCTGGCTACTCCTGGGAGGGGTGGGGTGTCCCCAGGAGGAATCACCTCCTCCTTCCCCCCCCCACCTTTCCTACCTCTAGGAAGTCTCTCACCTTCTCCCCCCCGCCTCCACGGACGGCTGGCCCACCGAGGAAGCCTCAAGCTCGGCCACCGGGAGCGGATTGTTTTCGGAGTCCAGCACCATCTCGGCGTCTGCAAAGAGAGAACGAACTGCCGGGGATTCCTCGTTTTGCGACCACAACAGCACCCCGCAATTTCCCCGGTAAGCGAGACTCTTCCTTTCGAGGACGTTTTCGCCCCGTTTGGATGATCTTCCTGGCACCCACCCCCACCCACCCCGGTCGTTTAAGCGAATCCCTGCAGGCGTGAAAGTTCGGAAGCGAATCGGGCTTCCCACCCCCCCCCCACCCGACGGTCGCAAAAGGGGAAGACGCGACGCCGGGGACGCTGCGACCGTCGTAAAGACGAGTCGTTTGGCCAAGCGTCTGAATTTCGAGACGAGGGAAAACGGTCGTTAAATGGGGAAAAAAACGGCTTTTTTCGCCCGGACCGGTCACTAAATCGAACGGCGGTAAGCCGAGGATTGACTCCCTGTGCCTCTCGTGGACTCTCAAACCCATCTTCCACTCTGCCCCTCAGAGATGATATGGCCCGTCTTTGAGAAGGTAGACGAATTCGGCCAGCTCGGTTTCGTTTAGCGACCGTTCGCCGTTACGACGGCCCGGGAAAAATAACAAAGGGATTTACGGACTTATGACCGTCGTCACGGTCACTTGCTCAAAATTCAGTTAAGGGCCATGTACAGGGAGTCCTCGACTTATGACGGTTTGTTCAGTGACCGTTTGTAGTTACGACAGCCCAGCAAAAAGAGAGATTTACGGAAAGTCCTCGCACTTAACGACCGTCAACAGAGTCACGTGCTCAAAATTCGGGCGAGGGCCAGCTATAGGGAGTTTTTGATTCATGGTACTTTGTTTAGTGACCATTCATAGTTACGACGGCCCTAACCCTAAGCCTAACTAAAACTTAACCTCAACTTAAAATTTAAAAGTTAACTTCAACTTAAACTTAACTTAAAACTTAACCTCAATTTATAACTTATTGTATACTTAACTTAAAACGTAATTTAAATTTAACTTAACTTCAACTTACAACTTATTGTACTTAACTTAAAACTTGACCTCAACTTAAAACTAAACTTGACCTCAACTTAAAACTAAACTTAATCTCAACTTAAAACTTACCTTAACCTCAACTTAAAACTTACTTTGACCTCAACTTAAAACTAAACTTGACCTCAGCTTAAAACTTACCTTGACCTCAACTTAAAACTAAACTTGACCTCAGCTTAAAACTGACCTTAACCTCAACTTAAAACTGACCTTAACCTCAACTTAAAACTGACCTTAACCTCAACTTAAAACTAAACTTAACTTCAACTTAAAACTGACCTTAACCTCAACTTAAAACTAAACTTAACCTCAACTTAAAACTTACCTTAAGCTTAACTTAACTTAACCTTCTTAAAACATTGTATACTTAACTTAAAACTTAACCTCAACTTAAAACTGACTTTAACTTCAACTTAAAACTGACCTTAACCTTAACTTAAAACTTACCTTAAGCTTAACTTAAAACTGACCTTAACCTCAACTTAAAACTGACCTTAACCTCAACTTAAAACTGACCTGAACCTCAACTTAAAACTAAACTTAACCTCAATTTAAAACTTACCTTAACCTTAACTTAACTTAACCTTCTTAAAACATTGTATACTTAACTTAAAACTTAACCTCAACTTAAAACTTACCTTAACCTTAACTTAAAACTTACCTTAAGCTTAACTTAAAACTGACCTTAACCTTAACTTAAAACTTAACCTTAACTTAAAACTCATCGTATACTTAACCTAAAACTTAGCTTAAATTTAACTTCACCTCAACTCAAATCTTCCCCTCCGGGGCAAGGATAGTCGTAAAACGGGTCCAAAACTCACCGAACCGACGTCTCGCTTAATGACAGTTGGGGTCGTAAGTTCGAAGCATCCGGGGAGCTCCGCCTCTTCTACCTGGTCGGGCGCTAAGGGACACCCCACTCCCAACTCCGTGCGTGTGTGGGGGGGTCCTCCCCTCTGCCCCCACCCCCAAACCCTGTGTGTATGTGTGTCTCACCGAGCTTCCAGCCGTAGGGCGTGTCCACGTTGAAGCGGAGCTTCGCCTCCTCGCCGGCCAGCTGAGTGAGGACGGCATTGACGTCGGTCTGGAGGGAAG
The DNA here is from genome assembly GCA_024509115.1 of Crotalus helleri. Classification (NCBI taxonomy): domain Eukaryota; kingdom Metazoa; phylum Chordata; class Lepidosauria; order Squamata; family Viperidae; genus Crotalus; species Crotalus helleri. The sequence goes on from JAKSXO010000101.1 coordinate 970,973, forward strand.
TGGGGGTCCGGGTGACCCCCAAGTCCTGGAGGCTCAGCTTGTCCGACGGGAGGAAGGGGCCGGCGTAACCCGGAGACTCCAGCTGAGCCGTGGTGTTGATGTGCATCAGTTTCAGCCAGGCGTTCTGCCGTGCTGGCGTCCAGTTTCCTGCGGGGGGGGGGTGATTGGGACAGAATGGATAGGGTCCCGGGAGGGAGCACGGGAGGTCATCGAGTCTGACCCCGCGGCCCCTTGCTCAGAGGAGAAGCACGCCGGGGGGCCCCAGCGGCCTCTTGATGTGGGTATTTTTGTTGTGCCTATCGTCTTTCTCCTGCCTTCCTTCTCTAGCTCGATTCCCCTCTCGTTTGTTTCTTTCCTTCCTTCCTTGTAGACAGATGGAGATGGACGGGACCTCGGCGGTCATCCAGTCCGACCCCCTGCTCAAGCGGGCGACCCCTACAGAATCATAGATGAATGGAGATGGAAGGGACCTCCAAGGTCATCTAGTCCAACCCCATGCTCAAGCGGGCGACCCTTACAGAATCATAGACGAATGGAGGTGGACGGGACCTCCGAGGTCATCTAGTCCAACCCCATGCCCAAACGGATGACCTTTACAGAATCATAGATGAATGGAGATGGAAGGGACCTCCAAGGTCATCTAGTCCAACCCCATGCTCAAGTGGGCGACCCTTACAGAATCATAGACTCATGGAGGTGGACGGGAACTCAGAGGTCATCTAGTCCAACCCCATGCCCAAACAGATGACCTTTACAGAATCATAGATGAATGGAGATGGAAGGGACCTCCGAGGTCATCTAGTCCAACCCCATGCTCAAGCGGGCGACCCTTACAGAATCATAGACTCATGGAGATGGATGGGACCTTGGCGGTCATCTAGTCCAACTCCCTGCTCGAGCGGGCGACTCTTACAGAATCATAGATAAATGGAGGGGGACGGGACCTCAGAGGTCATCTAGTCCAACCCCCTTTCAAGCAGGCGACCTTTACAGAATCATAGACTCATGGAGATGGATGGGACCTTGGCAGTCATCTAGTCCAACCCCCTGCTCGAGCAGGCAACCCTTACAGAATCATAGATGAATGGAGATGTACGGCACCTCCGAGGTCATCTAGTCCAACCTCATGCCCAAACGGATGACCTTTACAGAATCATAGATGAATGGAGATGGAAGAGACCTCAATTGTCATCTAGTCCAACCCCCTGCTCAAGCGGGCGACCCTTAAAGAATCATGGAATGACAGAACTGGAAGGGACCTCGGAGGTCATCTAGTCCAACCCCCTGCTGAAGCGGGCGACCCTTACAGAATCATAGACTCATGGAGGTGGACGGGACCTCCAAGGTCATCTAGTCCAACCCCCTGCTGAAGCGGGCGACCCTTACAGAATCATAGAATGACAGAACTCGAAGGGAGCTCGGAGGTCATCTAGTCCAACCCGCCACTCAGGCAGGAGACCCTGACAGAATCATAGAATGACAGAACTGGAAGGGACCTCAGAGGTTATCTAGTCCAACCCCGTGCTCAAGCGGACGACCCTTACAGAATCGTAGACTCATGGAGGGGGACGGGACCTCCGAAGTCATCTACTCCAACCCCCTGCTCAAACGGGCGACCCTTACAGAATCATGGACTCATGGAGGTGGACGGGACCTCAGAGGTCATCTAGTCCAACCCCCTGCTGAAGCGGGCGACCCTTACAGAATCATAGAATGACAGAACTGGAAGGGACCTCAGAGGTCATCTAGTCCAACCCCCTGCTCAACCGGGCAACCCTTACAGAATCATAGACTCATGGAAGTGGACGGGAACTCAGAGGTCATCTAGTCCAACCCCCTGCTGAAGCGGGCGACCCTTACAGAATCATGGACTCATGGAGGTGGACGGGACCTCAGAGGTCATCTAGTCCAACCCCCTGCTGAAGCTGGCGACCCTTACAGAATCATAGAATGACAGAACTGGAAGGGACCTCAGAGGTCATCTAGTCCAACCCCCTGCTCAAGCGGGCAACCCTTACAGAATCATAGACTCATGGAGGTGGGCGGGAACTCAGAGGTCATCTAGTCCAACCCCCTGCTGAAGCGGACGACCCTTACAGAATCATAGAATGACAGAACTGGAAGGAAGCCCGGAGGTCATCTAGTCCAACCCGCCGCTCAGGCAGGAGACCCTGACAGAATCATAGAATGACATAACTGGAAGGGACCTCGGAGGTCATCTAGTCCAACCCCCTGCTCAAGCGGGCGACCCTTACAGAATTGTAGACTCATGGAGGTGGACGGGACCTCGGAGGTCATCTAGGCCAACCCCCTGCTCAAGTCAGTTTGTGTACTACGCTGAGGCCGCGTGTGGGTGGAGTAACCCTCCTGGTAAGTTTACTCCAACCTAGCCAACTCCCCTCTTCCTCCCGCCCCCGCAGACCCGACCTCGGACTTCCACACTTCCTACCGAAGAACCCAGAGTAAAACTTGGGCACCAAAACGCTCTGGAAGTGGACGGCTTCCGCTTGCTGCAAGACGCACAACGACCAGACCAGGTCGACCAGCAAGGACGGATTGAGGCTGCTTAGTTGACCGTCCAGGATGTGGTGGCTCTGGAAGAGAGGATGGAGAAAGGCAGGAAGAGAAGAATGAATCGAGGGGGGGGGGAGTTTTTAATCCCGGCCCGGCTTGTGCGTCTCTCTCTTCCGATTTCCCGTGAATTCGCACCCGAGATCTCGCTGGTCGGACGTCTTTTCCAGAACTCCCCTTGCAAATTGCCTTTCGGGGGCTATCCATCTTCCTTCCTTCTTTCCCTCCGTTCTCTCCCCCCCTCCCCCCCTCCGTGCTACCTTCCTTCCTCCCCTGCTTTCCATCCTATCTCCTTCTTTTCCTTCCTTCCTTCCTTCCTTCCTTCCTCTCCCTTTCCTTTCTTCCTCTTTCCTTTCCTTTTTCTTCCTTCCTCCCCATCTCCTTCCTTTCTTTTCCTCTTCTTTCCTTTCTTCCTTGTTCTTCTTCCCCATCTCCTTCCTTCCTTCCTTTTTCTTCCTTCCTTCTTCCTTTCCTTTCCTTTCACTTTCCTTCCTTCTTTTCTTCCTCCCTCCCTATCTCCATTCTATTCTATTCTATTCTATTCTATTCTATTCTATTCTATTCCATTCCATATTTTCCATTCTATTCTATATTCTATATTATTCTACATTCTACTTCATTCTATTCTATTCTTTTTCTATTCTGTTCTATTAAAATATTCTATTCTACTCTATATTCCATTCCATATTTTCTATTCTATTCTATTCTATTCTATTCTATTCTATTCTATTCTATTCTATTCTATTCTATTCTATTCTATTCTATTCTACTCTATATTCTATTTTATTCTACATTCTACTTCATTCTATTCTATTCTGTTCTATTAAAATATTCTATTCTATTCTATATTCCATTCCACATTTTCTATTCTATTCTATTCTATTCTATTCTATTCTATTCTATTCTATTCTATTCTATTCTATTCTATTCTATTCTATTCTATTCTATTCTACTCTATATTCTATTTTATTCTACATTCTACTTCATTCTATTCTATTCTTTTTCTATTCTGTTTTATAAAAATATTCTATTCTATTCTATATTCCATTCCACATTTTCTATTCTATTCTATTCTATTCTATTCTATTCTATTCTATTCTATTCTATTCTATTCTATTCCATTCCATATTTTCCATTCTATTCTATATTCTATATTATTCTACATTCTACTTCATTCTATTCTATTCTTTTTCTATTCTGTTCTATTAAAATATTCTATTCTACTCTATATTCCATTCCATATTTTCTATTCTATTCTATTCTATTCTATTCTATTCTATTCTACTCTATATTCTATTTTATTCTACATTCTACTTCATTCTATTCTATTCTGTTCTATTAAAATATTCTATTCTATTCTATATTCCATTCCACATTTTCTATTCTATTCTATTCTATTCTATTCTATTCTATTCTATTCTATTCTATTCTACTCTATATTCTATTTTATTCTACATTCTACTTCATTCTATTCTATTCTGTTCTATTAAAATATTCTATTCTATTCTATATTCCATTCCACATTTTCTATTCTATTCTATTCTATTCTATTCTATTCTATTCTATTCTATTCTATTCTACTCTATATTCTATTTTATTCTACATTCTACTTCATTCTATTCTATTCTTTTTCTATTCTGTTTTATAAAAATATTCTATTCTATTCTATATTCCATTCCACATTTTCTATTCTATTCTATTCTATTCTATTCTATTCTATTCTATTCTATTCTATTCTATTCTATTCTATTCTATTCTATTCTATTCTATTCTATTCCATTCCATATTTTCCATTCTATTCTATATTCTATATTATTCTACATTCTACTTCATTCTATTCTATTCTTTTTCTATTCTGTTCTATTAAAATATTCTATTCTACTCTATATTCCATTCCATATTTTCTATTCTATTCTATTCTATTCTATTCTATTCTATTCTATTCTATTCTACTCTATATTCTATTTTATTCTACATTCTACTTCATTCTATTCTATTCTGTTCTATTAAAATATTCTATTCTATTCTATATTCCATTCCACATTTTCTATTCTATTCTATTCTATTCTATTCTATTCTATTCTATTCTATTCTACTCTATATTCTATTTTATTCTACATTCTACTTCATTCTATTCTATTCTGTTCTATTAAAATATTCTATTCTATTCTATATTCCATTCCACATTTTCTATTCTATTCTATTCTATTCTATTCTATTCTATTCTATTCTATTCTATTCTATTCCATTCCATATTTTCCATTCTATTCTATATTCTATATTATTCTACATTCTACTTCATTCTATTCTATTCTTTTTCTATTCTGTTCTATTAAAATATTCTATTCTACTCTATATTCCATTCCATATTTTCTATTCTATTCTATTCTATTCTATTCTATTCTATTCTATTCTATTCTACTCTATATTCTATTTTATTCTACATTCTACTTCATTCTATTCTATTCTGTTCTATTAAAATATTCTATTCTATTCTATATTCCATTCCACATTTTCTATTCTATTCTATTCTATTCTATTCTATTCTATTCTATTCTATTCTATTCTATTCTATTCTATTCTACTCTATATTCTATTTTATTCTACATTCTACTTCATTCTATTCTATTCTGTTCTATTAAAATATTCTATTCTATTCTATATTCCATTCCACATTTTCTATTCTATTCTATTCTATTCTATTCTATTCTATTCTACTCTATATTCTATTTTATTCTACATTCTACTTCATTCTATTCTATTCTTTTTCTATTCTGTTTTATAAAAATATTCTATTCTATTCTATATTCCATTCCACATTTTCTATTCTATTCTATTCTATATTCTATTGTATTTTATTCTACATTCTACTACATTCTATTCTATTCTTTTTCTATTCTATTCTATTAAAATATTCTTTTCTTTTCTATTCTATTCTATTCTATAATCCATTCCATATTTTCTGTTCTATTCTATTCATATTCTATTCTCTATTCTATTTCTTATTCTATTTTATTCTACATTCTACTTCATTCTATTCTATTCTATTCTATTCTATTCTATTCTATTCTATTCTATTCTATTCTATTCTTTTTCTATTCTGTTCTATTAAAATATTCTATTCTATATTCCATTCCATATTTTCTATTCTATTCTATTCTATTCTATTCTATTCTATTCTATTCTATTCTATTCTATTCTATTCTATTAATTTTATTCTATTCTATATTCTACTCCATTCCATTCTTATTCTGTTCTGACTTTGTATTTGTTCAGACGATTCTGAAACAATATATATATGTATATGTATATATATTTAAAGAAATAGGTTTAGTCCCAGCTTCATCTGCCAGGTGTGAGCGGGCCCCTGAACCCGCCACCCGACAACAGAAAATGCCAATAAATTACCTTGCTGTAAAACTCTTCTTTGTTGCTAGGCTGGAAGTTCAAACGGGCGTAGGAAACGAGCAGATTAACGAGCTGGCTCAGCGTAAATTTCTTGCTATTCTTGATGAAGTACTGAGGAGGAAAAAAACGAAGCGTTAATTCCAAATTTTCAACCCAAGGCAGATTGTCAAAGACACCAGGAATTCTGGGAGTTGGAAGTCCAGCCCTCTTCAAGTTGCCAACGTGGACCTGGCTGTGGAATTCTGGGAGTTGTAGACCACCCATTTTGAAGTGGCCAAGGTTGACCAACACTGGCTTGGAGGTCAACCCCATGACCAAACCATCGCCCAGAATTCCATTCAACAAACAAAGAAGGAGTTGGATCGGGAAGAACTCTCTCAAACTCTCCCTACAGACTTGGTTTCTTGGGGTCCACAAACCCCGGTCCACAATCTGGTAGCCCACGCTCGTCTCTACCTTGGTCTGAAGGTCCTTCACCATCATGCTCGTCTCTATCTTGATCTGAAGGTCCTTCACCATAACCCTCGTATCTACCGTGATCTGAAGGTCCTTCACCACCACCCTCTTCTCTACCTTGGCCTGAAGATTACCATCACCCTGGTCTCTACCTTGATCTGAAGGTCTTTCACCACCACCACCCTCGTCTCTACCTTGGTCTGAAGGTCTTTCACCATCACCCTCGTCTCTATCTTGATCTGAAGGTCCTTCACTGCCACCCTTGTCTCTACCTTGATCTGAAGGTTCTTCACCATCACTCTACCGTGATCTGAAGGTCCTTCACCACTACTCTCGTCTCTACCTTGGTCTGAAGGTCCTTCACCCCATGCTCGTCTGTATCTTGATCTGAAGGTCCTTCACCATCACCCTCGTCTCGACCGTGATCTGAAGGTCCTTCACCACCACTCTCATCTCTACCTTGATCTGAAGGTCCTTCACTCCACGCTCATCTCTATCTTGATCTTAAGGTCCTTCACCAACACCCTTGTCTCTACCGTGATCTGAAGGGCCTTCACCACCACTCTCGTCTCTACCTTGATCTGAAGGTCCTTCACCACCACCACCCTCGTCTCTACCTTAGTCTGAAGGCCCTTCACTATCACCCGTGTCTCTACCTTGATCTGAAGGTCCTTCACCACCACCACCCTCGTCTCTACCTTGATCTGAAGGTCCTTCATCCCACGCTCATCTCTATCTTGATCTGAAGGTCCTTCACCACCACCACCCTTGTCTCTACCTTGGTCTGAAGGCCCTTCACCATCACCCTCGTCTCTACCTTGATCTGAAGGTCCTTCACCACCACTCTCATCTCTACTTTGATCTGAAGGTCCTTCACCACCACCCTCTTCTCTAGCTTGATCTAAAAATCACCACCACCTTTGTCTCTACTTTGATCTGAAGGTCCTTCACCACCACACTTGTCTCTACCTTGGCCTGAAGATCACCATCACCCTCGTCTCTACCTTGGTCTGAAGGTCCTTCACCACCACCACCCTCGTCTCTACCTTGGTCTGAAGGTCCTTCACCACCACCCTCGTCTCTGATTGGAAGATCCTTCACCACCACCCTCATCTCTATCTTGACGTGAAGGCCCTTCACCACCACCCTTGTCTCTACCGTGATCTGAAGGTCCTTCACCACCACCCTCGTCTCTATCTTGATCTGAAGGTCCTTCACCACCACCCTCGTCTCTACCTTGGTCTGAAGGTCCTTCACCACCACCCTCATCTCTATCTTGACCTGAAGGTCCTTCACCACCACCCTTGTCTCTACCTTGATCTGAAGTTCACCACCACCCTGGTCTCTACCTTCGTCTGAAGGTCCTTCACCACCACCCTCGTCTTCTCCTCCCTCCCTCCCCTAGGAGCTCACCTCGGCGGAGGCCTCGAAGAAAGGCAGGTTCAACCACTTGAGGTATGAGAAGGACTTCACGCAGCGGACCACGTCCGTCGGAGGCAAGCCGGACAGGTGAGGCAGGAGATCCGCGCAGATCTTCTGGAACATCTGGGTCTGGTGGAAGTTCAGCTTCCCTTTTCGGAGTGGGGTATGGAGATAGAGAATCAGTCTTGGGACATTGGAAGGTGGTGGTCAAACTTGTAACGGACGTGGAGAAAGAACCCCAAGCGTCCAGGCCAGGGGTAGGCAACCTTGGCTCTTTTATGACTGGTGGACTTCAACTCCCAGATTTCCTGAGCTAGCATGGGGGAACTATGGTGCCCTTGGTGACTCGTGGACTTCAACTCCCAGAATTCCTGAGCCAGCATGGGGGAACTATGGCGTCCCTCATGATTCGTGGACTTCAACTCCAAGAATTGGAAACTAATCAAGGAGAGAAGCAACCTAGAACTAAGAAGAAACTTCCTGACAGTTAGAACAATTAACCAGTGGAACAACCTGCCTCCAGAAGTGGTGAATGCTCCAACACTGGAAGTTTTGAAGAAGAGACTGGACAGCCATTTGTCAGAAATGGTGTAGGGTTTCCTGCCTGAGCAGGGGGTTGGACTAGATGACCTCCAAGGTCCCTCCCAACTTTACTATTATTATTATTATAGGGTTTCCTGCCTGAGCAGGGGGTTGGACTAGATGACCTCCAAGGTCCCTCCCAACTTTACTATTATTATTATTATAGGGTTTCCTGCCTGAGCAGGGGGTTGGACTAGATGACCTCCAAGGTCCCTTCCAACTTTTTATTAATTATTATTGTTGTTATTATTAATATTAAAATAATAGTAATCATACTTCCTGACAGTCAGAACAATTAACCAGTGGAACAACCTGCCTTCAGAAGCAGTAAATGCTCCAACACTGGAAGTTTTTAAGAAGAGACGGGACAGCCATTTGTCCGAAATGGTATAGGGTTTCCTGCCTGAGCAGGGGGTTGGACTAGATGACCTCCAAGGTCCCTTCCAACTTTATTATCATTATCATTATTATATTTGCCATCAAACCTACCAGAAAAGCACTGGATCTGAAAAGCTACAGCTGTGTTTTCAAACTTGGCAATGTTAAGATGAAATGGACTTCAACTCCCAGAATCCCTCAGCCGGTAGAATTCCGGGAGTTGGAAATAATTATCATCATCATCATCATTATTATTATAATTCCTGATCCAGTATGGCTCAGCTTGGAAACTCCCCTCAGCATGGCTGGCTCAGGAATTCTGGGAGTTGAAGTCCACCAGTCATAAAAGAGCCGAGGTGGCCTACCTCTGGCCCAGGCCTAGGCCACTTTATGACTGGTGGACTTCAACTCCCAGAATTCCTCAGCCAGCCTGGCTCAGCTTGGAAACCTCTCCCTTTCCCCTCAGCGTGGCTGGCTGAGGAATTCTGGGAGTTGAAGTCCACCAGTCATAAATGAGCCGAGGTGGCCTACCTCTAGCCTAGGCCTAGGCCGCTTTATGACTCGTGGACTTCAACTCCCAGAATTCCCCAGCCAGCCTGGCTCAGCTTGGAAACCTCTCCCTTTCCCCTCAGGCATGGCTGGCTCAGGGATTCTGGGAGTTGAAGTCCACGAGTCATAAAAGAGCCAAGGTTGCCAACCCCTGAATTACTAGGAAAATGAGGGGACTTCAACTCCCAGAATTCCTCTGCTAGCATGGCACCCTATACCAGGAATAGGCAACCTTGGCTCTTTTATGACTGGTGGACTTCAACTCCCAGAATTCCTGAGCCAGCCTGGCTCAGCTTGGAAACCTCTCCCTTTCCCCTCAGCATGGCTGGCTCAGGAATTCTGGGAGTTGAAGTCCACCAGTCATAAAAGAGCCGAGGTGGCCTACCTCTAGCCTAGGCCTAGGCCGCTTTATGACTCGTGGACTTCAACTCCCAGAATTCCCCAGCCAGCCTGGCTCAGCTTGGAAACCTCTCCCTTTCCCCTCAGCATGGCTGGCTCAGGAATTCTGGGAGTTGAAGTCCACCAGTCATAAAAGAGCCGAGGTGGCCTACGCCTGGCCCAGGGTTCTCCAGGGCCTCAGCCCCAGGAAGTTTCCCATTCCCCATCTTTTATATTCCCTTCCCTTCCCTTCTATTCATCTTTATCATTCCACTACTAAGAACATCCCTAGGAATTATTCATCGGCAAGACAAATGTGAACAAGCCAGGCTCCACCTAATGTTAAAAATAAACAATAAGCACCTGGAACGATACAGGATCTCCTGCTTGAGCAAGGGGGGAGGGGGGGGGGGTTGGACTAGATGACCTCCAAGGTCCCTTCCCACCCTCTCCGTCTATGTCCTAAAAATGAAATTGTAGTCGGACGAGGACCGACCCGAATTTTCCCGGAGGGGTTTGGGAAGCGGAGGGGTTTGGGAAAAGAGAGAGAGAGAGAGAGGAAAAGCCGCTCACCGAAGGCGAAAGCCAAATCCAGCAGGACATCCGGCGGGACGCCGAAATGCTTTTGGACAAAATGGTAGGAGATGGCCCGGAGCAGCGGCAAGGAACGGTGGTTGTGCTGGGCCAAGGCGACGGCGATCCGACGAATGTCGGCCGCAGAGAAGTGGGCGGCCAGCTCCAGGCCCTGCGGGAAGACCCGTTGTCAAAAGCAAAAGAGGACTGGGGGGGGGGGAGACAGAGAAAGAGGTGGGGGGGGAGGTACAAGATTGGGGGTGAGGGGGGGGAGAGGTCCGGGAGATGACGTTCCCTAGTTGGGTCACGAGACGGGAAACCCCCTCCCCCCGCTCAGACAGCACCATGGGAGCCCCCCCCGTCCTCTTCCTCTTCCTCCTCCTCCTCCCGTCTAGCGCTGATGATGTAGCCTAGCTGGATCTCAAAATGTCTGCAGGGAAACCCGATAGATGGATGGATGGATAGATAGATAGATAGATAGAGGTAGATAGATAGATAGATAGATAGATAGAGGTAGATAGATTATAGATAGATAGATAGATAGATAGATAGATAGATAGATAGATAGATAGATAGATAGATAGATAGATAGATGTAGATAGATAGATAGATAGATAGATAGATAGATAGATAGATAGATAGATAGATAGATAGATAGATAGATAGATAGACAGACAGACAGACAGAGATGGATGGATATTGATAGATGTAGATGGATGGATGGATAGATAGGACAGATGGACAGCAGAGAGATAAAGAAGTAGCTTGAGTAGATGGAATGATGGATGGATAGATAGATAGATATTGATAAATAGATGTAGATAGATAGACTGATAGATGTATGGCTGGATAGATAGGACGGACAGTGGAGAGATAGATAAAGAAGCAGCTTAGGTGGATGGATGGATGGATGGATGGATGGATGATGGATGGATAGAGAGATTAGCAGCTTGAGTGGATGGATGGACAGATGGATAGATATAGATGGATGGATCGATAGATGGATAGATATATGGATGGATAGATAGGACAGATGGACAGCGGAGAGATAGATAAAGAAATAGCTTGAGTGGATGGAATGATGGATGGATGATGGATAGATAAATTAGCAGCTTGAGTGGATGGTTGGATAGATAGATGATAGATGGATAGATATTGATAGATAGATGTAGATAGATGGGTGGCTGGATAATGGATGGATGATAGATAGATAGATAGATAGATAGATAGATAGATAGCTTGAGTGGTTAGAGATGGATGGATGGATAGATATTGATAGATGTAGATAGATGTATGTATGTATGTATGTATGTATGTATGTATGTATAGATATTGATAAATAGACGTAGATAGATGGATAGATGAATGGATGGATAGATAGGACGGACAGCAGAGAGATAGATAAAGAAGTAGCTGAAGTGAATGGATGGATGGATAATGGATGGATAGACAGATAGATTAGTAGTTTGAGTGAATGGATGGATAGGTGATAGATGGATGAATAGATAGAGATTGATAGATAGATGTAGATAGATGGATGGATAGATAGATAGATAGCTTGAATGGATAGAGATAGATAGATGTAGATGGATGGATGGATGGATAGATAGATTAGCAGCTTGAGTGGATGGATAGATGGACAGACAGACAGATAAACGTCTGCAAGGAAACCCCCCTCCCTAGCTGAGAGAGCACCATGGGCCCCACAGTCCTCCCCCTCCTCCCCCTCCTCCCTTCTAGCCCTCACGACGTTCCCTAGCTGGGTCACGAGACGACTGCCAGGTGCTCGGAGACCACCAGGCGATCCCCCAGTTCTCCTCTTCCTCCTTCCTCCTCCTCCACCCTTCTAGCCCCGACGACGTAGCCCAGCTGGGTCCCGAAACGTTTGCGAGGACACGAGAGCCCCACGCTCTCCGATCCTGTCCTGCCGAGGTCAGCAGGGCGGGAGGGGGGGGGGAAATAAAAATAAAAAATTAAAAAAAAAAAAACCGGGTTTTGTGTTTTTGTTTCGTTCTTTTCACCTTATCCTCCAGCCGCTCCCGCAGTTGGGGCGAGAGGCAGTCCCGCCTGGCCAGCAGCAGGGCGATGGTGGGGGCGTCCTCGATCTCGGCCCAGCGCATCTCCAGCTGGGCCCACAGCTCGGCCAGCAGCTCGCGGGGCTGCCCCTCCGGCCGGAAGCCCGCCAGGTAGGTGGCCAGCGAAGCCAGACGCCGGTAAGACAGCCCGCGCAGGCGCCAGTGCAGTTCCAGCTCGGCCGAGCGCAGCTCCTTCGTCTGGGGGGGCACCCCGAGGAAATATAGACTCTTCAGCAGGTTGACCAGGGCCAGGTCGCGGATCCGGGGGGCCTGGGGGAGGAGGAAGAGGAGAAGGAGGAGAGAAGACCTGGGAGAGGGTTAAAAATGTTTTTTTATTTTAATTTTTCGGTTAATTTTTCAAAACGGGTCGGACTGGAATGAATAAACGAATGCACGAACGACTCGGGAATCACAGAAATCAACGTCAACGGCGAATTGGAAGGAAGGAAGGAAGGAAGGAACGAAGGAAGGAAGGAAGGAAGGAGAGAGAGAGAAACTGGAGCGGGAAAAAAAGAAAGAGAAAGAAAGAAAGAAAAAGAAAGAAAGAAAAAAAAAGAAAGAAAGACTGGAGAGAGAAAGAAAGAAAGCAGAAGAGAAAAAGAAAGGAAGAATGAAAGAAAGAGAAAGAAGGAAGACGAAGGGAGAAAGGGAAGGGGAAAAGAGGGTGGAAGGAAGGAAGGGAGGGAGAAAGGGAAAATGGAAGGGGAAAAGACTGAAAGAAAGAAAAAGAAAGCAGAAGGAAGGAGGAAGAGAGAAAGAAAGACAGTAGGAAGGAAGGAAAGAGAAAAAAAGAAAGTAGGAAGTAGAGAGAAAAAGAGGAAAGAAAGAGGAAGGAGTGAAAAAGAAAGAAGGAAAGAAATAGAAAGAAAAAGAAGGAAGGAGAAAGAGAAAGAAAAAAGGAAAGACAGAAAGAAAGAAAAGAAAGAAAAAGAGAAAAAGACAGAAGGAAAGAAAGAAAAAGGAAGGAGAAAAGAATGAAAGGAGAGAGAAAAAGAAAGAGAAAAGGAAAAAAGAGAAGGAAAGAAAGAAAGAAGGAGTGAGAAAGAGAAAGACAGGAAAGAAAGAAGGAAGAAGAGAGAAAAAGGAAGGAAGGAAGGAAGGAAGGAAGAAATAATAATAATAAAGTTGGAAGGGACCTGGGAGGTCATGAAGTCCAACCCCCTGCTAAGAAAGAAAGAAAGGAAGAAAGAAAGAAAGACAGAAGGAAAGAAAGAAAGAGGGAAAGAGAAAAAGAAAGACAGAAGAAATGAAAGAAAGAAAAGAGTGAGAAAGAGAAAGACAGAAGGAAAGAAAAAAGAAAAAGGAAGGAGAAAGAGAAAGAAAGAAAGGCAGGTAGGCAGAAAGAAAAAGAAAGAAAAGAGAGAAAGAGAAGGAAAGAAGGAGAAAAGAAAGAAAGAAAAAAGAAAGATAAAGAAAAAGAGAAAGAAAGAAAGAAGGAAGGAGAGAGAAAGAGAAAGAGAAGGAAGTAAGAGAAAAGAAAGAAAGAAAGAAAGAAAGAAAGAAAGAAAGAAAGAAAGAAAAAAGCAGGCAGGCAGAAAGAAAGAAAAAGAAAGAAAGAAACAGAGAAAGAGGGAGAAAGAAGGAGAAAAGAAAGAAAGAAAGAAAGAGAAAGAAAGAATGAAAGAAAGAAGAAAGGAGAGGGAAAGAGAAAGAGAAGGAAGGAAGGAGGAAAGAAAGAAAGAAGGAAGGAGAGGGAAAGAGAAAGAGAAGGAAGGAGAAAAGAAAGAAAAAGAAAGAAAGAAGGAAGGAAAGAAAGAAAGAAAGGAAAGAAAGAAGGAAAGAATGAAAGAAAGGAGAGGGAAAGAGAAAGAGAAGGAAGGAAGGAGAAAGAAAAGAAAGAAAGAAAGAAAGAAGGAAGGAAGGAGAGGGAAAGAGAAAGAGAAGGAAGGAAGGAGAAAAGAAAGAAAAAGAAAGAAAGAAGGAAGGAAAGAAAGAAAGGAAAGAAAGAAAGAAAGAAAGAAGGAAAGAATGAAAGAAAGAAGGAGAGGGAAAGAGAAAGAGAAGGAAGGAAGGAGAAAGAAAGAAAAAGAAAGAAAGAAAGAAAGAAGGAAGGAAGGAAAGAAGAAAGAAAGAAAGAAAGAAAGAAAGAAAGAAAGAAAGAAAGAAAGAAAGAAAGAAAGAAAGAAAGAAAGAAAGAAAGAAAGAAAGAAAGGCACCCCCCCCTTACCTCCTTGTAGGTGTGATGGAGCAGCTCTTGGAAGCGCTGATCCTTTAGGATCTCCTGGGGATCCAGTTTCAGCCGGGAGGCCAGGTGGGACCAGCGGGTGATCAGCAGGGAGGCCCGGTGCCCGCCGAGGTCCTGCAGACGGTCCGGACTCAGAAGCTCCTCCACGCTGGAGGAAGCCAGGACCAGCTCTTCCCACCGGGCGGACGTCTCCGGGCCTTTGCTCTCCGCCTCCTTCACCGGGAGCTTGTCGGCCACTTGCGACAGGTTGTAAGCCGTCCTCCGGGCGGCCAAGGGAGGCCAGGCCGAGCCCGGGGACTGGGCCCAGTGGCCGGCGGGAAGGCCCGAGGGGCCGAAGGTCCGGCAGAGCCAATAGCAGCGGGGCACCAGCCGGGCCGCCATTCTTCCTGGGAGGAGTTGGAGGAGGCCTGGAGTAGGGGAGGAGTAGGGGGGAGGAAAAAAAGCACAGGGTTGGTAAGCGACACGGCTGGGGAAAGAAGCTGCGGAGGGGTGGAAGCGAGGGGGTCCTTGGGGGGGTCTCGCAGCTGGGGGCGGGGGGGGGGGGTTCCTTGCAGACGTCTCACGACCCAACTAGGGAATATGATCAGTGGGAGGAGGAGGAGGAGGAGGAGGAGGAGAAAAGGACTGTGGGGTCCCTGGGGCTCTCTGAGCTGGGTGATTTCCTTGCAGACGTCTCGTGACCCAACTAGGGAACGTCATCAATGCTAAAGGAAGGAAGGAAGGAAGGAAGGAAGGAAGGAAGGAAGGACGGTGGGGTCCCTGGTGCTCTCTGAGCTGGGTGGTTTCCTTGCAGACGTCTCACGACCCAACTAGGGAACGTCATCAGGGCTACAAGGGAGGAGGAGGAGGAGGAGGAGGAGGAGGAGGAGGAAAGGACTGTGGGGGTCCCTTGCAGACGTCTCGTGACCCAACTAGGTAACAGCATCAATGCTGGAAGGAAGGAAGGAAGGAAGGAAGGAAGGAAGGAAGGAAGGAAGGAAGGAAGGAAGGAAGGAAGGAAGGTGGGGTCCGTGCTCTCTGAGCTGGGTGGTTTCCTTGCAGACGTCTCATGACCCAACTAGGGAACGTCATCAGTGCTATAAGGGGAGGAGGAGGAGGAGGAGGAGGAGGAGGAGGAGGAGGAGGAGGAGGAGGAGGAGGAAGGACTGTGCGGTCTTTGCTGCTCTCTGAGGTTGGGAGGTTTTTCTGCAGACGTTTCAGGACCCAATTAGGGAACGTCATCAGCGCGAGAGGTGTGGGGAGGCTTTATACTGTTTCTAAACTGTACAAGGGATTTTGTTGGTTCCTGGATAATCAACACACCCACCCTCTCTTCTAGCACTGATGATGTTCCCCGGTTGGGTCATGAGACGTCTGCAAGGTGACTCCCCAGCTCAGAGACCATCAAGGACCCCACAGTCCTCCTCCTCCTCCTCAACCCTTCTAGCCCTGATGACGTTCTCTAGTTGGGTCGTGAAACGTCTGCAAGGAAACCACCCAGCTCAGAGAGCCCCAAGGACCTCACAGTCCTTCCTTCCTTCCTTCCTTCCTTCCTTCCTTCCTTCCTTCCTTCCACCTCTTCCCCCTCCTCCACCCTCGTACCACTGATACTGTTACTTAGTTGGGTCATGAGACGTCTGCAAGGAACCCATCAAGCTCAGAGAGCACCCAGGACCCCACAGTCCTTCCTCCTCCTCCTCCTCCTCCTCCTCCTCTCTCTCTCTCTCTCTCTCTCTCTCTCTCTCTCTCTCTCTCTCTCTCTCTTTATTTCCCTTTCTCTCCAAACTTTCCTTCCTTCTAGCACTGATGCTATTACCTAGTTGGGTCATGAAACGTCTGCAGGAAAACCCCCAAGCTCAAACAACACTCAGGACACCACAGTCCGTCCTTCCTTCCTTCCTTCCTTCCTTCCTTCCTTCCTTCCTTTCCTTTCCTTTCCTTTCCTTTCCTTCCCTGACCCCAGCGATGGCCGCCCCATCGGAAGAAGCCCCAAAGAAACCAGGCACAGGGACAGGCCACGACGGAGAAACCCCCGATCAAGATGGCGGTTGAGACCTCAACTACGGCCTTGAGGACACCCCATCAAAGCAGCAAAAAAAAAAAAATAAATAAAAATAAACCAACTCCAATGCAGCTAGTCCTCAATGTGCAAGGCTTGGCCCCGGTCGCCTTTCGTTTCCCTCAGCCCAGAGGCAGTCCTCGATTTACGACCGCAAGGAAGCCCAACAGTTCTGCCGCTAAGCGGGACGGCGGATCGGGGCGCTGGGCCCCAGTTGAGCCAGCCCAGTTCAGGGAATGGCAGGCGGTCCTCGGCTTTACGACGAGCCAGTTTCGGGACCGTTTCAAGTTACGACAGCCCGGAAGGGAGGGACTTAGGACTTCCGGGTTTCCCCCGTACGATTGCCCGGGATCGCTGGATCAGAATTGAGACGCTTGCCCACCCCTGACTCAGACTTACGACGGTCGCAGCGTCCCGGGTTCCCGTTTGCGACCCTCCCACCAGCGGAGTGACGGAGGCAAGAAAAGGTCGCCCAGAAGGGCGACAGGTCTCGCTTAGCGACCGAAAGGTCGGTCCTTAACAGACGGCACCGAGGACGGTCGTAAAGCGGGGCGAAGCAGCTCAACGACGGCCACCGACTCATTTAACAACCGCGGGGAGGGAAGGGCGTTAAAATGAGTCAAAACCACCCTCCGGTCGGGTGGTTAACACCCAGGAGCGCCATCCAGTCCATTCATCGCCCCTCCCCTCGGCCGTTAAGCGAGTCAGGTCCCGTTTTACGACCAGCCAGCGTCGTTAAGCGAATCTGGCGACTGGGGCGGGTTGCTTGGGGAGGAGGGGTGGGCTGGATGGCCTCGGGGTGCCCCCCCGGTCTAGGACGTCCCTCTCCCGGGGCCACAGGACTCCGGGCCAGGCCGATGGGGCATGTAGTCCAGGGCAATGGAGTCCAAAATGGAGTTTTCGCACCGGGGCGCGAGGTTGGGTGGACGGGGCCGCCCCAGACTGGCCTCCTCTGCTCCGGCAGCCGAGGAAGGAAGGCCTCGGGGTCCGGCTTTCGCCCGGACGCGTCTTACCTTCCCCGGGGGCGGCCGCCGCAAAGCGAGGACCTGACCTCCACCCGCCGCCTGCACGTCCGCTGCGGCTCTGCAAGCAACGCCGCGTCGCCCCTCGATGACGTCACCGGCCGGCGGCCGCGGCGCCTCCCGACCTTGGAGACTGCAAGTCCCAGAATTCTCAGCCGTGACGGCGGAGGGGGAGGAAGTCTGGGAGTTGAAGGCCCCGCCTCGGAAAAGGGCCTGTTCTCAAGGCGCATGCGCACTTCAGGAAACACCCCCCCTCCGAAAACACCACCCAGGCATCAGTTTAGAACTAAAGAGAGCGCGGGGCCTGGTTCGGGCGAGCTTGAGGACTCCAAGTCCCAGAATTCTCAGTCGTGAGAATGGAGGGGGAGGAACTCTGGGAGTTGAAGGCCTCGCCTGTGAGACGGTTCCCAAACTGTGAAGAGGTTCTCCAGGCGCATGCGCAACTTTAGGAACCCCAAAACAAGGGCTCGGTTAGAAATAAAAGAGAGCGCGGGGCATGCCGACTTCAAATCCCAGAATTCTCAGCCACGATGAAGGATGGCGAGGAATTCGGAGTTGAAGTCCGAGGAGAAGATCCCAGTTTGGGAAGATTTCTCAAGGCGCATGCGCACTTCAGCGTGAGGAGAGGGAAAAAAAAGGCCGCAGGTTCGGGCGTCAACGGCGCTTCCCGACCTTGAGGACTTCAAATCCCAGAATTCTCAGTCGTGACATTAGAGGGAGAGGAACTCTGGGAGTTGAAGGCCGCGTCTCTCACGATGGCTGAGGTGAGGGGAAGCGGTTTTCAGTACGCATGCGCACTTGGGCAAAAGTGCGTTTTTAGAAAGGCCGCAGGGGGGGAAAAAAAAAAACTCAGTTTGGAAAGTCGGCGGCGACAAGGCCGCCGGAGGGGACTTCGCCTCCCTCCCGCCACGCTCAATCCTATCCCTTCCCCCGGTTGTCCCTCCGCCGCACCTGCTTGATAGCTTCACAAAAGAGCCGGGGAAGAGGCCCGAGCAGGCGCTAAGACTACGACTCCCGTCGTCCTTTGCGCCCAAGTCGGGCCGGCGAGAAGGCGGGATTCGCGGCCTCACACGCCCCTCAGCGCTAACCGGCCGCGCCGAGGCCCCGCCTCTTCCGGCCCAGCGACTTCCGCCGCTGCGGGAAATGTAGCGGCTGCGGCTGAGGAGAAGTTCGCCGGAACCGTGAAGGTGGTCGCCGCCGCTGCTGCTGCCGTCAGGTGAGGGGAGGCTTCTCTTTTACCTCAGTCGGGATTGAGGCCTTCGAGAAGGCCGCGGGTGTCTCTCTCTCTCTCTCTTCCCCCCCCCTTTTTTTTTTAAAAAAAAATTTTTTTTTGCAGGCTGGACTACAAAGCCCATCTCCCCACTCTGGTCGGGCTCGCCCTTTTTCTTCTCCCCTTCCCAACTCCCATGGTTCCCTCAGCGACTTCTTTCCCCCCCCCCCCAATACCCCGCGCCCCACAGGCCGGGGCTTATGGAGCCCTGGGTGGCCCGGCTGTGGAGGATGGGAGTTGTTGTCCCCCAGCTTTTGGGCGCCTGGCAGGGTTTTTTTTTTCCCCTTCCCCCCGAGTTTGGGATGCGGGGGGGGGAGGGAGGGGGAAGCAGCCGGGGGGGGTGTCTTTGGGGGGGGCTTGGCACCCCCAATTTCTTTGGGAAAAGCCCCCCCCTTTTGAGGGAGGGGTCTTTTGAGGGGGGGTCAATGCTTATGGGCGGAGGAGACCCACCCCCTCCTCCTCCTCTAGATGACCTCCAGGATCCCTGCCAACCCTGTGATTCAGGAAGGGGTCTCCTGCTTGCGTAGGGGTTGGACTAGATGACCTCCAGGGCCCCTTATAGCTCCGTGATTCGGGAAGGGTCTCCTGCTCGAGCAGGGGGGGCTTGGACTAGATGACCTCCGGGGTCCCTTCCAACTCTGTCATTCGGGAAGGGTCTCCTGCTCGAGTAGGGGTTGGACTAGATGACCTCTAGGGTCCCTTATAGCTCTGTGATTCGGGAAGGGTCTCCTGCTCGAGTAGGGGTTGGACTAGATGACCTCCAGGGTCCCTTCCAGCTCTGTGATTCGGGAAGGGTCTCCTGCTCGAGCAGGGGTTGGACTAGATGACCTCCAGGATCCCTTCCAACTCTGTCATTCGGGAAGGGTCTCCTGCTCGAGTAGGGTTGGACTAGATGACCTCTAGGGTCCCTTATAGCTCTGTGATTCGGGAAGGGTCTCCTGCTCGAGTAGGGGTTGGACTAGATGACCTCCAGGGTCCCTTCCAGCTCTGTCATTCTGGAAGGGTCTCCTGCTCGAGTAGGGGTTGGACTAGATGATCTCCAGGGTCTCTTCCAGCTCTGAGATTCGGGAATGGTCTCCTGCTTGAGCAGGGGGTTGGACTAGATGACCTCCAGGGTCCCTTCCAGCTCTGAGATTCTGGAAGGGTCTGCTTGAGCAGGGGGCTGGGCTAGATGACCTCCAGGGTCCCTTCCAGCTCTGAGATTCTGGAAGGGTCTGCTTGAGCAGGGGGCTGGGCTAGATGACCTCCAGGGTCCCTTCCAGCTCTGAGATTCTGGAAGGGTCTGCTTGAGCAGGGGGCTGGGCTAGATGACCTCCAGGGTCCCTTCCAGCCCTGTGATTTGGGAAGGCTCTCCTGGTCGAGTAGGGGTTGGACTAGATGACCTCCAGGGTCCCTTATAGCTCTGTGATTCTGGAAGGGTCTCCTGCTTGAGCAGGGGGCTTGGACTAGATGACCTCTAAGATCCATTCCAGCTCTGAGATTCTGGAAGGGTCTGCTTGAGCAGGGGGCTGGGCTAGATGACCTCCAGGGTCCCTTCCAGCCCTGTGATTCGGGAAGGCTCTCCTGGTCGACTAGGGGTTGGACTAGATGACCTCCAGGGTCCCTTATAGTTCTGTGATTCTGGAAGGGTCTCCTGCTCAAGCAGGGGGTTGGACTAGATGACCTCCAGGGTCCCTTATAACTGTGATTCAGGAAGGGTCTCCTGCTTGAGCAAGGGGTTGGACTAGATGACCTCTGGGGTTCCTTCCAGCCCTGAGATTCTGGAAGGGTCTCCTGATTGAGCAAGGAGTTGGACTAGATGAACTCCAAGGTCCCTTATAGCTCTGTGATTCTGGAAGGGTCTCCTGCTCAAGCAGGGGGTTGGACTAGATGACCTCCGGGGTTCCTTATAACTGTGATTCAGGAAGGGTCTCCTGCCTGAGCAGGGAACTGGGCTAGATGATCTCCGGGGTCCCTTCCAGCCCTGTCATTCGGGAAGGGTCTCCTGCTCGAGTAGGGGTTGGACTAGATGACCTCCAGGGTCCCTTCCAACTCTGTCATTCTGGAAGGATCTCCTGATTGAGCATGGGGTTGGACTAGATGACCTCCAAGGTCCCTTCCAACACTGTCCTTCTCTGATTCTGTCAGGGTCTCCTGCTTGCGCCAGGGGTTGGGCTAGATGACCTCCAAAGTCACAACTGTTATAAACATGTGCATTTATTCTGTGATATCTGCACATCCTCTGTGTGTGTGTGTGTGTGTGTGTGTGTCTCCAATTATACGTATAGTTTTCTACAGGTCACCCTTGACAATGGACTCCCCAATTTCTGTTGCTTAAGTCAGACCGTTGTTAATTTGACGCCCTTTCTGAACACCGTTGTTAAGCGAATCACCCTTTTTGTTAAGTGAGTCACACCGTTGTGTAGTGAATCACACTGCTTGCCAACGGTTAGTAGCAGAGCTGTGAAGTCAACCTGGATTTCCCGGTGACTTTTGCTCATGGGAAGCTTGATCTTGGGGACGCTGCAACAGGCATCCGTGCGGAAAAACAGTCACAAGCCACTTGTTTTTCAGGGCTGCAACTTCGAACGGTCACTAAATGAGCTGTGTCGTGTGTTGACGACGATGGGCGAATGCGTGCCTACACATTTACATATATCCAGATATGCATGTGCCCTATGCCGTATATGTCTACAGGTAGTCCTTGAGTTATTACAGTAGCTTATAATAGGTAGATGGACAGATAGATAGATGTGGATGGATATAGAGATAATAGATAGAGGGATGATTGGATAGATCAGTGGTTCTCAACCTTTCTAATGCCGTGACCCCATAATACAGTTCCCCATGTTGTGGTGACCCCCAAGTGGGTGTGGCCACCAATAAGAGGGAGTAGGACAGCTAGGGAAAAGGGAACAAAATGGTGGACAGCGTGGTTTGGCGACCCCCATGAAATGGTCATTCGACCCCAAATGGGGTCCCGACCCACAGGTGGAGAACCACTGGGATAGATGGAGGAAGGGATAGATGATAGAGAGAGAGATGGTGGAAAGAAAGAAAGAAAGAACAAGAGAGATGATAGAAAGTTCAATAGAGAGGATAGAAAGAGATATAGATACATAGAAAGATAGATTATAGAGGTAGAAAGAAAGATGGATGGATGGATGGATATAGAAATAGTAGATGGAGGGATAGATGATAGAGATGATGGAAAGAGAATGAGAGATGATAAAAAGATAGTTTGATAGATGATAGAAAGAGATGATAGATACGCACAGATTAGACAGGAAGATTATAGGTAGGTAGAAAGAAAGATGAGAAAGATAGAAAGATACATATGGATGGATGGATGTGGATGGATAGAGAGATAGTAGATGGAGGAATGGGGAGCGATAGATGATAGAGATGATGGAAAGAAACAAGAGAGATGATAGTTCTATAGATGATAGAAAGAGAGATGATAGATACACACAGAGATAGATTAGACAGGAAGATAAATTATAGGTAGGTAGAAACAGATGAGATGGATGGATGGATAGGTGGATAGGTGGATAGGTGGATTGATGGTGGATGGGTAGATAAGTGCATGGATGGATGGATACATGGATAGATAACTGGATGGGTGGATAGGTGGATGGATAGGTGGATGGGTGGATGGATAGAAAGGTGGGTGGATGGATGGATAGATAGCTGGATGGATGGATGGATGGGTGGATGGATAGATAGGTGTATGGATAGATGGATGGATAGATGGATAGATAACTGGATGGATAGATGGATAGATAGGTGGATGGATGGATAGATAGATGGATGGATGGATAGATTGATGGATGGATAGATAGATAGGTGGATGGGTGGATAGATAGGTGGATGGATAGATGGATAGGTAGATGGATGGATAGGTGGATGGATAGATGGATGGATAGATTGATGGATGGATAGATAGATAGGTGGATGGGTGGATGGGTGGATAGATTGATGGATGGATAGATAGATAGGTGGATGGGTGGATAGGTGGATGGATGGATGGATGGATGGATGGATGGATGGATAGGTGGATTGATGGTGGATGGGTAGATAAGTGCATGGATGGATGGATACATGGATAGATAACTGGATGGGTGGATAGGTGGATGGGTGGATTGATAGGTGGATAGGTGGATGGATAGAAAGGTGGGTGGATGGATGGATAGATAGCTGGATGGATGGATGGATGGGTGGGTGGATGGATAGATAGGTGTATGGATAGATGGATGGATAGATGGATAGATAACTGGATGGATAGATGGATAGATAGGTGGATGGATGGATAGATGGATGGATGGATAGATTGATGGATGGATAGATAGGTGGATGGGTGGATAGATAGGTGGATGGATAGATGGATAGGTAGATGGATGGATAGGTGGATGGATAGATGGATGGATAGATTGATTGATGGATAGATAGATAGGTGGATGGGTGGATAGGTGGATGGGTGGATAGATTGATGGATGGATAGATAGATAGATAGGTGGATGGGTGGATAGGTGGATGGATAGATTGATGGATGGATGGATAGATAGGTGGATGGGTGGATAGGTGGATGGATTGATGGATGGATAAATAGGTGGATGGGTGGATAGGTAGATGGATGGATAGGTGGATGGATAAGTGGATGGGTGGATAGAGGGATGGATAGATGGATAGATTGATGGGTGGATGGGTGGATGGATGGATAGATAGGTGGGTGGATAGGTGGATGGATAGATTGATGGGTGGATGGATAGGTGGATAGATGGATAGATAGGTGGATGGATGGATGGATGGATGGATGGATGGATGGATGGATAGATAGGTGTATGGATAGATGGATAGATAACTGGATGGATGGATGGATGGATAGGTGTATGGATAGATGGATAGATAACTGGATGGGTGGATGGATGGATAGATGGATAGATAGGTGGATGGGTGGGTGGATAGGTGGATGGAAAGATGAGAAAGATAGAAAGATGCATATGGATGGATATGGATGGACAGAGATAGTAGATGGAGGGATGATTGGATAGATAGAGGGCGGAATAGATGATAGAAAGAAAGATACTAGAAAGATGTATAGTTCAATAGAGAGGGTAAAGAAAGATGATAGATAGACAGATTAGACAGGAAGATAGATTATATGTAAGTAGGTAGAAAGAAAGATAGGAGAGGATAGATAAGAAAGAGAAGACATGCAGAGAGAGAAAGTAATAAAATATAATAGTCATAATAATAGTAATAATATAAAAAAGTGGAAAGGGACTCTAACTCTAGATAGATAGGTTTAGATGGATTGAGAGATATAGATAGATTGATTAGCCCAAGAGAAAATAGATAAATAGGTAGGTAGGTAGGTAGGTAGATATGGATGGATGGATATCTGGATGTTTGTGTGTGTGTGTATGTTTATGTTGATATATTTATGCCTCTCTGGGTGTGTATCCCCCACACCCCGACTTCACACCCATCCGCCTCTGCAAAGCTCCTCTGGGTTTTTGCCAACGCCTCAAAAACCAGTTTAGAATCCCAGAAGCCACCCTGGGATTGGCAAAAAAAAAAAAAAAACCAGTCCGTCCCCTTCCCTTCCTCCCTTGGGTCCTTCCCCTTAGTAAGCTGTGGGAATGCTGGCGTGGCTAAAAAGTTGTCGGCCTGCGCCTTGGCGCGCCCGTGGATGATCCGGGCTTAAGCGAGGCCCTTTTGACGTTGCCTTTCCCTCCCACCAGCCATTCACGCCGCAGTTGCTAAGCGTGGTTGGGAAGCCGGCTCCGATCCTTCCAGATGTC
Source organism: Crotalus helleri (assembly GCA_024509115.1). Classification (NCBI taxonomy): domain Eukaryota; kingdom Metazoa; phylum Chordata; class Lepidosauria; order Squamata; family Viperidae; genus Crotalus; species Crotalus helleri. The sequence goes on from JAKSXO010000101.1 coordinate 995,663, forward strand.
GGTGGATGCTCCCAACCCGGGAGGTTTCGAAGAGCAGATTGGACAAGGAGGTGTCTGAAATAGCCTGAGCGGGGAGGAGGGTTGGACTAGATGACCTCCCGGGTCCCTTCCAGCCCTGTGATTCCGGAAGGGTCTCCCGCTTGAGCAGGGGGTTGGGCTAGATGACCTCCGAGATCCCTTCCAGCTCTGTCATTCTATGATTCTGTAAGGGTCTCCTGCTTGAGCAGGGGGTTGGACTAGGTGACCTCCCAGGTCCCTTCCAACTCTGTTATAGGTGCATATACATTATGTAGGCATCCATTTGTATGTACAGCTATCTAGTCCAGGGGGTTGGACTAGATGACCTCCAAGGTCTCTTCCCACTCTTGTTATTCCATGTTTCTGTAAAGGTCTCCTGCCTGAGCAGGGGGTTGGACTAGATGACCTCTCAGACCCCTTCCAACTCTTTCATTCTATGATTCCGTAAGGATCTCCTGCCTGAGCAGGGGGTTGGACTAGATGACCTCCAAGATCCCTTCCAACATTCCATGATTCTGCACGGGTCTCCTGCCTGAGCAGGGGGTTGGACTAGATGACCTCCAAGATCCGTTCCAACATTCCATGATTCTGGAAGGGTCTCCTGCCTGAGCAGGGGGTTGGACTAGATGACCTCTCAGACCCCTTCCACCTCCGTTATTCCATGATTCTGCAAGGGTCTCCTGCCTGAGCAGGGGGTTGGACTAGATGACCTCCAAGATCCCTTCCAACATTCCATGATTTTGGAAGGGTCTCCTGCCTGAGCAGGGGGTTGGACTAGATGACCTCCCAGGTCCCTTCCAACTCTGTCATTCTATGATTCTGTAAGGATCTCCTGCCTGAGCAGGGGGTTGGACTAGATGAACTCCAGGGTCCCTTCCAGCTCCCTTATTCCATGATTCTGCAAGGGTCTCCTGCTTGAGCAGGGGGTTGGACTAGATGACCTCCAAGCTCCCTTCCAGCTCTGTGAGTCTGGAACGGTCTCCCAAGTTGAAAAGGTTTCTGCTCAAACCATTCTCTGCCTCGGCTGCCTTTTAAGATTTATATATATAAAAGAGAATTTTATAGGGTTGGGTTTTTTGTGTGTGTGTGTTTGATTGTTTTTTTTTTTGGTCCCTCTTCCAAGTTTTGAAGTTGTGTTTTTATTTCTATTTCTGGCCTTTAATTGTCGGGTTGCCAAACAGGAGAGCTCGCCAGCCTTTCTCCACTGGGGTTATTTATTTTAATTTGTTTGTTTGTCTGCGTGGATTTTGGCTTCCATTTCTTCATCGTCATGTGGTATTTCGTCCTGCTGAAGGGAATTTAATTTCACCGTCTTCGTTTTGCCGGAGGAGCCGGCAACTCTGTTATTCCATAGGGTCTCCTGCTTGAGCAGGGGGCTGGACTAGATGACCTCCCAGCTCCCTTTCAGTTCTTTGATTCTGTGAGGGTCTCCTGCTTGAGCAGGGGGTTAGACTAGATGACCTCCGAGGTGCCTTTCAATTCTGTGACTCTACGATTCTGTCAGGGTCTCCTGCTTGAGCCGGGGGTTGGACTAGATGACCTCCGAGGTCCCTTCCAACTCTGTTACTCTATGATTCCGTAAGGGTCTCCTACTCGAGCAGTGGGGTGGACTAGATGACCTCCAAGGTCCCTTCCCACTCCGTTTTTCCATCATTCTGTAAGGGTCTCCTCCTTGAGCAGGGGGCTGGACTACATGACCTCTAGGGTCCCTTCCGACTCTGTCATTCTATGATTCTATAAAGGTCTCCTGCTTGAGCAGGGGGGCTGGACTAGATGACCTCCAGGGTACCTTCTGACTCTCCTATGATTCTATAAAGGTCTCCTGCTTGAGCAGAGGGTTGGACTAGATGATCTGCAGGGTCCCTTCCAACTTTGTTATTCTTGTAAGGGTCTCCTGCCTGAGCAGGGAGGCTGGACTAGATGACCTCCAGGGTCCCTTCCAACTCTCTTATTCCTTCCTTCCTTCCTTCTCTTAACCCTCCTCCTCCTCCCTTCTGCCACTGATGCTGTTACCTAGTTGGGTCAAGAGACGTCTGCAAGGAAACCACCCAGCTCAGAGAGCACCAGGGACCCCACAGCTCCCCTCCTCCTCCTCCTCTTCCTCCTCCTCCTCCTCCTCCTCCTCCTCCTCCCTTCTAGCACTGATGATGTTCCCTAGTTGGGTCACGAAACGTCTGCAAGGAACCCATCAAGCTCGGAGAGCACCAGGGATCCTACAGCTCTTTTCCTCCTCCTCCTCCTCCTCCTCCTCCTCCTCCTCCTCCTCCTCCTCCTCCTCTTCCTCTTCCTCCTCCTCTCTTCTTCTTCTTCTTCTCCTCCTCTTCCTCCTCCTCCTCCTCTTTTCTTCTTCTTCTTCTTCTTCTTCTTCTTCTTCTTCTTCTTCTTCTTCTTCTTCTTCTTCTTCTTCTTCTTCTTCTTCTTCTTCTTCTTCTTCTTCTTCTTCTTCTTCTTCTTCTAGCACTGATGATGTCCCCTAGTTGGGTCACAAGACGTCTCCAAGAAAGCAGACAACTCAGAGAGCACCAAGGACCCCACAGTTCTTTTCCTCCTCTCCTCTCTCTCTCTCTCTCTGTGCCTTTCTTTCTTTCTTTCTTTCTTTCCTTCCTTCTTTCTTTCTTTTCTTTCTTCTTTCTTTCTTTCTTTCTTTCTTTCTCTTTCTTTTCTTTCTTTCTCTTTCTCTCCAAAACCTTCCTTCCTTCTAGCCCCGATGACGTCCCCTAGTTGGGTCCTGAGACGTCCGCCAGAAAACAGCCCAGCTCAGAGAGCACCAGGGACACACACACACACCCCTCCACCTCCTCCTCATTTGAACCCCGAGCGTCTCTTCTATCGGAAGGCAAAAAAAAAAAAAAAGGGTTAGCCATCCAGCCGAACGATTGAAAGAGTCTGAACTCAAAGAAAAGCAAAAAGAGAGAGAGAGAAAGAGAGAGAGGATCTCCACAGCCCGGCCGTCCCTTGGCGAGTTCAAGAAACGACGGGCCCGTTCGGAGACCGCCCCCCCCCCCCCAGGCTCAGCGCCGACACGCCGTTTGCTGTTTTGCTCCCGGGGGGGGGGAAAAGGTGTGCCAGGTATCTCGTCCGCCTCCTCCACCCGCCAAATTGGCTGTTTGGCTTCATCCGGTTTTGTTTTCCCCGTCGGCGGCAAAGCCACCCAAGTCAGCAAAATTCTGCTTTTGAACGAGAGGTTTTGAAAGAAGAGATGAGAGACAAATGGTAACTATAGGGTCCCCTGCCGGAGCAGGGGGTTGGACTGGATGACCACCCGGGCCCCTTCCTCCGACTCTTGTTGTTCCGTGGTTCTGTCAGGGTCTCCTGCTTGGGCAGGGGGTTGGACTAGACGATCTCCGGGGTCCCTTTCAGTTCTGGGAGTCTATGAATCTATCAGGGTCTCCTGATTGAGCAGGGGGATGGACTAGATGACCTCCGAGATCCCTTTCAGCTCTTTGATTCTATGATTCTGTCGGGGTCCCCTGATTGAGCAGGGGCTTGGACTAGATGACCTCTGAGGTCCCTTTCAATTCTATGATTCCATAAGGGTCTCCTGCCTGAGCAGGGGCTTGGACTAGATGACCTCCGAGGTCCCTTTCAATTCTATGATTCCATAAGGGTCTCCTGCCTGAGCAGGGGGTTGGACTGGATGACCTCCCAGGTCCCTTCCAACTCTGTGATTCCATGATTTTTTAAGGGTCTCCTGCTTGAGCAAGGAGATGGACTAGATGACCTCTGAGATCCCTTTCAATTCTGTGATCCTATGATTCTGTCAGGGTCTCCTGCTTGGGCAAGGGGGTTGATCTAGATGACCTCCGAAGTTGAGTTCTGTGATTCCATAACGGTCTTCTGCTTGAGCAGGGGGTTGGACTAGATGACCTCCCACGTCCCTTTCAATGCTGTGACTCTACGATTCTGTCAGGGTCTCCTGCTTGAGCCGGGGGTTGGACTGGATGACCTCCCAGGTCCCTTCCCACTGTGTAATTCTATCAGGGTCTCCTGCCTGAGTAGGGGGTTGGAATAGATGACCTCCCAGGTCCCTTCCTACTCTGTTATTCCATGATTTTTAAGGGTCTCCTGCTTGAGCAGGGGGATCGACTAGATGACCTCTGAGGTCCCTTTGAATTCTATGATTCTGTCAGGGTCTCCTGATTGAGCAGAGGGTTAGACTAGATGACCTCCAAGGTCCCTTTCAATTCTATGATTCCATAAGGGTCTCCTGCCTGAGCAGGGGGTTGGACTGGATGACCTCCCAGGTCCCTTCCAACTCTGTTATTCCATGATTTTTTAAGGGTCTCCTGCTCAAGCAGGGGGTTGATCTAGATGACCTCCGAGGTCCAGTTCTGTGATTCTATGATTCCATAACGGTCTTCTGCTTGAGCAGGGGGGTGGACTAGATGACCTCCAAGGTCCCTTCCAGCTCTGTCATCCTACAGTTCTCTCAGGGTCACCTGCTTGAGCAGGGGGTTGGACTGGATGACCTCCCAGGTCCCTTCCCACTGTGTCCTTCTGTCAGGGTCTCCTGCTTGAGCAAGGGGGATGGACTGGATGACCTCCCAGGTCCCTTCCCACTGTGTCCTTCTGTCAGGGTCTCCTGCTTGAGCAAGGGGGATGGACTGGATGACCTCCCAGGTCCCTTCCCACTGTGTCCTTCTGTCAGGGTCTCCTGCTTGAGCAAGGGGGATGGACTGGATGACCTCCCAGGTCCCTTCCCACTGTGTCCTTCTGTCAGGGTCTCCTGCTTGAGCAAGGGGGATGGACTGGATGACCTCCCAGGTCCCTTCCCACTGTGTCCTTCTGTCAGGGTCTCCTGCTTGAGCAAGGGGGATGGACTGGATGACCTCCCAGGTCCCTTCCCACTGTGTCCTTCTGTCAGGGTCTCCTGCTTGAGCAAGGGGGTTGGACTGGATGACCTCCCAGGTCCCTTCCCACTGTGTCCTTCTGTCAGGGTCTCCTGCTTGAGCAAGGGGGTTGGACTGGATGACCTCCCAGGTCCCTTCCCACTGTGTCCTTCTGTCAGGGTCTCCTGCCTGAGCAGGGGGTTGGACTGGATGACCTCGGAGGTCCCTCCCAACTCAAGGCCGTTCTGTGAAATTCAACTTCCCTATTCAGTAGCGGCTTTTTTTGGGTGGTTGTTTTTCCCAAACTGCCAAGCTGCAAGTCACGGCTTTCCGGAACCGATGTGGTGAGTTCCCTTCCTTTGGTGGGGAAATGTTGAGTTGTCACAAAACGCCACAACTGACTCCTTTTATACAGCATTGGACCCGTGAGGCACAAAATATATAGGTTTGTGGTGTGTTTGAGTGTGTGTGATCTAGTGCAACCCCCTGCGCAAGCGGGAGAGACCCTGACA
>JAKSXO010000101.1:1006021-1032326 GCA_024509115.1 Crotalus helleri
GTGTGTGTACATGTATGTGTATATATAGTGCATCTATGTGTATATGTGTGCATGTATATGTGTATGTTTGTGTATGTATATATATATTTATATGTGTGTGTATTTAAAACCAAACAAATAAATGTGAGCACCAGGGAGTGCTAAAAAATTTAATAAAATTTAGTAAACGTCAATCAAATTACAATAAAACCAATAAAACGCCTCGCTTTCGTCAGCAACTACTGACATCATCAGGGCTCAAAATTTTATTAAATTTTTTAGCACTCCCTGGTGCTCACATTTATTTGTTTGGTTTTAAATATGGATATACCCAGGGATCATATTTTTAGTGTAATTGTTAACATGTGTGTGTGTATATATATGTTTGTGTATGTGTATATATAGTGTATATATGTGTGCGTATAGTGTATGTGTGTACATATGTGTATAGTGTATGTATGAATATGTATGTGTGCATATAATGTGTCTATAATGTATATGTCTGTATATATGTGTATGTATATGTGTATGTATCTATTGTCTATATATAGTGTATATGTGTATCTGTATATGTATCTATATGTATATAATATGTGTATGTACATGTATGTATGTATATGTATGTGTGTATATATATACGTGTATGTATGTATATATATATGTGTGCATACAATGTGTGTGTGTATATGTGTGTATATATATATGCATGTATATGTATCTGTGTGTATATATAGTGTATGTCTGTGTGTGTGTGTATGTGTGTATATAGAAAATGTATGTATATGTGTATGTGTATTCTATTCTATATTCTGTATTTTTCATTCTATTCTATTCTATTCTCCTTTCTCTCCTATTCTTTATTCTATTTTATTCTCCTTTCTCTGTTCTATTCTATTCTTCCATTCTATTTCTTCTATTATATTCTATATTCTATATTCTATTCTTCATTCCTATATTCTATTCTATTCCATTCTCTATATTCTACTCTACTCTATTATATTTTCTATTCTATTCCTATTCCATTCCATTCTATATTTTCTATTCTATTCTATTCTATTCTATTCTATTCTATTCTCCTTTCTCCCCTATTCTTTATTCTATTTTATTCTCCTTTCTCTGTTCTATTCTATTCTTCCATTCTATTTCTTCTATTAGATTCTATATTCTATATTCTATTCTTCATTCCTATATTCTATTCCATTCTCTATATTCTACTCTACTCTATTATATTTTCTATTCTATTCCTATTCCATTCCATTCCATATTTTCTATTCTATTCTATTCTATTCTCCTTTCTCTCCTATTCTTTATTCTATTCTTTATTCTGTTTTATTCTCCTTTCACTGCTCTCTTCTCCTCTGTTCCATCCCATTCCAATTCTCTCGCCCGAAAAGGTCAGCCTCAAAGGGGGACGTTACGGCTAACGCCAGACTTTCCCTGTCATTCAACAGGGCAAAACTCCCTTAACAAAATGTCTCACTTACCGACATGAGTTGAGTTTTCAGTCGGGCTCCTACGCCGGGGACATTCCTGTTCCCCCCCCTCTCCACAATCTCTTTTCTCTCCCACTGAACCATTGTCTTTTTGGGGGGTCTTTGGCGGGGGGTGGGTGGTAGAATCCTTCCCCCCCCCCCGACGCCAACCCTACGAGGTAGGCCGAGCCGAGGACGACCCGTTTTTTTTTTTTCCCCATCACGCAGGTCTGGGAAGGCCGGTGGCGGGTCATCCCTTACGACGTCCTGCCCGACTGGCTGAAGGACAACGACTACCTGCTCCACGGCCACCGGCCCCCCATGCCGTCCTTCCGCGCCTGCTTCAAAAGCATCTTTCGCATCCACACCGAGACCGGGAACATCTGGACCCACCTGCTAGGTGACTCCAGCTATCCTATTTTTTTCCCCTTACCTTCCCCCCCCCAAAAAAATTCAAATTCCCCCTTCCTTTCCTGCCTCCAGATGGTCAATGGGAAACCTGGCGCCGAGTTCGAATCGTGCCCCCCTCGGACGCGGTGAAGGGAGGCCTTTTCTCCGCCCCTCCGAAGAACAGAGAGAGAGAAAGATCTTTTCTGATCTAGATTGAGTTGTGACCCAATTTTATTTGGGGGGGGGTGTTTGTGTGCCCCGGTCGTTAAGCGAATCCTAGGGCGGTCGTTAAGCGAATCCTGCTCTCCCCGACGGCTTTCCTGGCGTGGAAGGCGGCGAATGGGTTTAACGCCGGGATGGTGCGACCGTGGTGACTAAGCCATTTTTCTAAGCAATTGAATATTGATCCTGCGGCCGCAGGGATGCCGAGACGGTCATAACTGCGAGGACTGGTCATAAGTCCCGTTTTTTTTCCGTGCCGGGGTAACCTCAAACAGTTTTAAGAAGAGACTGGACAGCCATTTATCCGAAATGGTATAGGGTTCCCTGCCTGAGCAGGGGGTTGGACTAGATGACCTCCAAGGTCCCTTCCCACTTTATTATTATTATTATTATTATTATTATTATTAGTTGCTCAACGAATTCAGGTCATCCTCGACTTACGACAGTTAATTTAGTTACCACGGCTTAGCAACCGACTTGTATTTACGACGGTCGCAGCGTCCTGGGGTCACGTGGATCAAAATTCAGACGCTGGGCAACCGACTCGTATTTATGACGGTCGCAGTGTCCCGGGGTCACGTGGATCAAAATTCAGACGCTTGGCAACCGACTTGTATTTACGGCGGTCGCAGCGTCCCGGGGTCACGTGATCGAAATTCAGACGCTTGGCAACCGACTTGTATTTACGGCGGTCGCAGCGTCCCGGGGTCACGTGATCGAAATTGAGACGCTGGGCAACCGACTCGTATTTACGACGGTCGCAGCGTCCCGGGGTCACGTGGATCAAAATCCAGTCGCTGGGCAACCGACTCGTATTTACGACGGTCGCAGAGTCCCGGGGTCACGTGGATCAAAATTCAGTCACTGGGCAACCGACTCGTATTTATGACGGTCGCAGCATCCCGGGGTCACGTGGATCAAAATTCAGACTCTGGGCAACCGACTCGTATTTACGACGGTCGCAGCGTCCCAGGGTCAGTTGATCAAAATTCAGACTCTGGGCAACCGACTCGTATTTACGACAGTCACAGCGTCCCGGGGTCACATGATCGAATTTCAGACTCTGGGCAACCGACTCGTATTTACGATGGTCGCAGCGTCCCCTTTTGCGACCTTGTGGCAAGCGACGTCACAATCGGGGAGCTTGGCGAGAAAGCTGGGCCAAAAACGGAGCCAAACTCACTGAACGACGGTCCCACTTAGCGGCGGGCAAGTGGGGCTCAACTGTCATAAGTCGAGGACTGCCTAGAGGGGACCGACGGTTCACTTTGCAACCGGGAGGTCAACATCCAACACATGGAAGGTCATGAAATTGGGTCGGCGAGAGAGGGGGGGGGCTGGCCCAAAGTCACCCACCCGGCTGACATGCCGAAGGTGGAACTAGAACTCGCCACCTCCTGGCGATTGGGCCCAAATCACCCCGCCAGCTTTCATGCCGAAGGCGGGACTAGAATTCACAACTAATGATTGGGCCAAAGTCATCCAGCTGGCTTTCGTGCCTAAGGCGGGACTAGAACTCCCAGTCTCCTGGTGATTGGCCCAAAGTCACCCAACTGGCTTTCATGCCGAAGGCGGGACTAGAATTCACAACTCCTAATGATTGGGCCAAAGTCATCCAGCTGGCTTTCGTGCCTAAGGCGGGACTATAACTCCCAGTCTCCTGGTGATTGGCCCAAAGTCACCCAACTGGCTTTCAGGCCTAAGGCGGGACTAGAACTCACTGTATCCTGGTGATTGGTCCAAAGTCACCCAACCGGCTTTCAGGCCTAAGGTGGAACTAGAACTCACCATCTCCTGGTGATTGGACCAAAATCACCCAACCAGCTTTCAGGCCTAAGGCGGGACTAGAACTCACTGTATCCTGGTGATTGGCCCAAATTCACCCAGCCGGTTTTCATGCCTAAGGCGGGATTAGAACTCACCCTCTCCTGGTGATTGGACCAAAGTCACCCAACCGGCTTTCATGCCTAAGGCGGAACTAGAACTCACCGTCTCCTGGTGATTGGACCAAAGTCACCCAACCAGCTTTCAGGCCTAAGGCGGGACTAGAACTCACTGTATCCTGGTGATTGGCCCAAATTCACCCAGCCGGTTTTCATGCCTAAGGCGGGATTAGAACTCACCCTCTCCTGGTGATTGGACCAAAGTCACCCAACCGGCTTTTATGCCTAAGGCGGAACTAGAACTCCTAGTCTCCTGGTGATTGGCCCAAAGTCACCCAGCTGTCGGGGAATGGGAAACAGAACTCACCATTTCCTGATTGGCCCACAGTCACCCAGCTGGCTGTCATGTCTATGGTGAAACTAGAAATCACTCTTTCCTGATTGGCCCAAAGTCAACCAGGCGGCTGTTATGCCTAATGTGGAACTAGAACTCCCCGTCTCCTGGTGATTGGCCCAAAGTCACCCAGTCGGTTTTCAGGCCTAAGGCGGGACTAGAACTCCCCGTCTCCTGGTGATTGGCCCAAAGTCACCCATCCGGCTTTCACGCCTAAGGCGGGACTAGAACTCCCAGTCTCCTGGTGATTGGACCAAAATCTTCCACCTGCCCTTCATGCCTAAGGCAGGATTAAAACTCCCCGTCTGCTGGTGATTGGCCCAAAGTCACCCAGCTGGCTTTCATGCCTAAGGCGGGACTAGAACTCACCGTTTCCTGGTGATTAATCCAAAATCATGTAATCAGCTTTACTTACTAAGGCCGGACTAGAACTCACCATCTCCTGGTGATTGGCCCAACGTCAACTGGCCCACTTTGGTGTCTAAGGCGGGACTAGAACTCACTGTCTCTGGGTGATTGGCCCAAAGGAACCCAACTGTCTATCACACCTAAGGCGGGACTAGAACTCACCGTCTCCTGGTGATTGGCCCAAAGTCAACTGGCCCACTTTGGTGTCTAAGGCGGGACTAGACCTCCCCGTCTCCTGGTGATTGGCCCAAAATCTCCCCGCCGGCTTTCATACCTAAGGCGGGACTAGAACTCCCCGTCGCCTGGTGATTGGCCTAAAGTCAGCCAGCCGGCTTCCGTGCCTAAGGCGGGACTAGAACTCCCCGTCGCCTTGTGATTGGCCCAGAATCTCTCGTCACTGACCCTCCCTGTGTGTCCCCTTCCCCGATAGGCTTCGTGCTCTTCCTGGCCCTGGGGGTCCTGACGATGCTGCGCCCCAACATGTACTTCCTGGCGCCCCTGCAGGAGAAGGTGGTCTTCGGGATGTTCTTCCTCGGCGCCGTGCTGTGTCTCAGCTTCTCCTGGCTCTTCCACACCGTCTACTGCCATTCGGAGAAGGTCTCGCGGACGTTCTCCAAGTGAGTTGCGGCGAGAAGCCTTCCCCGTAACCCTGTGGTTCTCAAGCTTTTTAATGCCGCGATCCCCCCCCCAACCGGTCGTAAGTCGAGGACTCCTCCACCGGTCGTAAGTCGAGGACTACTCAACGGGTGCAGCCCCGTTGGCAGACTGGGACTTTTGGCGGGCTCAGCAGGGCAGAGACAGCCTGGACAATTCCGATTGGCTTTGGAAAGCCAATAGAATTAGTCTCTATTCAAGAGAGTCTCTTCTATTGGCTTTCAAAAGCCAATAGAATAAAAGAGAGGAGCACAGCTAAGGAAAAGGGGGGGGAAAAATGGCGGACTGCGTTGTTTGGCGACCCCCGTGAAATTGGTCGTTCGACCCCCAAATGGGGTCTCCACCCACAGGTTGAGAATCACTGCCGTAACCGGTTGTCTGGGGGGGGGGTCCTCGACTTACGACGGCGTGTGGAGGGGGGGCCGTTCCGAGGGACGACATTGCCGGGACGAAAGGGACTTTGGGTGGCCGTTCGAACTGGGAACCGAAAAGGACGTTGGGAGCGGTTCTTCCACCCCGAGAGGCATAGGACGACAAGAGTGGGTGAAGGGAGCCCCCGGGAGGTCATCTAGTCCACACCCCCCCCCCGCTCCAGCGGGCGACCCTCACAGAATCAAGAGACTCATGGAGACGGACGGGACCTCAGAGGTCATCCAGTCCAACCCCCTGCTCCAGCGGGCGACCCTTACAGAATCATAGAATGACAGAGGGGGAAGGGACCTCAGAGATCATCTAGTCCACCTCCCCCCCCCCCCCCGCTCGAGCAGGAGACCCTTGCAGAATCATAGACGCGTGGAGATGGACGGCACCTCAGAGGTCATCTTGTCCAACCCCCCTGCTCCATCGGACGACCCTCACAGAATCAAGAGACTCATGGAGATGGACGGGACCTCAGAGGTCATCCAGTCCAACCCCCTGCTCCAGCGGGTGACTCTTACAGAATGATAGAATGACAGAGGGGCAAGGGACCTCAGAGATCATCTAGTCCACCTCCCCCCCCGCTTGAGCAGGAGACCCTTGCAGAATCATAGACGCGTGGAGATGGACGGCACCTCAGAGGTCATCTAGTCCAACCCCCTGCTCAAGCAGGAGATTCTTATAGAATCATAGAGTTGGAAGGGACCTTGGAGGTCATCTAGTCCGACCCCTTGCTCAAGCAGGAGATCCTTGCAGAATCATAGACTCATGGAGATGGACGGGATCTCAGAGGTCATCTAGTCCAACCCCTGCTCAAGCAGGAGACCCTAACAGAATCATGGAATGACAGAGTTGGGAGGGACCTTGGAGGTCATCTAGTCCAACCCCTGCTCAAACAGGAGACCCTGACAGAATCATAGAATGAGAGAGTTGGAAGGGACCTCGGAGGTCATCTAGTCCAACCCCCTGCTCAAGCAGGACACCCTTACAGAATCGTAGAATAATAAGAGTTGGACGGCACCTGGAGGTCATCTAGTCCAACCCCCTGCTCAAGCAAGAGACCCTTACAGAATCATAGAATAATATAGTCAACGGGGTAGCCAGATTTATTGAAACAAACTTTTAGTGACTACGTTCAGTTACTAAATGAATGTTCCTAAGTCAAGGTAGTCCTCGAATTAACGACAGCTCCTTTACTGACCGTCTGAAGTTACATCACTGAAAAAAAAAAAGGAACCTGGGAGTGTGTTTCACCCTTACGACCGTCGCCGCATCCCTGGGGTCAGGTGATTGACATTCCGATGCTTGGCCCCTAGTTCCTATTTAATGACGGTCGCAGGGTCGTGTGATCCCCCTGTTGCGAACTCCTGACCGATACGTTTCAACAAACCTGTGACTGCTTTAACAGCTGCCGCGTTTCGCTTAAGGTCGTAAAACGGGGACAAACCTCAGTGAGCGACCGTCTGACTTTGCAACGGAGATTTTGGAACCCCGATAATGGTCCTCCGTCAAGGGCCTCCCTGTACAAATGCACGCCGGTTGGCAAGCAGCCAAATTTTGAATCGCGCGACCGGAGCGATGCTGTGACGGTCGTAAGTGTGAGGACCGGCCAATTCATCTTCATAATCCTTGACTCGCGACCCCAAATTCAGAGCGGAGTTTCCGTTGATCAGCAAAGCAATTATGAAATTTTACCAGGCATATTTTCTGCCCCAGCTGTTCACCCAATCTCCGGTAGTCGTTAAGCGAGTCACAGGTAGTTAAGCGAATCCGTCATAACTGTGAGTCAGTTGCCAAGCGTCTCAATTTTGATAACGTAACTGGGGGACGCTGCAGCCGTCGTAAATACGAGTCAGTTGCCCAGCGTCTGAATTTGGATGACGTGACCCCGGGACGCTGCGACCGTCGTCAATACGAGTCGGTTGCCGAGCGTCCGAATTTGGATCACGTGACTCGGACGGTCGTAAGTGTGAGCACCGTTGATCAAGTCTCTTTGTTCAGTACCGTGGGAGCTTCTCGTGTTGCTTACAAGCCAACGGTCATTAAACAGGTAATGTCGTAAGTCGAGAACTTCCTGTGTTTTTTGACGACGCTCTCTCTCCTTTCGGTGTCGGCTGCCCAGGTTGGATTATTCCGGAATCGCCCTGTTAATTATGGGGAGCTTTGTACCATGGCTCTACTACTCCTTCTACTGCTCTCCCCAGCCCCGACTCATTTATCTGTCCATCGTCTGCGTTCTGGGCATCTCTGCCATTATCGTCGCTCAGTGGGACCGCTTCGCCACCCCCAAGCATAGGCAGACCCGAGCAGGTACGGACGGGATTTTTCTGGCACTCGGGAGAAATAATTTTTATTATTATTATTACTATTATTATTACTACTACTATTACTACTACTACTGTTCATGTTTAATAATAAATATAATAATATATTTGAATGTTCAGTTGACTGAGGTTCATGTTTAATGAATAAAAGATAATAATTATTATTTGAATGTTCAATTGACTGAGGTTCATGTTTAATGAATAAAAGATAATAATTATTGAATTTTCAATTGACAGGTTCATATTTAATGAATAAACGATCCTATTTGAATGTTCAATTGACTGAGGTTCATGTTTAATGAATAAAAGTTAATAATAATAATATTTGAACATTCAATTGAGGTTCATGTTTAATGAATAAAAGATAATTATTATTTGAATGTTCAATTGACTGAGGTTCATGTTTAATGAATAAAAGATAATAATAATAATATTTGAACATTCAATTGAGATTCATGTTTAATGAATAAAAGATAATAATTATTTGAATGTTCAATTGACTGAGGTTCATGTTTAATGAATAAAAGATAATAATAATAATATTTGAACATTCAATTGAGATTCATGTTTAATGAATAAAAGATAATAATTATTTGAATGTTCAATTGACTGAGGTTCATGTTTAATGAATAAAAGTTAATAATAATATTTGAACATTCAATTGAGATTCATGTTTAATGAATAAAAGATAATAATAATTATTATTTGAATGTTCAGTTGACTGAGGTTCATGTTTAATGAATAAAAGTTAATAGTAATAATATTATTTGAACATTCAGTTGAGTCATGTTTAATGAATAAAACATAATAATAATTATTTGAATGTTCAATTGACTGAGGTTCATGTTTAATGAATAAATAATAATATCATTTTTTGAATGTTCAATTGACGTTCATGTTTAATGAATAAAAGATAATAATTATTTGAATCTCAATTGACTGAGATTCATGGTTAATGAATAAACGATGATAATATTATTATTTCAACATTCAATTGACTGAGGCTCATGTTTAATGAATAAAAGATAATATTATTATTTGAACATTCAACTGACTGAGGTTCATGTTTAATGAATAATAATGATGATGGTGATGTTGGGAAGGGACCTCGGAGGTCATCTAGTCCAACCCCCTGCTCAGGCCTTCTTCCATTTCCCAACATCCTTGGCAATAGTCAGGGTGCTGGTATTTGTTCCGGAAGACGGAAGGAAACCAAGGCTTTGCGTCAAGGGAGGCTGCTTTGGCATGGGAGAAGGGGAAAGTCTTCAACTTCGACTCCCAGAATCCCCCAGCCGGCATGCTTTAAGAGGAGTGGACTCCGACTCCCAGAATCCCCCAGCTGGCATGCTTTAAGAGGGGAGGACTTCCACTCCCAGAATCCCCCAGTCAGCCTGCTTTAAGAGGGGTGGACCAACTCCCAGAATCCCCCAGCCGGCATGCTTTAAGAGGATTAGACTTCCACTCCCAGAATCCCCCAGCCGGCATGCTTTACAAAGGGAGGACTTCCACTCCCAGAATCCCCCAGCCAGGATGCTTTAAGAGGGGAGGCCTTGCCGGGATGCTGACGGGCGTCTCATTCCTCTCTTAGGAGTCTTCCTCGGGCTGGGCCTGAGCGGCGTCGTACCCACAATGCACTTCACCATCGCGGAGGGCTTCACCAAGGCCACCTCGGTGGGGCAGATGGGATGGTTCTTCCTAATGGCCGTGATGTACATCACCGGAGCCGGCCTCTACGCTGCGCGTATTCCCGAAAGATTCTTCCCGGGAAAGTTTGACATTTGGGTGAGTTTCTTTCGGGCTAAGGTTTTCAAGGCATGGAGGAGGCAGTGATGGGATTTGTAGTCCAAACCCATCTAGATAAGTCCTTGCGGGTAGAAAACCCATAGTCCTCAACTTGCCGAGTCGGGTTGCCAAATGTCTGAATTTGGATCACGTGACCCCGGAATACTGCGACCGTTGTAACTACGAGTCGGTGGCCGAGCATCTGAATTTCGATCACCTGACCCCGGGACGCGGCAACCGTCGTAAATACGAGTCGTTTGCTAAGCATCTGAATTTTGATTACGTGACCCAGGGACGCTGTGACCGTTGTAACTACGAATCGGCTAAGCGTCCAAATTTTGATCACGTGATCCTGGGACGCTACGACTGTCATAAATACAAATTGGTTGCCAAGCATCTGAATGTTGATCACGTAACCCCGGGACACTGCGACCGTCGTAAATACGAGTCGTTTGCTAAGCGCCTGAATTTTGATTACGTGACCCCAGGACACTGCGACCACCCCGTCTTTCCCCCCACTCTGGACCCCAATTTAATGGTGTCCGCAGCCTAAAAAAAGATGCTAGTCGCTCCGGACATCGATCCTAACCTAACCCGCGTCCAACTATGACGTCGGATTGAGGAGTAGGCAGGATACGGTAAACCCAGACTATTCCGTTCGACCGAAACTGGCGTCCGGGTTGCGTTGCTTCTCTCCCAATCTCGAATCGTCTTTTTTTTTTTTGTCTTTCTGCAGTTCCAGTCTCATCAGATATTCCACGTCCTGGTGGTGGCGGCGGCCTTCGTCCATTTCTACGGCGTCTCCAACCTGCAGGAGTTCCGTTACGGGCTGGAAGGCGGCTGCACGGACGACTCGCTGCTTTAAGAAGCAGCGGGAAACAGCCCGCAAACGTTCCCGAAGGGCTTTTTTTTTCTTTGGGTTCCTGGCGGATTTTCTATTTCTCGACTAAAACCGAAAGATAGCTTTTTTTATTAAAAAAAAAAAAGACAAAAACGAAAAACCGAAACTCGGCGACGACGTCGAGGTCGCCTGGTGAGGAAGGAGAGCAGAGCGTCTCGTTCCTGAGGCCGCCGCCCGTGCGGCTTGTCGGCTTCCTCGATTCCCCGCGGGAATGTCTCGCTCGGCGGGGAGATAGCTCCGTCGAGGAATTCCCCCGGACTGTTTCACCGACGTTCTCGACAAAATCACGTATGGCTAAAAGGAAAGTATTTAATATTTAAGATGAGGTGCTGCTCGTCGGCTGCTGGATCCTAGCGCGTCGTCGGTGGAACTGCAGGCGAATGGGATTCGGAGTTGCCAAGCTGCTGTGACTTTTGGCATGGAGGTGCTTGAAATAAAGTCTGAAGCTGTGGATTCCGGAATGCTGGGGAATTGGGTCGAGGGAGGTGGGTTCACCAGGTGTGCACGTATCTACTCAATCCAGGGGCTTAGCCTTGCTTCTTACTACGTGGTCCTTTTAGCTGGATCTTCCGTGCCCCCTCCGAGTCGTCCCCCTTGATTTGCTCGATCCGTTCCTTTTTCCTTGCTGTGCACAACGCAGGGAGGAGGGTTTGGAGGGGGCGGAGCTTCTGGTTAGCAAAAGGCCACCTGCGCTGACAGGTGAAGAGAGGTGGAGCGAAGGTATGGCAAGGTTGTCGCTGACGTGGGACAAGACGAAGAAAGCTCCGGTGTGTCGCAAAGCTTCTGTCTAACAGCCCGGTCGAGGGTCACGAGAGCGAGTTCTCCGCCTGAAGTGGCCTTGCCGGAGTAACCCTGCTTGGCCTTCCTGCTACTCCATCTCTCTTTCTTACTTGGGCTTGGCGGTTTTCTCTCCCAGACGTTTCGTGACCCAACTAGGGAACATCATCAGTGGTAGAAGGAAAGGGGGGGGGATCACTCTCTGTTTATATACAGTCCCTTTTGACACTGATGTCGTTCCTTAGTTGGGTCGTGAAATGTTTGCGAAGACCCCACAGTCCTTTCTCCTCCTCCCCACAAATCTTACTCCGTTCTAGCCCTGATCATATTCCATAGTTGGGTTCTGAAAATGTTTGAGAAGGGAGCACCAAGGACCTCACAGTCCTCCTCCTCCTCTCTGCACACCCTTCTAGCACTGATGATGTTCCCTAGTTGGGTCATGAAACGTCTGCGAGAAAACCACCCAGCTCAGAGAGCACCAAGGACCCCACAATCATCGTCGTCCTCCTCTTCTCCACAAATCCTATGCCGTTCTAGTGCTGACGATGTTCCCTACTTGGGTCGTGAAGTGTTGGCAAAGAGAGCACCGAGGATCCCGCAGTCATTGTTCTCCTCCTGTCTGCACACCCAACTCCCTTGTAGCATTGTTGACGTTCCCTAGTTGGGTCGTGAAACGTCTGCGATAAAGCCACCCAGCTGGGAGAGCACCAAGGACACCACAGTCCATGCCCTGAGCTACAAAATACGCTCTCAGTATTTCTTGGTTTGTTTCCTGGGGGGCCCTCTCGTTTCCTCAAAGCTTACTGTTAATTGTAGAATGTGTAGGAGGAGAGCCGTGTTCGAAATAAGGAATCTGGTAGCCCCCCCCTTTTTTTAATTAAGAAGCACCGGCTTTCGCGAGCTGCGGAAAGCGGAGGCCGCTGAGCGCAGTTTGTGAGTTGGAAAAAGTGCTGTCCCAACGTCTTCCTGACCGGCGTTTGAGGAAGGCGTTGTCCTTCCCATCGCTGCCAGCGATCTGACAGGAACGAGTCCAGCTGTGAGTTTTCATCTTACCCGTTTTAGCAAGTATTATCAGTTCTGCCCTCGTACAGTCATGGTGGCGCGCGTCGCGAGATAAGACAGCAAAGGCCTTCCTGTTGTTTCGGATGGATTACACAACCGAAGGTTTGGCTCGCCAGGGGCGGAAAGCGGCCCGTTCCCATCTTTGTACATTCCACCTACGCGCGGCTTGTTGCTTTGAGCTCTCCGGGTTCTTGCGAGGAAGATGTACTTCGTTGTATTAACACCCGTTAAGAATGTGCAAAGTTTTGGAGGCAAACCGGAAAGGAGAGCTCGCACGGTCCCAGTAAGAGAGGTAGCTGCTTTTGTCAGCTTCAAAGCAGTGAGGGGTTGTTGAGAGGTAGCTGCTTTGGTGAGCTTCAGAGCAGTGCTGAGTTGTTAAGATGTAGCAGCTTTTGAACGAGGATTGGGTTGTCGAGATGTAGCCACTTTGATGAGCTTCAAAGCAGTGATGTAGCTGCTTTGATGAGCTATGAACTATTGCTAAGTTGAGATGTAGCTGCTTCGGTGAGCTTTGAACTGTTGCTGAGTTGCTGAGGTGTAGCTGCTTTGATGAGCTTCAAAGCAGTGGTAGGTTGTTGAGGTAGCTGCTTTGATGAGCTTTGAACTATTACTGAGTTGTTGGGATGTAGCTGCTTTCATGAGCTTTGAACTATTGCTGAGTTGTTGAGATGTAGCTGCTTTGATGAGCTTTGAACTATTGCTGAGTTGTTGAGATGTAGCTGCTTTGATGTGCTTTGAACTATTGCTGAGTTGAGATGTAACTTGATGAACTTCAAAGCAATGATGGGTTGTTGAGATGTAGCTGCTTTGATGAGCTTCGAACTAGTTGATGGGTTGTTGAGATGTAGCTGCTTTGATGAGCTTCGTTGATGGGTTGTTGAGATGTAGCTGCTTTGATGAGCTTCGAACTAGTTGATGGGTTGTTGAGATGTAGTTGCTTTGATGAGCTTCAGAGCAGTGATGGGTTGTTGAGGTAGCTGCTTTGATGAGCTTTGAACTATTGCTGAGTTGAGATGTAGCTGCTTTGATGAGCTTTGAACTATTGCTGAGTTGCTGAGGTGTACTGCTTTGATGAGCTTCGAACTAGTGATGGGTTCTTGAGATGTAGCTGCTTTGATGAGCTTTGAACTGTTGCTGAGTTGTTGAGGGTGGAGCTGCTTTGATGAACTTCAAAGCAGTGCTGAGTTGTTGAGATGTAGCAGCTTTGAACTAGTATTGGGTTATCGAGATGTCGCTGTTTTCATCAGCTTAAAAGCGGTGATTTGGTTGTTGAGAGGTAGCTGCTTTGATGAGCTTCAAAGCAGTGATGGGTTGTTGCGAGGTAGCTGCTTTAATGAGCTTTGAACTATTGCTGTTGAGATGTAGCTGCTTTGATGAGCTTCAAACTATTGCTGAGTTGAGATGTAGCTGCTTTGATGTGCTTTGAGCTATTGTTGAGTTGAGATGTAGCTGCTTTGATGAGCTTCGAACTAGTGATGGGTTTTTGAGATGTAGCTGCTTTGATGAGCTTCGAATTAGTGCCGGGGTTTTGCAATATGGCTGCTTTGATGACCTTCAAAGCAGTCCTGGGTTGTGGAGATGGAGGTGCGTTAATAAGCATTAAAGCCTTCTTGGGTGTTGAGATGTAGCTATTTAACATGCTGCAAATCAATGATGGGTTGTTCAGATGTAGCGGATTTCATGAGCTTCCAATCAGTGCTGGGATGTTGAGACGTAGTTGTTCTCACGAGCTTCCAATCAGTGCCTGGTTAGTGAGACATCGCTGCTTTAATAAGCTCCAAAACCCATGCCGGACATTGAGATGCAGCTGCTCGAATGAGCTCCAGGACACTGTTGGGTTGTTGCGATGTGGCTGCTTTCATGAACTCCCCACCAGCACCGAGTCCTCGCTCTCAACTCAACCTGATCCACTGCCCCCGTTTGTAAACTTTAATAAGAAGATCTGCTTCTTCGCATCTTAGTTGAGTCAAAGGGCCGATGGTCTTGGAGGAACCGGTTCGTGTTTCCCGGCCTTTTTGATCCACCGAAGATGCAACCTCTTCCCATCTTTCCGTTTATCACACAAAAAAACCGGCAATGCCCACCGCTCAGTTGTATTATTTGCGTCAGGACGGGCTAGAACGAGGAGAAGACCTCCACAGCCAAGGAAAGTCCACCTTCAGCCGTAAAGAGAATCGGCCTACCATAGTTTGCCAGTCTGACCTTGCTGCTTTCATGAGTCCACTTCCCTAACCATCACAGGGCTGGCTGTGCGAAGTCAGTCATTGCGGCGTTTGTGTACCACACGACCATTGATGATTCAGTTCCCTCAAAACGGGGATTACCTCGCGACGTAACCCGGTTAACACAAGTTGCGGAGACATTCTGTGTTTCTATGGTCTGCCTCGCTTGCCACCTTCCGAGTCACGGTCCACAACTTGTGGTGCGTTGTGTCGCGTTCTTAGGCTCCAGATATATCCCAGCTTTGTGAGAAGAGCTACTGTTCCAAGCTTGGTTCAAACGTGCTAGAAGGACATTAGCACCATCTTCAAACGATCGTCTTATGTTGCTACAGGTAGTCCTTGATTTATGACAACTCCACCCCAAGTTTCCGTTGTTAAGCGAGACATTTGTTAAGTGAGCTTTGCCCTAGTTTATGACCTTTCTTCCCACAGTTGTTAAGCGAATCACGGCCGTTGTTAAGTGAATCACGGCCGTTGTTAAGTTAGTCACCTGGTCGTTACGCGATTCCGGCTTCCCCATTGATTTCACTCATCAGACGGTCGCGAAAGCGGATCACGTGAACGCCGGGAACACTTGAACCGTCATAAGTGCCAGTTGCCAAACATCTGGATGTTGATCACATGACCATGAGGATGCTGTAAGGCTGATAAGTGTGGAAAGGGTCAAAAGTGGCTTTTTTTTAATGCCGTCGTAACTTCAAATGGTCAGTAAATGAACTGCTGAAACTGTACATTTCTCGTTCGGTCGTTTGTGGGGACTGGAGAACGGGACGAAAAGGTTTTGTGCTACCTCAACATTGCCTAAACCATTTGTCGACTTGTTCATCCTCCACACCGTTTAATGTGCCACGGCGTTTTCTAGACCTTGGCAACTTGAAACTGTACAGACTCCGATTCCCAGCATTCCTCAGCCCGCACAGGGAATTCTGGGAGTCGGAAGTCCAGGCATGCTGGCTGGACAATTCTGGGAACTCAACCCTGCACATTTTCCAGTTCCCACAGTTGAGAAAACCCTGAACTGGAGGCAACCCTCCATTGTGTTGTTGGTTCATGTTGTGTGACTGATTAACACAAGAATGTGGGGGTTTTGTTTGTTTTTTTGAAGATCCGCAGGACGGACTGAGCCCAAAATATTTTGCATTTTTGCCGGAACGTCTGGATTTGAATTGCCTAAAAAATTTATCGTCGACTTGTATCGCCGACCACAAAAGCTCTCCATCCCCAGGAAGAATGTAAACTTTCACAAGTTTCCGTTTCGATTTTCTCTTTCGAAATGAAAGAATTAAAATCTTTTTTTAAAAAAAAAAAAACCGTTCAAGCAGTCCTCGGCTTACCTTTTGTTTACCGACAATTTGAAGTTATGGTGGCACTGGAAAAAAAGTGACTTTAAACTCCGGTCCTCACACGTACGACCAGTCCTTACGCTTAGGACCGTCACAGCATCCGGATGGCTACACAACGTGGAAAAAAATTAGGAGTGCACAACTGTGAGCAGCAGCATCCATTCGCGGCCACCAACTGTGTGAGTGGTTATCTCAGCTCTTCCTTTTGATACCCAGCGAAGATGGCTGTGGACACAAGGGGGTGTGTGGGTGTGTCCCCAGGCACACACAAACACACCTCCCTCAGCAGGAGAAGACAATGCCCAGAATAAAGAACCAATTTGACCGGGTGTGTTACAGGCCTGTTAATTAGCAACAATCAAAACTTCCAATGTTGGAGCATTCACCGCTTCCTGGTGGCAAGTTGTTCCACTGGTTAATTGTTCTCACTGTCAGGATGTGTCTTGTAAAGTCACTACCCGAATGGACGCTAGCTACACAAGCAGCCCTTGACTTAATAACCGTTCATTTAGTGGCTGAAGTTACCACGGCGGTGAAACAAGCGACTTCACGACGACTTTTCCCACTCGGTGGACTGTGGCGGCGTTCCCACCGTCTCGCCTCAAAATTCAGGCACTTCGTAACTGGCGTGCGTTTGCGACGGACGCCGCTGGCGTGCGATTCCCCTTTTCCGATCCTCTGACGAGCGGGGTCCAAATGTCGGGAAAGCCAGATGCGCTTAACCCACCACACGATTCACTTAACGACCGTCCCGCGTTCACTCAACCATAGTCACTTTAAAACGGCTGCCCTTGGCTTAACCTGGGGGACGTTTGGTTTCATTTTGATTTCTATGGTGTCTCCAATTTTCCGGAATTCCGCAGACGATTAGGGTCATAAGTCAAAGACAAGGTCGTAAGCATTTTACGGGAACAACGAGAGGATAATAGAAGTAGTCAAACCTATGTTAATAACCAAGGTATATAATGTATTTATGAAAGGAACTAAAACGATAGTTGGTGGGGGGAAAAAAATCTCTTTTAACACCTCTGTTGTTTCGGTAACAATCGGGATGACGCGGTTTATCATGTAGCTGTAAAGGTTCAATTAAGAACAGATGTATTCCAGTATATTTTTTCTTTTTTTTTTCTGTTCTTTTTCCGGACGGAGGCAACGTCTTCGTGACGACGCCCCGTTCCTGCAGTTTGTAAAATAGCCACGATTGTAAGAGATTGTAAGAGCAATAAAACCTTTTTAAATTAGTAGATCATGTGCTGTCTTTAAGTTCTCGTCTGCGATGTCTTCTCTTGAACGACTCCTCGGACAGGGAAGGATGAACCGCTCGGTCAAGAACTGAGTTGATTGACGGCTCTGAACGGCTGTTGATTGACAGCTCTGAACAGCCGCCGGATGGGATTTGGTGGAGGCTCCAGCTGGGGAAAGCTTAATACAGCCGACAGCCAGCGAAGAAGAGGAGGAGTTGACTTCTGCTCCTCATCCGACAACACGCAGGGCAGAGGAAAGGCAGGAGCAGAGAAGGTCAGCCAGACTACTCGTGTTGTGATTCCTCGCCAGCCTGTGGATCTGACAGCTGAGTATGAGGAATCCGAGGAGGAGGAGGGGCCTGGAGTGCCGTCAGTCAGAGGAAGGCTCGGAGGAGCTCCAAGACTTAGAATCTGACGAGGAGCCTGGCCCCTCCACTCGCGCACAGGCTGAGACATAGCTTTGTTGGGAGGCTGAGTCCAGCCTGCGAGGATTCGCAGCTGGAAGACATCGCAGATGCTCGCAAACGCCGACAGGCAATGAGAGTCGGACAGAGGACCGCAATGGGGCGGCTTCAAAGGCAAAGAAGAAGGCATTAGGAAGCCACACCTCAGAATTTTTCTTGCCCCTTGCGCTCTCGTGATTCCTGCTTCACTCTGGATTGACACCGTGTTTGGAATCTTGCGTCGGAGACTTGGAATTTTTCTTGCCCCTTGAGCAATCGTCGTCATTCCTCCTTCACTCTGGATTGATGCCGTGTTTGGAATCGTGCGTCGGAGACTTGGAACTTTTCTCACCCCGTGAGCGCTTGTCGCGATTCCTGCTTCACTCTGGATTGACGCCGTGTTTCGAATCGTGCATTGGTGACTCGGAACTTGCCTCATGAGCTCTGGTGATTCTTGCTTCACTCTGGATTGACGCCGTGTTTGGAATCGTGCATCGGAGACTCGGAACTTTTTTGCCCCTTGAACTCTCATCATGATTCCTGCTTCACTCTGGATTGACACCGTGTTTAGAATCCTGCGTCGGACACTCAGAACTTTTCTTGTCCCGTGAGCTCTCGTCGTGATTCCTGCTTCACTCTGGATTGATGCCGTGCTTGGAATCCTGCGTCGGACACTCGGAACTTTTCTTGCTCCATGAGCTCGTGATTCCTACTTCACTCTGGATTGACGCCATGTTTGGAATCCTGCGTCGGACACTCGGAACTTTTCTTGCTCCGTGAGCTCGTAATTCCTACTTCACTCTGGATTGACGCCGTGTTTGGAATCCTGCGTTGGAGACTCGGAACTTTTCTTGCTTGGTGGACTAACCTTGGTCTATTTGCGGCTGGGCTCAGATTGGGACAGTTCTGGGTTTTGGGTGAATTGCTGGGGAATACTAATAAACTCACTAAACCGGAGTTAATTGTATGTGTGACGGGCAGCACATCATGACCTATTTGCCAATAGTTGATTCTGCTTTAGGAACCTCTGACGGTTGGGAGCCGTACAGAACTGCTTACGAGAAATTCAGATACTTCTTGACTTAACGACTGTTTAGCAACCGTTCAAAATTCTAAATGGCGATGGAAAAAAGTTAAATTTACGAGTCCTCGCCCTTGAAGTGTTCCTTTATTGCACCTCGTCTGTAGACAGAATCTTGCCTTACTAAAGCAGCTGTCATCTTCGGCTTACAGATGTTCACTTGGTGACCATTTGAAGTTGCAACGGCGTTGAATGCAATGGAGGTCCTATCAGCAGGGCCTCGGCTACTTTCCTCCTCCCACCTCCTCCTTTTTAACTCACAGGGACTTTCACACTTGTGACCATTGCAGCAGCCCCGTGCGCCACACGATCGGGCTCTTTATGGCGGTCGCAGCATCCCAGCTTCACCTGATCCTTTTGGCGACTTTCCAACAGGGAAATGACAGCGTTGCAAACCGAACAACGGCAGGGAGTCGCTGAACGCGCGCGGCAAGAAAGGTCGCCAAAGAGGGGCGCAAAGCTCATGGAACCATCGTCTCGCTTAGTGACGGCAATTTCAGGCTGTGGCTGTTAAGTCGAGGACTACCTGCGTAAACGAATTTGAAGTCAGTAACGGGACGCCAAATCCGGAGGAATCAAAGAAAACGGACAAAGAAGGGTTTTGAACTCACAACGTGGCAAATTTTTATTTGGCAGATTCCACATAGGAAGGTTGAAACAAAACAGGATTCCTTCCGGTCATCAATATAATACTGGATAATGCTTTTCCGGGTATTTCTCAACTGGAATGTTTAATTTCTAATTGTTTTTAATAAGTTGCTTATCTTTCGCTTCTTTTTTCAGTTAAAAATCTCCCTTTTCTACTGAGTAAATCACCCAAAGATTTAAGAGCAATTGAAAAAAAAACATTTAAAAAAAACACCCACCAGTGAAGGATTGATTTACTTCTAGACTTACCCAGAATTCTCACCAGCTGGGTGACTGGGGAATTCTGGGAATTGAAAGTCCCCCACACAGCTTGGGAAACCTAGGTGTGTAAGCTAAGGTGCAAGTTTTCACGGAAGCGGCTGAGTTTGCAAACACCCACAACGCATTTCCTTGCTGTGGCTCATCCGGACCGGTGGCGAGTTCAAGATACGTTGGAGTGAATAAAAATTAACTTTGCTTAAGTCGTCGTCCTCATCTGACTCGGCAAACGGATGCAACCATTCCGGCTTGCGAGAATATTGGAAAAGATACCGCCGGCTTCGTTAACGGGGGCAAGGAACCCGTGACGGGATCGACAAAAGGAATCTTAAATTTGCTCTGACCGACAATCCCGTGTTTTTTTTTAAAAAAAATATTGTAAATTTGCACGAGGGGTGCAAAATGCCGATAAAAGTCTGAATAAATATTTAAAAGTTTACGGAATGGGGAGGTGGCACCCCTGTCCAAAGCACGGCTTCTTTATTTGGGAGGGGGTCATGAAAAAAGGAGATGCAGGACCCCCCCCGGAACGTTGCAATCGCCATTAAGAGATCATTGGGGGGATCTTATGAATGAAACAAACGGAGATTTAACGATTGAAAATAAATTTAAAGGTGTAGGGATGCTTGGGGGGGGGACACATTTTGGAAGCTCACAAGAGGGAAGATGCCTTAAAAAATGCATGTTTTTCTTAGCTGGAGATATTGGGATGTTCTGTCTTAACCTTGGCACTTGAAGAGGGGTGGACTTCAACTCCCAGAATCCCCCAGCCGGCATGCATTAAGAGGGGTTGACTTCAACTCCCAGAATCCCCCAGCCGGCATGCATTAAGAGGGGGTGGATCAACTCCCAGAATCCCCCAGCCAGCTATGCTTTAATTTGGGGAGTTGAAGTCCACCCCCCTTAAAGCAGGCCGGCTGGGGAATTCTGGGAAATGAAGGCCACCCATTAAAGAATGGCAGCTGGGGGATTCTGGGAGTTGAAGTTCTCCCCTTTTAAAGCATGCCGCCTGGCGAATTTTGGGAAATAAAGTGCACCCATTAAAGAATGCCAGCTGGAGGGATTCTGGGAAATGAAGTCCACCCTCTTAAAACATTCCCGGCTGGGGGATTCTGGGAAATGAAGTCTACCCGTTACAAGAATGCCAGCTGGGGGGGGATTCTGGGAAATCAAGTCCACCCTCTTAAAACATTGCCAGATGGGGGATTCTGGGAAATGAAGTCTACCCGTTACAAGAATGCCGGCTGGGGGATTCTGGGAGTTGAAGGCCACCCCTCTTAAAGCATGCCGGTTGAGGGATTCCGGGAAATGAAGTCCACTCATTAAAGAACGCCGGCTGGGGGATTCTGGGAAACGAAGTCCACTCATTAAAGAATGCCAGCTGGGGGATTCTGGGAATTGAAGTCCACCTATTTTCCAATGGCTGAGACTGGAGACCCACCAACCTCGCCCGTCCGAGAGACGAAGAGAAAATCGTTTGTAAAATCTCCATTTCAAAACCGACAAATGCTCGAATTCACCTCGCTCGCAATTTCACTCATGAAAATAATTTCTTCTCCGTTTTTATCTCCCCATGGCTTCCGACGGAAGAACACACTTGGTGAACAAGCTGGGAAAATGTGGAATTGTCAGAAAAAGACTTGCCAAGGATTGTCGTTCTCCCACCACCAAAATTCAGCCTTTCCCCCAAAACAACAAGATTATCATCCCAAATTCTTAATTTTTGGTGCAGCAATACTTCAAATGTTGGATCCTTTTCTCCTGGGTATATTTTCAGCTCCAGGAAAAAAGAAAAAAAAAAGTGTTTTTTTAAATCCCAGAAGTTCCTGGCCCTTAAATCCCATCTCCTTTGCCGAGAAAATCCTTCAAAACATACCGCAATAATTGAGATTTATCGTCCAACATATTATCCCTGTGGAACGGAGATCGGTCTTTTGAATGCCGACGCTACGAGAGGATTTGCAGACCCGGTCTCAATCCGAGGAGTGGATAAGGATTCTTTTTTTAATGAGAAAGTTTGTTGTTGTCAGCGTTGTTCCTATTTCTGGGATTGGAAAGTTTGGGAGGGGGAGGGAATTTGGCATGGGAAACTCTCCAAATCCTGTCCCGATTTAGGCGGTGACAAGCGAGTATTACTTGTCGCAACCCGCAATCCCAGAGTTGCGTTTCTGACGTTTGGCCTCCTTTAAGAAGGGTGGACTTCAACTCCCAGAATCCCTCAGCTAGGGATTCTGGGCGTTGAAGTTCACCCTTCTTAAAGGGGCCGCGTTTCGGAAATAGAAATTGCCGAGCCATCAAAAGGGGGGATTGTAGGAACATTTCATCCTGTCGAGGATCATCCCGGGAACGAGAGACACCCAGCCGATCGGATTTGTCTCTGCGGAGCCTCGCCGCCTCGACGCGGCGGCCGTCACTGCACCAAGCAGACGTCCAAAACGCAGAATTTGGCTCGGCAGGTGGGACAAGGCACGTGGCTGGAGAGCCAGGTTTCGGGATGCTGCTGGTCCTGCTGGCTGGCGAACCATTTGCCCATGCAAAGGAGGCACCACATGGGGTAGCAGAAACAGGGCTGGCATTCGCCCTCGTGCGGCTCCCGGCAGTTTTTCAGCAGCTTGACGTTGGCCTGGATCTGCATGCAGCCGATGCACAGGTGTAGCTCCTGCGGGGCGAGAGAAGGAAAGGAGGAAGGAAAGAGAGGGGTCAGCAGAGGTGCTCTGAGTTAGGGAGGTTTTCTGGCAGACGTCTCGGGACCCAACTAGGGAACCTCATCAGGTTCCAAATGAGAGGAGGGGGAAGGAAGGAGGTGAAGGGGAGGAGGAGGAGGAGGAGAAAAAGGGCTGTGGGCCCCTTGGTGTTCCCTGAGCTGGGTGTTTTTTCTTGCAGACGTTTCGTGACCCCACCAGGTAACATCATCAGTGCTGGGAGGGCTTGCTGTCTGTTTAGATACAATACCTCACTCCTTTCCAGCATTGATAAACTTCGGTCACTAAACGAAGCCGTTGTAAGCGAAGGGCTACCTGTTATCTGGGAAATCTGAGGATACGTGGGTTTTTTTGGTAACTTTGAACGGTTACTAAGCAGACCCGTCGTAAATGGGGGACCAGCCGTAATCCCTCCCCCGGTCCAAAGCGGGAGAGGCTTCACCTGGTTGCTGGGCAGCGGGTAAGGCTGGTTCCTCTCCACCAGGGCGCTGAGGTCTCCAGGAAGAGGTCGCTGAGGCTCTGATGGATGACCACCTGCGCCGCGTTCCGGATCGGGGCTTGGAGCTTTTCCTGCAGGTCCCCGTATTCCGACGAGTTGAGCCTGAGAGGAAAACGAAGCTGTGAGGTCAGGTGTGGGACAAGGACGGACCTTTCCAAAGAGAGATCTAGAGCAGGGGGTCCCCAACCTGCGGGCCACGACACGCTCCCGGTCTGTGGCGGATCCACAACCGGGCCGCGTCAAGTGGCCGGTGGGAACAGCACGGGTCTTCGGAGACAACACTGGTCAACGCCCGAGGCCTCGTGCGAATGCGCGTTGAGTCTTTCGTACGAGCACTCTGTGCCTCGTTCGTGCATCATGGGCACTCTCGCTTGTGCAAGGGCTCCGGGCCATTTGCAAATGCTCGGGGCCTCACTCGTGCGAGCATCAAGGGCACTCTCACGTTGTGCAAGAGCTCACTCGTGCATCACGGGCACTAGGAGTCGGGGCCTTCCTCGCGAATGCTCGGGGACTCATTCATGGAAGCTTCACGGATGCTCCGAGGCACACGCGTCAGTGCTCGGGGCTTGTGCAAATGCTCGTGGTCTTTTTCGCGCGAGCACTCTGGGCCTCACTTGTGTGAGCATCAGGGGCACTGTGACACTTGTGCAAGGGCTCTGGGCCTCACTCGTGCATGCTCGGGGACTCAAGCAAGCTTCGCGGGTATTCGGACACGTCAGCACTCGGGGCCTCGTGCAAGTGCTCGTGGTCGCTTTGATGCAAGCACTCTGGACCTCACTCATGCAAGCACTTGGGGCCTCACTCATGCGAGCATCACGGGCACAGACTCACTTGTGCAAGGCTCTGGACCTCACAAACGCTCAGGGACTCACTCATGGAAGCTTCACGGATGCTTGGACACACGTGTCAGTGCTCGGAGCCTCATGTGAATGCTCGTGGTCTCTTTCACATGAGCACTCTGGGCCTCACTCGTGCAAGCATGACGGGCAAGACTCACGTGTCCAAGTGCTCTGGGCCTCACTTCTGAATGCTTGGGGACTCACTCATGTAAACTTCATGGTTGTTTGGATAAGTGTCAGTGCTCAGGGCCTCATGCGAGTGCTCGTGATCTCTTTCGTGCAAACACTCTGGGCCTCGTGCGAGCACTTGGGGCCTCCAGGCATCACGGGCACTCGTGCAAGCTTCACAGGAGCTCAGACACACGTTTGACTACTCTGGGCTTTGTGCAAGTGTTTATAGTCTCTTTTGTGCAAGCAGTCGGCCACACTCGTGCGAGCGCTTTGGGCCCCACTCCTGCGAGCACAATGGGCTTCACGTGTTCGAGCATCATGGGCACTGACTCACTTATACAAGGGCTGTGGGCCTCATTCGTGAATGCCCGGGGACACTCCTGGAAGCTTCACGGTCGCTTGGACACATGTGTCAGTGCTTGGGGCCTCGTGCAAGTGCTCTCTTTCGTGCAAGTACTCTAGGCCTCACTTGTGCGAGTGCTGGGGGCCTAACTCGTGCGAGCATTACGGGCACTGAGACTCACTCGTGAATGATTCACAGGGGCTCAGACGTGTGAGTGCTCTGGGTCTCATTCATGCAAGCGCATGGGGCCTCCTGCGAGTGCTCATGGTTGCTTTTGTGCAAGGACTCTGGGCCCCACTTGTGCAAGCCTAGGCACTTGGACACGTGAGTGCTCTGGACGTAACTCGTGCAAGTGCTTGGGGATCATTCGTGCATCACGGTCACTTACTCATGCAAGCTTCACAGGCATTCAGAAACACGAGTGGGCACCCATGGATGTGCAAGCGCTCTGGACCTCACTCGTGCAAGAATCACAGACACTGAGACGCACTGGTGCAAGCTTCACAGGTGCTCGGACACACATGAGTGCTCTGGGCATCATGCAAGCGCTCGGGGCCTCACTCACGCATCACGACTCTCACTCGTGCATCATGGACACTCTCGTGCAAGCTTCACAGGTGCTCAGACACACGTGTGCTCTGGGACTCACTCGTACAAGAATCACAGGCGCTTGGACAGACGTGTGCTCTGGGCCTCACTTGTGCAAGAATCACAGGTGCTGAGACTCACTTGTGCAAGCTTCACGGACAAATACACGTGAGTGCTCTGGGAGTCGTGTGTGAGTGCTTGTGGTCTCTTTCATGCAAGAAATCTGGGCCTCACTCGTGTGAGTGCTTGGGGCACTCACTCGTGTATCACGGGCACTTACTCATGCAAGCTTCACAGGTATTCAGAAACACACGAGTGGGCCTCCCTCATGCAAGCACCCATGGACATGCAAGTGCTCTGGGCCTCACTCGTGCAAGAATCACAGGCACTGAGATGCACTTGTGCAAGCTTCACAGGTGCTCAGACACACGTGAGTGCTCTGGGCATTATGCAAGTGCTCGGGGCCTCGTGTGAGTGCTCGTAGTCGCTTTTGTGCAACGACTATGGGCCTCCCTCATGCAAGCGTTTGGGGCCTCCCTCACGCATCATGACCTCTCACTCGTGCATCACGGGCACCCTCGTGCACGCTTCACAGGCGCTCGGACACACGTGTGCCCTGGGTCTCACTCGTGCAAGAATCACAGGCGCTGAGACTCACTTGTGCAAGCTTCACAGACAAATACACGTGAGTGCTCTGGGCCTCATGAGTGAGTGCTTGTGGTCTCTTTCATGCAAAAACTCTCGGCCTCACTCGTGTGAGTGCTTGGGGCACGCTCACTCGTGCATCATGGGCATTTACTCATGCAAGCTTCACAGGTGTTCAGAACCACGAGTGGGCCTCATTCGTGCAAGCACCCATGGACATGCAAGTGCTCTGGGCCTCACTCGTGCAAGAATCACAGGCACTGAGACGCACTTGTGCAAGCTTCACAGGTGCTCGGACACATGTGAATGCTCTGGGCATTATGCAAGTGCTCGGGGCCTCATGTGAGTGCTTGTAGTCGCTTTTGTGCAACGACTATGGGCCTCCGTCATGCAAGCGCTTGGGGCCTCCCTCACGCATCACGACCACTCTCATTCGTGCATCACAGGCACTCTCGTGCAAGAATCACAGGTGCTCAGACACACGTGTGCTCTGGGCCTCACTCGTGCAAGAATCACAGGCGCTGAGACTCATTCATGCATCATGTCCAGTCACGCATCATGACCACTCTCACTTGTGCATCACGGGCACTCTCATGCAAGAATCACAGGCGCTC